>OX456523.1:42040987-42448487 GCA_949748255.1 Eustalomyia histrio | reverse complement strand
TGAGCAAATATATTTTTACTTGTTTTTAAAATGCAAAAGCAAATTATAATGAGTTAAAATATTAATTTAAATACAAAAAAGCTTATTTTAACTAGAATCATATTTATTTTTATAATATTCATAGCTTCAAGCTTTCAAACTTAAATTCTCGCAAAAAGTATAATTTTTTCGTGCTGTGTAATTTAATATCATCAAAAAAAGGTGACATACGATGAAAAACTACGCAGAAAGTTTTTGTAAAAATAACCTTTTAGAAGTTATTTTTATAAAAAATATCAGCATTTTTACAAATTTAAACCGTTTGATGTGAAGAGAAAATGACCAAAATTGTTAAATGCGAGAAAAACTGAAACGGGATGCAGGGATCCTAAGACATTAAATATTATGTAGTTTGCTGTTTGTAGTTTAATAAAAAAGTTTTCAGTTTAGTTAAAAATAAAATACATTTATTTTTCAAAGAAATATTTATTTTAACTTTTTTATACATTTGTTCAAAATGATTAACTGTCATTTACTGATTTTTTTTCAGTTTCATTTATATTTTTCTTCTATTGTTTGAAATTTAAGAAAAATTTAGCCACAAAACGGAAATTTATGGTTTATTTGTTGCCGTTACAGTTAATAAATATTTAAATGTTGTTTGCTGTCTATTTCAAAAAAGAAATTATTCTGAAAGTTCCAATTTTATTTTTATTTAAATTTTTTTGTTTATATACTAAATTATTTCAATTCAAATTACAAAAACTTTCTAAACACACACATATGGTCATTCACACAAAATCTGTCTATAGACTGTGTGAGTATACATTTTGTAGATTAAAAAAGAAACAAAAATACAAAAAACGGAAACGATTTCAAATAAATGAATAATCCGTTTTTTACGGAATTGGTAGATAAAATTTTAACATTTATTTTGAAATGATTAATCATTTGTTTTTTTTTACTAATGTGCCTAAACAACATTTAAAAATAAATAACAAAAACCATTTGATTTAAATGAAAAGTAAGTAGACCGAATTTTAAATAAAATATATTTTTTTTAAATGGTACCCAATCTGCAATTTTTCGAGTCAATCCTTTATTTTAAATTTTTCTCGAATCGTCTCCGTAAAAATTAATCTTTTTCGTCACTTTATAGAGCGTAATTTTGTAATTATTTCACATTTTAAAAATCAATCGAAAAAGTGAACCAATTTTGATGCTTTTTCAAACCTTGTTTTTGATTTAAAAAAAAAAAAAATAACAAGTATATTTGTTCGAAAAAACTACTAAATTCTGAGTCTGTAAAATATCGACATTTTTGTATTAATAAAGTGATGTTGTTGTGACCTCTATAAATCAATTTATATAAAATAATAAAAAAAAAAATAATATAACATAAAAGTTAAAAAAGAAAAAAAAATCTGGTAAAAATGTATTAGAGACCAATCAAAAGGAGAGCCAACGAAATTTTTTACGAATTTTATGGACAAGATAATATAGACTTCAATGGTAAATATAAATAATTTGCTTAACAACTTTCTCGATTTTTGATAATGAAAATGTCAGCCAAAGCAACAAAGCAGAAAAAGAAAAGAATTTTGTAAAAAAAAATAAAAGATTATGGTTTTTTATTTTGTATTTTTTATATAATAAACGTGTTTTTTTATTATGTTATTTACACATACTTTTAAAATTAATGCATTATCTTTATTAAAGCTATATTTGTATTAAATATCGATGTTGATTCGATTTAAAGCCGTTATCCTCCATACTAGGATAAAAGAGAAAAATGTGTCCCTTTAAGAGACATATAATCGAAATAGTTAATACAAATCGATGGAAAATCCTATCACTAAATCAACATTTTTTCGATTCCATATAACGTTATAGATTATAAAGGAAAACACTATGATACTTGGTACGATATCGAACTCGATATCGAACAAAATTTACGAGAAACTGATTTATTTTCGATACGATTTCGACATATCTTGATTACTGGGTATTTTCTGTTATTTTAACTTACAAACTATTTTAAATGTAGATTTTTCTTAAAAATATTTTATTAAAAAACTCTAAAGATTTTCGTTTTAATATTGTTATTTGAATTTTTGACAAACGTTCAAACAAATTTTTCAATGTTGATTTAATGTAAAATACAATAAAAAAAACGTTTTTTGCAAGAACATAAACCGGTTTAAAAAAAACGATTTTTGGAATAAACCTAAAAACGTTTTTTTTTAAGGCCGTTTTTTGAATAATCTACACTGGCGGTCATAAAACCGCACCACACAGAAAGAAAAAAAAGAAAAGGTAGTTCCTAATAATTTGTCCATAACGCTCACGGTTCCTTGAATTTCACACCATCTTGCTTTCTAGAAACTTCACTATTTTAACTACACAGTTATCCTTGTAACTTTTACCATCTGAACGACGAACATATGGCAGATTATCTTCGCATAGCAAGTTTAATTTGCTTTCATCAGACCATTAAACTTTTCTCCAGTCGTCGAGGGTCCAGTTTCGATATTTTTTGGCCCAAGACAAGAAGTTTTATTTCATCCGCTTCGTCAATAAGGGCTTTTAAGCCGGTCGTCTTCCATATAGTCCGCACTCCGGACGCCTTCTTCGCAAAGTTTCCGCGCTTTAATCCACATTGTGGTAGCTCTTCATTTCCGCCGTTATTTCTACTGCACTTTTGAAGCGATCCTTCAAACTTATTCCTCGTATTATGCCTTCTGCCGGGTGTTAGTCTTCCGAAGTCTTCATGATCCTTTCGTCCTTGCGAACGAGTCCAAATAATGTTTTTTCTTATATGGCTGGCAATGGTTGAATGTGAGCATCCCACATTATTTGCTATGCGACGATAAGGAACTCCCATATCCTTTAAAACAAAAATTTCTACCTTTTGGTCACCGGTCAATTGGTTATACCGTGTAGATATTTTTTAAGTTCTTACAAAAAAAAAAGGATTTATAACCAAAGTTATGCGGCAAAAAATTGGCAGACTCTGCTTGATTCGTTACATAACGGCAAATAGGCAAATACCCATAATAAAAAGAAAAGTAGGTATGCGGTGTTTTGAACTTTTATCGAAATCGCTGAAGAGTTGCTAATGGTGCAGTGTACTTTCACAACAAAAAATATAATTTAATACCGAGATAGTTGTCCGTTGGTCACAATTGATACTTTTTTCTGAGTGCAAATGTCTTATTTTGAGTGTATATATATCAAGTCTCCCCATAGATTAAAGTTTTTCCCTTTGCTGTATTCTAACGTCTCTGATTTCTATCACACTTTTTTTTTAGAATATTAAAGTAAGAATTTTAATTTTATAATACTCATTTTGTTAGTTAATTAATTTTTATTACTTGGTGTTTATACTTCTGCATTCAATTATACCTGTGTTTTATATTTCATATGAAATTTAATTAAATTAAGGTTTATAGTTTCTATCAAATATTAATGTTTGTTAACCCATATTGTACTGAGTTAAGAAATTATGTGAATAATGAATAAGATTTTTTATGAATTTACTATATTTTTATTATCCCATCACGCTGTCTGCAAATCACGAAAATTTGGGTAATATTTTTCAATGCACACACATTTTTTTATACCCTTCACCACAGGTGGAATTTCTACAATATTGCTCTTAGACCCTATAAAGTATATTTATTCTGGGTCCTTATGAAGAGCAAAGTTGATTTAACGATGTCCGTCTGTCCGTCTGTCCGTCTGTGTGATGAAATGGGTCCGAAGAACCCAGACATGATGAGGACTTCATTGTTATTTATTTCTGTTAAATGTGATCCATTTCTATTTGCTATTAAAAATCAGCCAGATCCGTTAATAAATGGCTGAGATATTAGCAAAAAACCAGGACTGCCTCTAATTTTTTCCGTAAAATCCCTTTGTTTAATATGTATGTAGAATTTTACGCATAACAAACACATCCATTTGTTGAAATTCTTTTCTTTCATCTCCACCTTTTATACACAAACAACAAACACATACAAAGATTTGTCATTTAAATAAAAACCAAACAAATCTCTAATGAACGAAGACTTTTTATATATGTACCTCTATTAACGATGATTTTGTGTGAGCTTAAATAGCTCAATTGTCTAGATGCTATGTCACAAATACTTTTTTTCTCTAAGGCCGCGGGTTCGAATCCCGGTCAATTCACTTTTTTTTGTACATTTTTTTTTTTATTTTCCTAAGACTTTTTTTTGTTTATTTTTTGTTTTTTTTTTTAAGATTTAATAATTAATTTATATAAAATTTTTTATTAATAATTAAATAATCCATAAATAGGCTAAAAACATCAAAATTTTTATAAAAACCCTCTGATACAAACAAAATACAAACGTTTTTATTTCTATTTTTTGCTCCGATTTAAAAGAATTTTGAAACCATTTTATTTCTCATATATTAAGAAAATTTTATACATAATTTCCCTTTGAGTGCAACTATTTTAGGTCATAACTTATAATAATTTATAAAAAAAATTTTAAAACTATTTTTCTTCAAATTTTTAAAATTAAGCTAAAGAAATTAAAAATATTTTTTAATAAAAAAGCGAAATAAAATCCCAAATGCAAATTTGCCAGCTAAATCAAACGTTTTTGTAGAAATAAAACACATGCAGTTCTAGTGATTTCTTTTAACGATTTGTTGTAATTCTTTTCTTTCACCTCTTCACCTTTTATACACAAACAACAAACACTATTCTAGAGCAGTAATATGACCTATGGATACGTCTTATATAGCAAAAGATCGAAAATCTTTAGTATAACATATTTGCTGAAAAACTCGGAAATATCGGTTCAGATACAAAAAAGTTATGTCCAAAACATAATTTTTTTTAATACCTATTTTCTGGAACCATAAATCTTTCCGAGTCCAAGTTTTATCACCAAACTAAATGGTTAATTTCCTCTTAAAGGCGTCCGTATATAAATCTGTCCATTCCATATATGTCCATATATAAACTTAATTTTTTTCCCAACCATGGTGAAGAGTATATAAGATTCGGCATAGCCGAATTAAAATTAAATTTTTAATTTATACAAAAAAATTTAAGGCTCCCTGAGTAATCAAGATTTTTTTTAGAAAATTTTGAAACTCAATTTTAAGAATTTTTATTTAGTTTAATTTTTGTTCTGTCCTTGTTTTTAAACATTTTAAAATAGTTCCAACATGGAAATTTTTAAATAAATTTTTGGCAACTTTAAGATGAATAATTTAAATTTATTTTATTTGTGGCTTTAGCCCAACTTTTATACTATCCTAATGCTTTTTACTGCTTTTTAATATCACCGTGTCATCATATGACAACGCTAGCATAATAAGGGTTAAGAAACCCTAGTAATTGTAGTAGCGAACATTGTGAGACATTATAAACTACAACAACAACAAACATACACACAAACAACAACAATTATAAAAATAATTAAAAAACATGTGTATGTTGTTTGTAAACACATGTGTGGACGATTACAACAGTATGAACACAATTTGAGCACAAGTTTTGTACAAATGCCCAGATTACAAAAAGAAGAAAAAGAAAAAATCATAAAGAAATGTGTAAGACTGGAACAACTTACATTTTGTATAAGCAACAACAAAAAATTGAACCAAAAAACTGTTGCAATTATATATAAAAGTAAATATATAAAATTAAAAGTGTTGCAAAATCTATAGAAACTCGAAAAAAAATCTATAAATTATCTTATAACTAGCACACCTGTACGTATAAGCAACATGCACTTGGTATAAATTAAATATTCATCATACGCCCAGTAGGCACACTGATGAACAGCAAGAAACGTTCAGTTCATAGAACTACATTTTAGAGAATTATACAAGTTGTTAATATTGAAAATAAATTTACATTTTTTACAAATTTAGTAATCGAGCCTTAGATCCAATAACATATTGAATATCAAAATATTCACGGCCGTATTTATAATGAAAAATTAGTTAGCGTCTATCATGAGTTCTATTTATAATAAATTTCTTATCCACCTTTTAAACTCTAGTTAACGAACTATCAAACACTTACAAAATGTTTGAAAATCAGCTGTTTTGTGTCAAAATAAGTTTGTAAACAAAATTGAAAAATACAATAAAAAAATTTGTGTGCAAATTTGCGAAATAATACAAAAAAATTTAATAATAATGGAAATTCTTGACCAATTAAATTATTTGGACCTTTTAAGAAGTGAAGTTCGCCGTCGTTCTCCTAAAATTTATAAAAAGAGAACAAGTCCATTTTTTATATATTCCGACGCTGAGTTTCATAAAAAATATAGATTCACGAAACAAAATGCAAAAAAATTAATAATATGGTGAAGGACGAACTGAAAGGAAAGGGAAAAAAGAATGGAGGGAAATGTAAACCACAAAGCTGATTTTCTTTAAAACAGGTGGCATTATTACAAAAAAATATATGGCATCATAATTTTCAGAGTTGTATTTTTAATATTTATTTGACAGAAGAAAAGGGATTATAAATAAACTCTGTACCAACTAGCTACTAAGGCCAATCGGTATAATAGTTAGTACATCGTTGTGTGCGATGTATTAGCAGCAACTAACTTTTCATTATAAATACGGCCATCAATGTTTAGTGCTTAACTATATACTCACAATATATTTTTCGTTACCGACTGTAGTTTATTTAAAAAGTAATACGTAAAGTTTATTTTTAAATGAAGAATCGATTGAAATTCATAGAAATATATTTTTTAACTATTGTTTTTTTAACTATTCAAAAAACATACTATACAAATTTACAGACATTTAGTAGTTGATATTTTCTGTTAAATGTAAAATTTTATGAAAATTCTTTTAGTTTTCTTCGATCTTCTTAATTTGTGTAATATTTTTTATTGAGCTAAAGATCTTTTATTTATAAAGAATTAATTATAAATATTTATTTATCACAATATTTCGTCATTGACAAAAAATAATTTTAGATTTACCGCCTTTTTTACAAGAAATTATTTAATTATACATACACACAAAGCCAATAAAAATATATACATCTGTGTGTGTTGTGTTGTGTTTTGTAATTACATACAAATAAAAAAACTTTCAATTTAAAAAGCAAACCACGAAAGTAGTTTTTTCTAACTTTTGGCAGTTAAAAACTGATGGTTATTTTAAACGTGTTTCTATTGTTTTAACTACTTTTATTGATTATTAAACAATTATTGAAAATAAACAATAAAATTGGCTGAATATAATGAAAAATCAGTAGTCCTCTTTTTGAATGTATTTTCGATTAATTTAATATGTATTTTAAGTTGATTTTAACGAAAAAATATTGTAAGTGTAGTTATGAATGTTAAATTTATAAAAATTAAAAATATATTTCGTTGTGATATGTTGCAAAAATTTTTCCGCTTGTCAACTTTACGGTATCAGTTGTGGACACCGAATTTATTGCTTATCGATTTTTGGCGCTTACTACATTTCTACATAGTTTGTTTTCAATGGTTTTTTAATTTAACCCTCCGATGAGTGACAGTTCTGAACTTCACGGCCGTGTGAAAAGGTCCCTACGGACCTTTTTTGTAAATCATGTTTTTTTCATATAAAAATTTTTTTTTTCAATTTTTTTATTTTTTTTTTTTTTTTTTTGCTTGAATTTTCTTAAGACTATTATAAAAAAGTTTAAAAACTATTGTTGTTGAGCGTGTACTCCTTGTCCCCCCCCCTTTCGCGCAAGTGTTGCAGCGATGTAAAAGTGTGCTATGTTCTCCGCAAACAGCGTTGCCGCAGCCGAAGCAGTATGCCCGCGTTTTCCGCTGCCGCCCGTACACAGAACGGCAAAGGCGACATGACGGTCTACTTGACCTAGCCGAAAACGATGGTGCATTGCCTTCCATCGGTCTTGGTAATACCTGAAATGAAAAGAAAAATAAAAAACAATTAAATATATATTCTATTCTTGAATTTGAAAATGTTTTTCTTACCCTGACATCGAATGTTTCCATCGCATTGCGTATCCTTGGATATGAGGTTATATGGTTGTTCAGGGCACGTTCTTCGATATTTGGTGTGGCCAATTGTTTCGTTAGCAGTAACAAGAAAAACCGCCGTCTGTCACTCCTTTTTATAGGCTTCATTTCGTTGTAAATCGTAAAAGCAGCCAATGCAGCGGCGTCCAGCATATTATAAAACATGGCCAACGGCCATCGTTGTGTTGCTCTTTTGCAGCTGTAAGTGCCTAGCATTTGATCCATGGTATCAACGCCGCATTTGTTGGCGTTGTAATCTAATATGGCATAGGGCTTCCGCTTCTCGGTTTGCTCGTCAACGCGGCAGGTGTAGTGCATTGTGGAGAGCACGTTCACTACTTTATTTTTTTTCGGCACGTATGAGCATAACGCTATATCCCCTTCGTTGAACCCAAATAATGTACAATTGATGGTGCGCTTCGGGTTCTTCTTGAACTCCTGTGGAATGAATGTTTTGTTGTAGCGCACTGTACCAACATATGCGGTCTTCCTCCTCATCAAAATACGCACCAAGTCAAGAGTGGTAAAGAAATTATCCGCGTATATAGTACGGCCAGCATCTAAATATTTTTCCACAAGATCCAGCACTACGTTCTGCCCTTGGTTTATCTCCCGTTGTGGGTTTGGCAGTTTTCCAGAATATATCATTCCCTTCACAGGATAATTACTCTGTGAGTCGCATAACCACCATACTTTCAAACCATACTTAGCTGGCTTTGACGGAATATATTGCGTGAAGCGGGAACTGGTTTATTGCTAGTAGTATAAAATTAGAATATTGTGCCTTTCCTTGAAAGCAATAAAGTTCATGTCTTCGAATTTTTCTTAGAATATTTTGTTTTTATAATCATCCCTAATGTCTTTGAGTTTAGGTCTTTGTGTTCAGAACAAGTAAATTATGTGTTGAAACAATAAAAAAATTATAATGATGCCCAAAAACATGCATTTATTGGTGAAATTCAGTACAAGGTCCATACGGACCTATTCACACGTCCGCGTACTATTCTCACTAAAACCTCAATAACTGATTTTTTTCCAAAAGATGCGCAACAAAATACTCTTGGAATACAGAGTAACTTTGGGGGGGGGGGGGGTTGTAGTGGCCGAAGTAGGAGTAATTTCAGTTTTAAAAGGCAAAAGGTCCCTTCTCACTCATCGGAGGGTTAAAATAACAGAAAATACCATTAAAAGAAATGTTATTTCATTTAAAAGCCGATCTGCTTAATTTTCATTTAAATCAAATGGTTTTTTTTTATTTATTTTTAAATTTTGTTAAAACAGCTGGCATATCAGTAACAAAAATCAAATGATTAATCAGTTAAAAACAAATGTTAAAATTTTACCTGCCAATTCCGTACAAAAATAACTAATTATTCATTTATTTGAAATTGTTTCCGTTGTTTGTATTTAAATCTACAAATTGTATACTCACACAGTCTATAGACATGTTTTGTGTGAATGATCGTATGTGTGTATGTGTGTGTATGAAATATGAAAACACCTTTGCATGCGGAAAACATTGCTTTTGTTCGCGATAGTGTGTCAGAAGGGCCGTCAACCTCGATTCATCGTCGGTGTGGCCAGATATTTAGGATATGGACCTGGACGATATGTGGTTCCAACAAGATGGTGCCACTGGCTACACAGCCAATGAAACAATGGCTCTTTTGCGCGAGAAATTCAATGGCCGTGTAGTGATTTGACACCGTTGGACTTATTTCTTTGAGAATATTTAAAAGAAAAAGTGCACGTGAATTAGCCAAGAACAATTCAAGAGCTAAAGGCTGAGATAATTCGGCACATTAACGACATTGAACCTCAATTATGTCTCAGAGTCATTGAAAATATGGTCGATCGATTAGAGGTATGCCACCGAAGCCGTGGCGAGCATTTGACCGATATTTTGTTTCACACATAATTGTCATCGATCCTTTTATAATAATAAAAAATATTAAGATAATTTTCTGGAAACTTTTTGTTTTATTTACAATTAACATCGTGTATTATGGTTGGACCACTCTTTACAAACAGTAAACTGCATAATATTCTGAGTGAATAATCAGATAATAGGATGTTTTTTTTTTAGTTCCTCTTCCCTCTACTAATTTCACAATACAATATTTTTGATTTAATATTGGATTATGTTATTCAAAAAATAAAAAAATATATATACACAAATAAAAGTTAATGGTTGTGATCAAATTGCAAGCAATCATTTATCTAAGTGTACATATTAGAGAATAACGTTATTGACTGACTACCGGGCTGACTGACTCCCCTGCGGGAAAAGTACCTATTCCAGAACACATCGAAAGACCGGTTCATAGTGGTAGAAATTGGTCACGGGACTGGTCACTTTAACATGGGCTTGTCTAAGGATGGGGTTAATTGTTAATTCTTACGGGGAGGGGTAAAAAGAAGAAAAGTCTCTCCCTAGACAGCCTGTCCAACCCGCTTTGGCTAGAAACCCGAAATTTAATAAACGTGTGGAATTGAAACCCTGAAATTAGGAAACGAGATGAAATGGAACGGAAAACGAGTGGAATTGAAACACTAGACAAGGGGAACGGATAAGATTGCAACCGGAAAACGAGTAGAATTGCAACACTAGACAAGGGGAATGTACACTATACAAGGGGAACAAAATGGAATGGAACAGGACCACCAGTCGAATTGAAACACTTGAAGAAAAAAAACGAAGAATTCAATGGGAAACGAGTGGAATAGAAACACTAAACAAGAAGAACAAAATTAAATGGAACAGGGAACGAGTGAAATTGAAATACTAAACAAGAAGAACGAAATGGAATGGAACTAGGGATGAGTGAAATTAAAACACTAGGCAAGCGGAATGTAACGGATTGTACAATAAATGGAACTGAAGCACTAAACAAGGGGAACAAATTGGAATGGAACGGAGAACGAAGGGAATTGAGACACTAGACAAAAAAGAACGAAGAAGATTGGAAAACAAGTAGAATTGAAGCACGAAAGAAAAAGAACAAAATGAAATGGAACAGGGAACAGGGAACAAAGTAGAATTGAAGCACTAAAGAAAAAGAACAAAATGAAATGGTACAGGGAACAGGGAACAAGAGGAATTGTAACACTAAACAAGAGGAACGAAATTTAATGAAACTGGGTACGAGTGGAATTGCAACACTAGACCAACAATAGAATGCAACGAGTCAGGATTTTAGTAATATTTATGGATATTTTTTAAATATTTATCTGTCAATGATAATCATTTTTGTTCAGTGGCAATGAAATTAAATGCTAATGAAATTTAACGTGACTGTAATGAATCAATGAAATCAAATTCTTAAATCATTATTATAAGATATACAAATGGTCATCACGAATATTTTAAAGCCATTACGGTCCAACCTTGGGGAAAAAATCACTCGAAATTTGTAGGCTGCTATTCCGGGGTTCTGTAGACTGGTAGTTCTTATTTACAACATCCAATAAGAACGTTTGTTCTTATTTTTTCGATAAATTACCTGTCCTTATAAGAATTTATTATTGTTATTTTATAACCTATGTTTACAATTCGCTTTGTTTCTTTTTCCTCTCCTTCACAGAATACTGTAGACAAACTGGTACAAAGAGCCAATGCATCTTTAGTTATTGGCACCTCCTCATGGAAGGAACAATTTATTGAGGCACTTACAGTAAATCCCGGTAAATATATAAAAAAAAAATAAACGCATACCAATATATTTTTATTTACTTTGCAGCTCATAAATATGTATTAAACGCATCCCTTTTTTTTTGCAAAGGAAAAAAATTGTATGCTCGTGTGATGCATATTTTAAAATATTACACGCATATAAATTAATTCTGAAACTTTTTTCTTCTTTCTATCTTCCTTAACCAGGTGATGATGATGGTGGTGAAGAAGGTGGTGAAGAAGAGGGTATGGCGAATACACCATCTTGTTTTGACTATATTATGCATTTCTTAACATTATTCTGGAAATTATTATTTGCATTCATCCCACCAACAGGTAAGAAAAAAAAAGGCACAAAAAAGGATGAAATATAAAAATTATACAGTACTCGAATATAAAGTAGACACTATAGGACTACTCTAACTTTTATAATAAAAAAAATCAATAGAATAATTGAAAACTTCTATATCTAACTACATTTAAATTAAATCGTCAAAAAGAATCTGTAAAACTTCTTTCTCCACTTAATGCTGATTAAAATTTATCCAGCATTATAGAAAAAAAAAGTTAGAGAATTCCACTCTTGATTAAAATAAAATAGAAAGAAAAGACATAATGAAAAGAATATTTGAATTTTAAATTAAACAAAAAAAAATGCGAATTACAGAGTATGTCGTGCTAAATAGGTTCCAAATAAAACAAAGAAACACAAATGTATACTCCATTCTAGATCTACTATAAACTGCAAATATGCATGCATAATCAAGTTGTTAGTTTTTTTTTTTGTTTTGCAACATATGTTATTATTCATACAAACACAAGAAGAAATTAGAAGAAGAAAAGTAATGGTGTCAAAAAAAGTTATATGTTTTGCTAGAACTTTAAAAAAAGGTTCAGTATTTAAGTCACCACTAAATTTGATTTTAGTTTTAAAATTTTACCTACTCGAGTAAAAATATTTAGATATACAGGTTGGTTGAAAAGTTCCTGCGCACGAAATGAAAGAAAACTGTTTTTGTTACGAAATATATTTTTTTATTCAATATAATCTCCTAAAAGCTCAATACACTTGTTCCAATGATCTTACAATAATTTTATCCCATCCTTATAATGGTTTTCCGGAAGCTCTGCAAAATAACCGTCTACGGCTGCTATGGCCTCTTCATTCGACGAAAAATGCTTTCCACGAAGGAATTGTTTGAGATTTCTGAAGAGATAGTAGTCACTGGGAGCCAAATCTGGTGAAAACGGTGGATGTTCAAGCAATTCGTACTTTAATTCTTTGAATTTAGCTTAGCCATCGTCAAAACACTTTTGTGAGCAGGTGCATTGTCTTGATGAAAAATTATTTTTTTCTTCTTTGAACCAGGTCTTTTCTCACGAATTTTTTCATCCAACTGATCCAAAAGGCTGCAATAATATTCAGAGTTGATTGTTTTACCTTTCTAAAGATAATCAATCAACAAAATTCCTTTTGCATCCCAAAAAACTGATGCCATAACCTTCTTTGCTGATTGTTGTGACTTCACCTGCTTTGGAGCTGAACAACCAGCTTCAGTCCACTGTAAACGTTCTTGTTTCAATTTAGGATCATGGTGGTAGATCCAAGTCTTATCCATAGTTATAAAACGACACAAGAAGTCGGTTTTATTCGGCTTAAAACGCTCCAAATTACGCTGAGAAATTTGTTTTCGATCCAGTTTTTGTTGAATTGTTAATGTGTGCGGCACTAACTTTCCAAACAGTTTTTTTATACGTGATTCTTCATGTAAAATATGGAGTACTCGTTCGTCTGAGATGCCTATAGCATTAGCAATTTCACGTTTAGTACCTGCTCAATGATTTCTGCTGTGGTTGCAGTTTTTGGTCGTCCTTCGCGTGGATCCTCTTCAAGGCTGGTACGACCACGTTTAAATTCACCAGCCCAAAATTCAACGGTGCGTTTTGAAGGTTCATAAATTTCCTTTGCTTTTAAACCCTTCAAAACAAAGAATCTAATGACTGCACGATATATAATTTTTTGCATATTAAAAAAAATCAATGACACGTCAACTTCAAATGGCTTGTAAACAAAGAAAGAATTGACAGAATGACTTGCAAATTTGCATGTGTTCTCAGGACAGTTATACCAACTTGAGAAAAAAAAAGTTTTGAGCTGGCAGTGCCATCTCTTGGTGAGCGCAGGAACTTTGCAACCAACCTGTAATCATATGTGGCCTTATCTAATAATATATTATCATATATAAATACATATTACAGTATGCATTACCATATATAATTATATATTACAATATTTTTCTTTTAATTACCTAATATTTTGTCATATAAAGGGTGGTTAAATTTTAAGGGCCGATGTTGAATGTGAACCACAGCTAATTGTCATGTTTTTTCATGCATTTAATTTGGCATTTCTCAATTCCAGACTAACTCAATTTGAACCATAGAAAGATACACATACGAGCAACGCGTTAAAGTTATTCAGGCTTATTATGAAAATGGGCGTTCAAATCAAAATGCATTTCGTGCACTTCGTGATTTTTCTTTTGGTCAGCATAATCGACCATATGTGTCCACAATCGGGAGAATTGTGGGCAAATTTCAGCAAACCGGGTGTGTGAAAACATCTGTGCATGCTCGCCCAGTTCGTTCTGCGGAAAACATTGCTGGTGTTCGCGATAGTGTGTAATGAGGTCGGCCAAGCATTTACCGTGAATGGTGTTTGCTATCGCGAGACGATAATGAACTTATTGTGGCCAGGAATTGAGGATATGACCCTGGACGATATCTGATTTCAACAGGACGGTGCCACTTGCCACACAGCTAACGAAATAATGGCTCTTTTGCGCGACAAATTCAATGGCCGTGTTATCCCACGTGGTGGCGATGTCAATTGGCCGCCAAGATCATGTGATTTGACACCGTTGGACTTCTTTCTTTAGGGTTATTTGAAAGAAAAGGTATACGTCAATAAGCCAGCAACAATTTAAGAGCTAAAGGATGAGATATTTCGGCACATTTACGGCATAGAACCTCAATTATCCCTCAGCGTCATCGAAAATTTGGACAATCGGATGAAGGTGTGCCGCCGAGGTCGCGGCGGCCATTTGGCCGATATTTTATTACATACATAATTGAACCATACCATATTATCATAATAAATAGAAATGACAATAAATTCCTTAATAATTTGTGTTTTATTTAAAATCAACAACGGCCCTTAAAATTTATCCACCCTTTATAACCACATCTAATTATATATAAAATTTTATTTAACACTATATAATTTAACACTATATACAGGGTGATTCAGTCACGACCCGCCGAATTTCACCAGCGTATTCCTTGGCTCATTTCATGAAAATATGTACATTACGACCATCCCCGAAAATGCAAGTGCGCGAAATGGCAGCGGTTTGAAAATTTTCGGATTGGTGGTCGGAGGGTAGTAGGGTAATATTGCTAACTTCTGAACCAATATTGCTAACTTCTAAACATAACCATATATACCATATTATATATGGCGTATACAAAACCATATATTATTATATAAGCTAATGTTTGAAATATAATAATATATGGTCCATTATCAAAAATATTTTTTTAATATTTTGTGAGATATAAAAATATATAATTCAATATATGGTCCAATATAAGAAATATTTTTTGATATGTTATAAGATATAATTATTTATTATGCAAATTTGAGATATTATTATATATAACAGATCAATTGAGAAGTTCCAGGCCTGACACATAGATGGCGCCACTAGACTTAAATCAATATGATTTTTAACCCCAGGAAAATCAACCACAAAATGATTTCGAATGACAGTAAATTGAAATTGAATGAAATAGTAGGTACTCTAAAGATATCAGCATCATATCATTCACGAATATTTAGCTATGAGAAAGCTCTGTTCAAAGTGGGTGCCACGCGAGCTCACTTTTGACTAGAAACAAGTCAGTAAAAACGAAGGCGAAAACCCATGAATTGGGCTTGGAATTGCTTCCGCATCCACCGTATTCTCCAGATCTGGCCCCCAGCGGTATAAAAAGTCGATAACACATGATGAGTTTCAAAGTACGAGTCCTGTGATATGTTTTTTGGGATTAGTTGTGTGACATGTTTTTTCAGACCAGTCCTGTGACATGTTACAGAGGACAATTGACCCCCTTCTAGGATAAGCGTAACGTGTCCTGAGATAGGTAATTTTCCCGCAGGGTATCTTCATCGTAGAAGGAACCTTCATACCAAATTTTAACCTTCTAGCTACAGAGGTTTGGGCAGGCCGTCAAGGGGGAGACTTTTTGATCTTTCAGGCAAGAATTTTCGAAAATCTCGTCTGAGTAAATGTCTTATATTTTATGCGGATTATGGTTTCTATCTGGTAACGCTAGGGACCAAATTGGTAAATGCGAGGTTTATCCTAACGTAACCTATTGACTATTTAACCCGCCCTATGAAACTATCGATATGTAAAATATTTCAGAACAAGTTTTTTTTGTGGATGAACTATAAAATTGAAAAATATACTTAATTTTTAATATAGAGCCACGCAATTTTCTTTTTATTGCCAATATTTATTTCCTGTTCTTTAAAATATTTTCAACAATTGTGTTTTACTTCCGATATTTCCAACTCATTTAAAGTGTAAATTTTTATTTTAATGTAGTATTTAAATTATAACCACCTTAACGGTTGCCAAACGAAGAAAGAAGGAAAGAAAAACAGGAACCTTGAACCTTATGTTGTTTTTGCTGTCATCGTTGCCGTTGTCGTCTTTAGCTATAAGTTGTATTACTAAATGACGGTCTGTCTGTCTACATGTTTTATTTAATGTCGCTGTTTTTTATTCATTCCTGCAACAATTTTGCCAATGGCGTGACTGTTGTTAAATTTAGCAAATAAATTTTCAATGTTTCAATATATTTTTTTATTTAAATTGTTTATTTTTTTTAAGGACCTCTTACAACAACCAACTAGTCAACCATTATAACAACAGGTGTTGTCATGTTGAAGTTTCTTTTTTCTTTTTAATTTTTTTTTTTTAATTAAATTGTATTTTTGTTTAAGTAACAATTAGATTACAATGAATATGGACGTGGTATTGTATAAATATCATTATTTTATTTTTTGTATATGTGCAATTAAATTGTATTCCCATAAACTTTTCAACATTTACATAAACTATGTACTACAACGCTTTGGTACATTTACACAGCAACAGTTACTAATACAAGTTTCAATTTTCATTATCATTTTTTAGATATTGCCGGCGGTTATTTATGTTTCGGTGTATCAATATTTGCAATTGGTGTTGTCACAGCTGTTATTGGTGATGTAGCATCATATTTCGGTTGTACATTGGGCGTTAAAGATGCCGTCACTGCCATTTGTTTTGTTGCTTTGGGTACTAGTATACCAGGTAAGTTGTTTGGTTATATTTTTTGGACTAAAGAAATATTTTTTTTTTAAATAAAATATTGAAATTTTTATGTAAAAATTTAAAATTTTTATAAAGAACTATTTTTTTTTTTGACATTTTTTTAATTAAAATATTGTAATTCGTTTTTACAAATTTTAACCGTTTTATTTGGCTACGTCTTATAGATTAGCCCCCATATGCATAGACATTAAGTTGATTCTTATAACAGTCCTATAAGGAAATTTTGTTGTTGTTTTACATGTTAATTTGGTTTTAAAGTGTGTTATAAAAATCAACAAAATGTCTATGCATATGACAGTAAGTATAAAAAATCAAAAAATTTGTAAGAATTTTGATACCCTTCTGACGTTTATAACTACCAAAATATATCAGACTGAATCGAGTTAACAATGTTCGTCCGTCTCTTTGTCTCTTGGTCGACCAAATGAAAACATGTTGCGAAGGTTGAAATGCAACAAATATGTTTTCGGCAAAATAGGAAGTTTGGGGAATTTCTTTCAATTTTACCATTATTATACCCTCCACCATATATGGTGAGGGTATATATCAGTTTGTCATTCCATTTGTAATATGTCGAAATATAGGTTTAAGACCCCATAAAGTATATATATTCGTGATCCTTATGCAATTTTAAGTCGATTTAGCGATGTTCGTCTGTCTGTCTGTTGAAATCACGATCACGACGCGAAGACGCAAGCGGGGGTGTCTATTTTTACCCAGATTAAAATGAGCAAAATCGGTCAAGCGGTTCAAAAGTTATGAGTGAAAATGTGAAGGTACCTCTAAATTTTCCATACAAATTTGTACAATTTTTCTGTATCTATTTTTTTTCTGTTAAGTAAGTAAAAATGTTATTAAGTCTTCTTATTGTTCGATTACATTTATTGCCTTACATACTATGATAACTAAGTTAACGTAAAAATGAACAATGTTAAAGTCGCTAACAGAGCAGACCTCTGTAAATAACATTGCTAAAACTAAATAACAAAAGTTCGTTACATAAATTGACAAAACATATTCATATTACAGTTCATGCAAAATTTAGTATATACGTATATCATCTTCATCCCCTTTGGTGGAGGGTATTCAAAGATTCGGCAGAGCCGAACTTATCCCTTTTTTACTTGTTTTTTTTTATACTCTTACCTTGAGTTTCTCCATATTGTCATAGGAAAACCCGTTCTCTAGCAACATGTTTCCATTTGACCTCTAGCAACATGTTTGCAAACAAATAAATAGAGAGAGGGTGGAGCAGGCATGGAAAAAATGGTACAATTGTGCTTTTTTTGGTACATTTTTACCTTGGTTGGTACCGTGGTACTACCGCGGCTCATTTAGTACAATTTGAAATTTTTGAAAATTTTAATTTATAACTTGATAAAACAACATAACATGAAGTCAACTTTTTTTTAAAAGCAACTTTAAATTAAAAACCTGTTTTTATTTATTCAGCTACTATAGTAAAAAATAAAGTCAGTTTTAAGTTGAACCGGCTCTAAACTGGTGTCACATCAAATGTACCAAAAGTTAAAATTGCCCTTCAAGGGAGGCGGACACACAGAAAAAAGGTGTTACATTTATAAAAGTTATAGTAAAATTTTACAAAGTTTTGTGGTTAACGATAAATTTTGTTTCACCCCGTCAATTTTATTTTTTTTAAGTCTTTTTAGTGTCTAATATATAATTGTTAAAAAAAAAGCGGAAAAAATTTTGGTACCGTGAGGATTGAAAAAGTACAATTTGTTTGTCTGGTTGGTACAATAACACAAAACAAATTTTCGATCCCTGGGGTGGAGAGAGCCTAAGATGAATAAACACCCTCTGATGTAAATTTTAAGGTCGCAATTATAAAGATTTTTGGATCAGTGGTCGGCAGAAAGTTAGAACATGAATATATTGGTGTTTTGTACCGTAAGAAATTATTTTATCTTTCTGGATAAATGAATGAACAAATTAATAAATGAATTAATCGTTAAGAGAATATCCGTATTCATTGAATTAATATAGTTCATGTTTTTGTGTTCTCTATTATAAAAAATAATTTATAATAATGATAATAATTTTTTATTGCATACAAGGCACTCTCCCTCATTTAATATATTTCAAGAAAATAAAAAAAAGTTCTTCCCACTCAACGTTCCACATTTTTAATTTAAAATGTAAACGAAAAACAAAATAAATACCTACAATAAAAAAATACCTATAATTAAACAAAAAAACAAATTTTTAGAGTGTACTTTATTTCTTCAACAAAGCGGCGCATACTTGCTCTGTTGAAAGTTAACGTGTTACTGAATAAAATAATTGTATTTTTTGTGCTCTTAGCTGTGAGATTTGTTGACATTCGTGTAGTGTACGTGTAAATTGCCGATTGTGTTCGGCCCCTGAGTGCTATGAGTGCCGATCACTGATTTGGATGCAATTTGGTGCATTCGTTTCCATTGGCCTATGGACAAACCTTATTGAATTTGGTTAGTGATATATGGGCTTTTAAATCACATCTTTTGTATTTAAAGAAAATCGGGTAATATTTAGAACTAGTCCCTATATATTGTATTATTCGCGGTATTTGCTCACATACACTTTTTCAGCAATTTTATTTAGATTTATCTTATATTTTGGCCCTGTTCATAAAAAAAGGTTCAGAACTCTCCCGAAATTAAACCCAAACTATACTTGGTGTAGGGTATTTTATAGTCGGCATGCCCGACTTTAATATTTTACTAATTTTATATTCACTTATAATAATCCATCCATAAAAACACTAAATAAATGGCAAAGTAACAAAAACTTTCGTAAAATAAATTACGTTAATTTTACAAAAGTTTTTATTATTTTGACATTTTTTATTTGTAATTTTATGCAAAAATTACGGTTTAAATATAAAAAAAACTTATTCTATTTAAATAACATTTAAAAAAATTTTTTCTATAAAGTTATACAATAATCATAAAATTTGTATAGGAGCCCTCCTAAGGAGGATCCAAAGGGGATAGGTCCCAAAGGAAAAATGTTCCTTTTGTTCTACCGTTCTGGAGAGAATATGTCCATTACCGCGCGAGCTGTGTGTGCAGTTACGCCCTCCTGTTGGCACCACATGCCCTCAAGTTTCAATTCATCAATTTGCGCCAATAAAAACACTTTGATTATGGTTCTGTATTGTTCACTTGTCACAGTAACCCTGTTAACCACCGCTTCTTTGCTCGATGACACCTCCGTCATAATTGCACACCATGCAGTGATTTTAAGTGACCCCTTGTGAATGCTTCATGGATTTTAAAGGCCCCGGCATAGTGCATATATTGTTTGTTTACGTATCCGTTTATAAGAAACTGGGTCTCGTGATAAATTTGTGTGTTCTCAAAGGGTGTAGCGTTCAATGGCTTGTCTACGTGTATTCTACACAAATGTTAAAACAAAACTGACAGTTCGAGGGTTTGCTGCAGCAACCTCGTATCTCAAAAATTAGTACTTTCCAGGAGAGAAAAAAAAAGTTTTATAATAAATTTGTGACATTTTTTAATTTTTTTTTTTATTTCCAAAAAAAAATTGTTAAAAAAATGTCACAAGTTTGTCAAAAACATTGTTTTATTTCTTTCTCGGAAAGTACTAGTCTTTGAAATACGGGGTTACAGTAAAACCTCGAGTTGCCGCTATTTGCAAAATTTAAAGCTTCCCTGCGAGAAAAATACCTATCCCAGGAAACGTCAAGTGACCGGTTCATTGTGATAGGCACCGATCAAGGGACCGGTTTATTTATATGAAACGGACTGGGAGGGGGTCAATTGCCCTATGTGACATGCCACAGGACTGATTTAAAAGAACATGTCACACAACTAACCCCAAAAAACATATCACAGGACTCGTACTTTCAAATTAATCTCGTAATAGGTTTTTTGAAAACCGGTAGTGTTTTCATGGGACTACATAGTACTTTTAGACCCAATACGTGATAGAAACTTTTTATACCGATCACGTGATAGATACTTTAGAAACCGATCCTGTTTTCACCTACCACATGACTGGTACTTTCAGACACATCACGTGATATAGACTTTGAAGCCGTGCACGTGGTAGGTACTTTAGGAACCGGTCCTCTTTTCACCTACACTCACCAAAAAAAGTCTGTAATGGCAACTGAAAATTTTGCTGTTATTACGGGAAATTCTGCTAATTTGAGCCCAGCGGCATTTTTTGCTAATCTTAGCAACACATGTCTGCTGACGTGTAGTACAATGAAATTAGTAGAAAAATTAGTAGCCGCTACTAAATTTTAGTAGACTTTTTGTAAAGTGGAATTTAAAATCTGTTTGCTAAAATCAGCAAAAAAAATTACTAATACTATTAATATTAGTACAAAGTTTCAGATTTATTTTTTTTATCGAGCATCAAAAATTTTGATTATATTTTTTAAAAGATGTTTTATACAAAATGAAAAAAAAAAATCAAAGGCTTAAAAATCTTTAAAATTGTTAAAACATAAACGAATTTATCATTTTGTTTTAATTTGGTAATTTCTGTTTTGAAAAATATTTTAGACAATTTTTTTTTTCTTTTAAGGTTAAATTTAATTGTTTTTAGGGCTGATTTTTAGAACTAAAAAACCCTTTTTAGTGCTATTTTAAGTGGATGTCCTCTTTTTAGACATGAGTCGGTATCTTCACTTCCGATCCCTTTTTTAATCCTATGTAACATTTTAGGGCAATTTAAGCTTGTATGTATAAGTTTAAATTATTAGAAATAACATTTCCTTCAATATCGACTTTTTTAAAATTAGTAATTTTTTTTGCTAATTTTAGCAAATCGGTTTTCCAAAATTTGTAAAATGATTTCTGAAATTAGCAACGAAAATTTGTAGATATTCTGTAAAAATTCTGTAATTTGTAAAATTTAAATAGCAAAAAGATTTGCTAAATAATAATTTTTTTACTAAAAATCAGTACAAAAATAGTAAATTGGGATTGAAAACCGTTTAAAAATTTTTCTACTAACTTTTTTTTCTGAGTGTATCTCGTGATATGTATTTTCCCATGCAGTTCTGTTTTCACCTATCACGGGAAGGGTCCCAATTCCCAACTGACCCCTTTTTTACGCAGGGTTCTTCTGATAGGGTGATACAATTTGGGCCAGCTGTATTTTCCCTTTAAAATCTGGTTTTCAAGCTTTTTAGCCCAAAAAGGCTCATTTTCCCTATAACGATTATCCTAATTTTTTGGCACACGTAGTTTTACATCCAGATAAATATATTAATAGGGGGACTGGTGAATAACTGACATTTTTTATCTTCATACAATTGATTGAGTATTATTTTAAAAATATTATTAAATTTCCATTGAATAATTTTTTTAATTTTTTAATGTTTCTTTGATATTAATTTAAAGCTGAGTATTTTAATTCAATTTATGTTTAAAGTTTTTCAAAATTTGTTGTTTAATATTAATTTTAATTTAATTATGTTCTTAAAAAATACTCATATTACTACGACCCTTGAAAATGTCAACAAGTAATTGACGAAACGTTATGGTCAAAACATAAATGTAATTCTATTTACATTAATTGAATTTAAAGCGAATTAGCATATTTTGAAATAATTATTATTGTAAGTTAATTATTATTTTTGTAAGCCAACATATGTTTACTCTTCTTACACTTTTTTTAAGTTGTCATATGGCAACACTGGCATCATGATTTTTATAAATTCCTCAAAACATTCTGTTATTTATATTAATAATATTAAACGAAATAAATTTTAACTTAAATTAACGACTTAGGAAACTTTACCAAGAAACTTTTGAAAATATTTATTTCTGGCTAGTCCTCATATTTGTATACGTTAAAAGCTAAAACTCAAATTAACTTATTTCGAAATTTTTTTAATTTTCATTTGATAAAATAACTTACTGCAATTGTAGTAATACACTCAGAATATTATGTGGTTTACTGTTACTCGTAGTTATATGAAATGCAACACTGCAAGTACCACCTGTTAATAGACTACTGTCAAATTTTGAGCAAGTTCCGTCATTTACTTTGCGTTTAATAGCTGTTCAAAACATACAACCTCGTGGATTTTTTTAGAAATTGAAAAAAGTGAATTTCGAGTGCTCATTAAAAATTATTGTTTGCTAAAAAAAACCGTCAATCAAACCAAGGAAAAGCTTTATATGGGGACTCTCCACCATCCGTTTCAATGGTAAAAAAAGTGGTTTACTGACTTTCGTTGTGGTATCACAAGTACAAATGACGCTAAACGTTCTGAACGGCCAATTGAGGTCAATACACCCGAAAATGTTGAAAAATTCACAATATGGTGTTAGCCGATCGAAGAGTAAAAGTGCGTGAGATTGTTGATGCCATAGGCATTTCATATGACAGTGTGGTTTCGATTTTAAATGATCAGTTGGATTTAAGAAAGCGTTTGCTCTCAATTGACCATAAACGTAATCGTATGACGTGTGTAGTATCAATGGCAAAATTCCATGAATTGGGCTACGAATTGGTACCTCATCCGCTATATTCTCCGGATTTAGCCCCCAGTGATTATTTCCTATTTCCAAGCCTATAGAAATGGCTCGTTGGAAAGAGATTTAGCTCCAACGATGAAATTATTGATCAAACAAATGCCTATTTTATGGAACTCGAAAAATCCTATTATTTGGAAGGGATATAAAAATTGGAGAAACGTTGGACTAAGTAATAATAAATAAAAATAATTTTTTTGCAAAAAAAAAAAAATTATTTTCTTTAAAAATGTGTTTTTTTTTTGGAAAAAATATTGAAAATAATTTAGACATTTTCCAACATATACTAAATTTTTCCTCCATTTAAGAAAAATTAACTCGTTCTTTTTAATTTATCTGAAAATTTTCTTAAGAAAAAAAACCTATACCTAAGTTTATTATTTCTCAAAAATTAAAAAACTTTTACTTGAAAAAAAAAATTATGTATATTTTTTTTAAATTTTTAAAATTTTTCTGAACTAAGTTGCATGAAAATTTTCCCTAGAAATAGTTCTTCAGTATCTAAAATCAAATAAATTTTTATTTTTACATAGGAAAAAAAACTTACTACTTTTCGTTTTTAATTGTTTGAACTAATATTTAGAAAACAATTCTTTAAAATTAGAAAATGGTAGACTTAAAAACTGAATTTAGAAAAGACTTTCTAAAATTAAGTTAATTTTACTACTCGCGAGAAAAAAAAATGAACACACATTAAGTTCAAGTATTTTTCCCATATTAATTTTGACACATTTTTAAACTAAATGGAAGTAAATTATGTTCTAATTTTTTTTTTTTTGAACTAAACTTATTTTTATTATATTTTAGTATGCAAATTTCTCAAATGTTTTTCTTAAAATTTATAATTTTTATTAAATATACTTTTTTCCCCCCTAAAATCAAGAAATATAACTTAGAAAAGATATGAACTATTTCTGAGTATATTAACTATTTCGTTTTTACTCAAACATAGGAATTTTTATTCTTTTTGACAAAATTTTTTTAAGTTTTAATAAAATTTGACTTAAATTGAGGAAAATTTTTAAACTATTTTGAAGGAAATTTTGGAAATTTTTGTCTTTTTTTTATTGTATTGACACAAGTTCATTCTAACTCATACCCCAACACTAGCTGGCTTTTAATCACACTGGTGTAGGGTATTTTATAGTCGGCATGTCCGACTTTAACTTTTTAACTCGTGGTCTTTTATTGATTTCCCTATGTATTTCTTCCAAAATATCAGTACAAAACAGAGTGTGCAGATATTGGAGAGTTCCAATCAAAAAATGTTTAACAACTGGTATGAAATAGTGTATATATTTTATGATCAGCTGGCAAACTAATGATAATAGTAGAATTTAAACTAATTCGTATAGTCTTAGCATGAATGGTAAAATTTTAGAAAGATTGCTTTAAAATCTATACAGTTTTATGCAAAAATTTTAATATATATATAGCAACTAAACTGGAAAAGCAGCAAAATAAAATTGTTCTGCTTTCAAGCTGTAGTTTTTAAGTTGAATATTTTCCTTAGCTGCTGCACAGAAAAATCTAAAATCGAGTTTCAATTAAAATAATTGTAAATAAAATGAAAAATTTAATTGAATTTGGACCAGCAAAAAAATTTGTTAAATTGATTAATTTATTTTGTTAAAATTAATTGAAAATTTCAATTACATTTTTTAATCATATCAATTAAATTTTTAATCAAAAATCTTTAACATTTTCAATTAAAGTTTTAACTTTATTAATTATAACTTTAATTAAAGTTCTAACCAAAAATCAATTAAAATTTTAATCAAATTTTTAATTGAAATTCCAGCATCAAATCAATTCAACTTTGAATAAAATTTTTAATTGAAATTTCAGCATCAAATCAATTAAAATTTTAATCAGATTTTCAATATTTTTTTTTATCAAATATACATATGTTTGTGTGTAATTCATCAACGCAAAATTTCTAAATACTTTTTACTAAATAGTTTATAGCAGTACCATAGTACTTATGAGGTCCCACCACAAATACTATGATACCAATTTTATCATACGAGGGCAGATCAATAAGTCCCTGACTTTTCGAACTTCCCTCGTAGTTATATGAAATGCAACACTGATCCCATCAAGTACCACCTTTTAGTAGACTACTGTAAAATTTTGTGCAAGTTCCGTCATTTAATTTGCGTTTAACAGCTGTTCAAAACATACAACCTCGTGGATTTTTTTTTAAATGGAAAAAAGTGAATTTCGATTGCTCATTAAACATTATTTTTTGCGACAAAAAACCGTCAACCAAACAAAGGATTTATCAATACTATGGGGACTCTGAACCTTCGATTTCAATGGTAAAAAAGTGGTTTACTGACTTTTGTTGTGGCCTTACAAGCACGGAATATGCCGAACGTTCTGGATGCCCAGTTGCGGTCTCTACACCCAAAACAATTGAAAAAATTCAAGATATGAATGTGCGAAGATATAGGCATCTCACATGGCTCAGTGGTTTCAATTTTGAACGATCACTTGGGTATGAGAAAGCTTTCCGCAAGATGGCTGCCGCGTTTGCTCACAATCGACCACCAACGGATTCGTGTGACAGCTTAGTTTACATGGCAAAAATCCATTAAGTAGACTACGAATCGCCCGCTCATTCACCTTATTCTCCGGATTCAGCCCCCAGTGACTATTTCCTATTTCCAAACCGAAATAAATGTCTCGGTGGAAAGAAATTTAGCTCCAACGATTAAATTATTGATCAAACAAATGCCTTTTTTATGAACCTCGAAAAATCCTGCTGTTAAACGCAAAGTAAATGACAGAACTTGCTCAAAATTTGACAGTAGCCTATTAACAGGTGGTACTTTATGGGAGCAGTGTTGCATTTCATATAACTACGAGGGAAGTTTGAAAAGTCAAGGACTTATTGATCCGCCTCATAAATTATTAAGCTCTGCATTAAAACTAATACGTCATTAATTTAACAGAATTAGCTTTCGATTATCGATCTGAAAAGTCTATTAAAATTTAATTTTTTTGATATCAATAAATTTCCAAATCTAAAGCCATATCTACTTATCTGGCAGCACTGAAACTATGTTGTTTTTGTAAATTTAATTAATGAGTACGGTTCTCTTTCTTAAAAAAATACGCTTTTATTAATTCGAGTAAAGTTAAAAATATTTTTAATCAATTTTTTTTTTTTTTTTTGTTTAGGGATTTGAAATACAATTTTGCAATTTAAATAACTGAAATAAAAATTAAGATATAAATAAACCGAAATAATAAGACTTTTAAATGTAGTCAATAGTAATTACTGTAAACCAAAATATTTTTTAAAACAAGTTTATTATCAATTAAAAAATTAATTGATATGATTAAACATTTAATTTAAAATGAACAAAAAATCAAAAAAAAATTAATTGAAATTTTTTGGCAATTATTTTTTTCTGTGTTTGCTACGATGATATCCTTATACTAGAAAATATTAAATTGTTTAAACTTTTTATATTTATTTATTTATAGCGTACTATTTTTTTTAAAAATATTATAAAATCTTCTCTTTGATCCTTTTTCATAGATACCTTTGCCAGTAAAGTAGCTGCCATTCAGGATAAATATGCTGATGCTAGTGTGGGTAATGTAACCGGTAGTAATGCTGTTAATGTCTTCCTGGGTATTGGTGTGGCGTGGTCACTAGCAGCTATTGTACATGAATCAAAGGGTACCATTTATGCGGTTGAGCCGGGAACGTAAGTTGTTGCACATCAAATTTAAAGTGGTCGATATAATTTCTTTAATTATTGTGCTCTTTCTTTCTGAATTATACAGTATTGCCTTTTCGGTGACATTATTCTGTACAGAAGCTTTAATTGCCGTTGCTATTCTCCTTATGAGACGAAGTAAAAAAGTTGGTGGTGAATTGGGTGGTCCCAGAAATATCAAAATTGTCAGCAGTTGTGTATTGTTCAGTTTATGGATCATCTATGTCTTAGTTAGTACATTGGAAGCATATGGTGTTATACATGGTTTCTAAACAGTCACAGCTGTGGGAAAAAAGAAAAAAAAAGAAATTCAAGGAAATTGCAGAAACAAAAAAGCAAGAAAAACATCAAACCAGCATTACTATTTGTAACAACTTTTTTATATACATTTCACTACTATTACAAACAAACCAAAAAAAAAAAGAAAAACCTAGAAGAAAATAAAAACACAAGCTAACTTAAAACTACTATTTAGAGTAACTTAATGTTAGATTTTAATCTAAATTTCAAAGAAAAAAAACAAAGAACCAACAAAATTACTTTTTTTTTTTTGCAAAACTTATTTTTTGTTTAATTTTTTATTTTTAACAATCATAATCGAGTCACAGAGTTTAGTCATAAACTAAAAAATAAATAACAAGCATAGCTAAAATGAAACTAAGTACTTTAACTATAATTTAAATCATAAATTAAATTAAAAAGAAGAATATAACAACAAAAAACTGAAAACAAATCATAAGTTATTAAACGAGGTGTATATAATAAATTTAAGCAACATTTATTATTAGTAAACATTGTTTAGAAACTTTGTTGCAAGAACTTAAGAGAACTTAAAAAAATTTAAAACTGTGCTTTAAGCTAATATGATGCTGGCTTTTTACAAACATTTTTAAAGGTCATTTGTATTTTCTAAAATACTCAAATTAAAACTCTTCAAAAAAAAAAAAAAATAAATGTGTGCAGCAACATGAATAATCTGTTGATTCCTCTCAATTTCCCCTTCTTTTTTGGTTATATACATTAAATTATTTTCAAAGCAAAATCAGCTCTCTAGCAACATGTTTTGATTTAGTCTTTAAAAAAATATGCAAGAGTCAGGGATGGAAAATATGTTTTCTGTTATTGTACCAACCAGACAAACAAATTGTACATTTTCGATCCTCACGATACCAAATTTTTTTCCACTTATTTTTTAAACAATTTTATCTTATTGAGTCAGATTTGGTTAGACACTAAGAGGACTTAAAAAAAAATTAAATTGACGGGGTGAAACAAAATTTATTTAACCTTTTCAGGATTTGCTATTAAAAATTTAAAGGCATTTAATAGCTTTTTAACAATAATACACTATTTCCTTTTTTGGTTTTGAGAGGTAATTTAAAATCAGCTGTTCAATGTTGCCACTTCCGCATATTTTAGTACAATATGTACCCAAACATTTGGTACATTTGAGGTGACACCAATTTAGAGCTGGTTCAACTTAAAACTGCCTTTTTTTACTATAGTAGCTGAATAAATAAAAACAGGTTTTTAATTTAAAGTTGCTTTTAAAAAAAGTCGACTTTATGTTATGTTGTTTTTTCAAGTTATAAGTTGAAAATTTAAAAAAATTTCAAATTGTACTAAATGAGCCGCGGTAGTACCACGGTACCAACCAAGGTAAAAATGTACCAGAAAAAGTACAATTGTACCATGTTTTCCATCCCTGGCCCAAATATACAAACAAATTTTGAGAGAGCGGTTTGAGCGAGAATGAGATTTATAGATACTTTCTGAGTGAGCCACATATTTCTAAACATTGTTTACCAAATGATTTAGTAATTTTGTTTGACCAAAAATATTTTAAAATGCTTAACAATTCGGCACAAATGCTTAACGATTCGGCAAAAATATAAATCGTGCAATAAAAATGTTTTTTTTTTATTTAAAGTCTGCATCTTAACCCAGTAAAAAAATATTTTAAGAAAATCCATGAATATATTTAAAAACTATAACGTTTTTAATGCACTCAAAATAAAAGATCTGTTTTTTAACAGAATACTTGAGGGTTTCGGCCTACAATGAAATCTGCTCAAATATGAACAATTTTTTAGTTAAAAGTTGGTTAATCTACACACAATTTAATAGAGTTTTATTTAAATTTTGTTAAAATTTATTTATATTTATTATTTAAATTAATTCTAATTACAACAGATTTTATTTTAAGGCAAGAAATTTTAAAGTACCCGAGTATACATGATTTTTATATAATTATTAAAGTAAACAGATCCACCATTATTCACAACAAAAAAGGTTACCACAAGCATATATAAAATATATATTTTAATCTGAAAAATATAAATATATTTTGATATTACATAAAAAATATACTTGACTCTATATATGACAACACTCAACAAGATATTGTGCTTAAGAAATTTATAAAAATCAATTTTACTCGGGGTATTTCTATTAAATTACAAACGTATTATTTTCAGTGTATGTGTTTTCAACTTTTGCTTCTTTTTTGTTGTCATCATTTCACTAAACTACAAAATCTATTTATCATGAAACATTATAAACATGTTTAGCAACATTTTAAATGTTGCAAATGTATTTCCCACTAGAGAAGATGAAAATTTTGATAACAAAATTTATATTCTGGTATGAAATGAAAATTGATAGTTTTTGAAATTTGAATTTTTGTGTATTTCGATATTTATACACCTCGATTTAATATAGATTTAGATTCTGGGGCTTAACTATGTTTTTTTTATAAAACAAGTGCTGTTTTTTTTTGGAATTTAACTATGTTTTTATTTATAAAACAACTACTGTCACTCAACTTTCTAACATTAAAAATAACTAAAAAAAATGTGAAAACAATTGTGTATAGAAATCTGAAAAAAAATTTAGCTAAATCTTGTAATTCTTATAAACCAAAAATAAATAAAAAAAAAACACAACCCAAAATTAACAAACAAAAAAATTTTTTAAACGTAAAAAGGTGTATTATTAATTACTAAAAAGAAAAATTATTTAAAATTTATATATAAATTAATACTACAAAGGGAAAAAACTTAACTATACTTTATAATAATAAAAAAAAAAATAATTTAATAATCCAAACAATTTACAAAAATAAAAACAAGAGAATTTATATTTATTTAAATCGAGATATTGCTAAAAAATTTATTATAAATTAATAATTATAATTTAAGTTCTAGCTAAAATATATGTTTTCTTTTTTGTAAACTTTCAATATAATTTAATGTTTTCTGTAATTTTTTTATTTGTTTTTTAACTGTAAAAATTTAATTTTTTCTATACATTATTTAGTTTCTTATTTTATTTTAATATTTATTAATTACTACTTTTTTGTTAATAAAATATTTTTTAAAAAGTCTGTAGAAAAAGTCAAGAATCGGTAAAATTATTGATTAAATTAAGTCATACAAGATAAAAATGAAAGAACGGTTTAGAACTTAGAAAAAGAAGATTTTTTTTCGACAGAAAACTTCTTAAATTCTACAGAATTATTTCTACGATAAGGTCTTTTTGAAGGATTTCTTTCTTAAGGAAATCACTAGATTTTAAAAATTTGTTCTCTTGAAATCTGAAAAAAAGGGTATAGAAAAATTTTCTGATAATTTATAATTCTAATAAAATAATTTTACCGATTACTGTAAATCTTTAAATAAAATTTTTCTTTTCTAATTTTAATTTTTATTTAAAATAAAAATAAGAAAAAATACAACTACCTAAATTTCCTTTGAAAAATCCTTCTCAAAATACTTGCCATTGTAATTAATTTAATTAATAATTTAGCAACGAAATTAATTTTCTATTTTATTTTTATATATTTTCAAAGTGTTATAACCCTAAATTACTCAAAATAAATTAAAAAAAAATTTCTTTTTTGATGAAAAAAAAATATTGTTAAATCAAGTGATTGTTGTTATTAAATTAAAAAAAAATATATGCATATTTATAAAAAAAAAATTGTTAATAATTTTTGTTTTATCTTTGTCTTTAAATTATTCACCTAATTTATAATTATTTAGAAAAGATTTATAATTATTTAAATAATTCGTTTGTAAATTATTATAAATTAGGTTTTAAATGTTTAATTTTAAATACATAAACATACAAGAACTGCATTGTTATTTAGATAATTTTTAAAATATATTAATTATATATATATATTTGTTTTGTCTGTATAAATTTAAGTAGAATTTTTAACAATTTTTAAGTTAAAAAAAATTTAAGAGAAGTTGAACTTTAATAAAAAAAAAATTGTTCAAACAAAATTAGAAAAAAAACTTCCATGACAAAAATATTTTGAATAAAAAACATAAAAAATATATATTTTTTTAAATATATTAAATTAAGTTTAAAAACCACTCTTAAAAACACTGCTTTATTTTAAAATCAAAAATTGTTATTACACTGCACTTGTTTTATTTTAATTAAAAAAAAAAAACTCTTTAATACTTTGAGATGCTTTAAGATTATTTCTATAGAAAAAGAAATTCAGTTTTAGAAGAATTTTGCATATAGAAAATTCTCATATTCTGAGAATTTTTTTTCTATACATAAACTCTTTTAATTCCAAAGAAAACCCCGTTGACACAACAATAATAACAAAGGACATTATACCAATTTTAAACCTGCCAAATTCGTTCTATACAAACCCTTAGAAAACCCTACTCCTTTAAAGAACATTTTTCTATAAAAAAAAATCCCTGAGATTCAGACGATTTTTTTTTTAATTAAAAAGCAACAAAATTGGAGAACGTTTTTCTATAGAAAATTCCTGAGATTCATAAAAATGTTCTTAAGAAAAAAAAATCTTCAGATTCTGAAGAAATTTCCTACATAAAAACCTTTAGATCCTGCTGCTCTTAAATTCTGAGGAACTTTTTCTAATTTTAATTTTTTTTTTTTAAAATAAGGATCAGATTAATGGAATTTTTTTTTATAGAAAATCTTTGAAATTTAGGAATTTCTTTCAATAGAAAAATGTTCAGATTGTAGTAAAAACGTCTTAAGACCATAACATTTTAATAAAAGAATATTTTTATAGAGAAAAAATTTCAAATTGAGAAGAATTTTTCATATAGAAAATTCTCATACTCTGAGAATTTTTTTTCAATAGAGACAAACTTCAGATTCAGAAGAACTTTTCATATAGAAAATTCTCATACTCTGAGATTCAGAAGAATTTTGCATATAGAAAATTCTCATATTCTGAGAATTTTTTTTCTATACAAAAACCCCTTTTAATTCCAAAGAAAACCCCGGTGACACAACAATAACCGCAAAAGGCATTACACCAATTTTCGTTTCTGAAATCCCAGAAAAATTATAAGCTTCTGCGAAATTCTTTCTATACAAACCCTATTCATTATGGACTTTTCCCTTAGAAAACCCTACTCCTTAATAGAACATTTTTCTATAAAAAAAATCCCTGAGATTTAGAAGATTTTTTTATTTTTTCAATTAAAAAGCAACAAAATCGGAAAAAAATTTTCTATTGAAAATTCCTGAGATTCATAAAAATGTTTCCTATAAAAATTCCACAGATTCTTAAGAACTTTTTTCTATAGAAAAAAAAAAAACCTTTAGATTCTGAAGAAATTTCCTACAAAAAACCTTTAGATACTGCTGCTCTTAAGTTCTATAGGACTTTTTCTATTTTTAAGATTTTTTTTTAAATAACAAACAGATTAATAGAATTGTTTTTTAATAGAAAAATGTTGTAATAAAAACATCTTAAGACCCTAACATTTAAAAAAACGATTAGTTTACTCTTTAAGAATATTCCTATAGAAAAAAAATTCAGATTCAGAAGAACTTTTCATATAGACAATTCCCATATTCTGATAATTTTTTTTTTATACAAAGCCCCCTTTTAATTCCAAAGAAAACCCCGATTTTGGAATCCCAGAAAAATATTATAAACTTCTTCCAAATTCTTTTTATACGAACCCTTTCTTTACGAACGTTTTCTATAGAAAATTTCTGAGATACATAAAAATGTTTCCTATAGAAATCCCACAGATTCTTAAGAACTTTTTTTGTAGAAAAAAACTTCAGATTCTGAAGAAATTTTCTAAAAAAAAAACTTATAGATCCTGCTGATCTCAAATTCTGTGGAACTTTTTCTAATTTTAAGAATTTTTTTTTTGAAAATAACGCTCAGATAAATAGAATTTTTTTTATAGAAAATCCTTGAATTTTAGGAATTTATTTTAATTAAAAAAATTTTCAGATTGTAATAAAAACATCTTAAGACCCTAACATTAAAAAAAAGAGTAATTAACGATAGAAGACTTAGAATTTTATAAAAATATGTTACCTCGCTTAAATACCCCAAATTACATTTTACCAATCACCTAAATTTGCTAATTTTTTAATTCATTCGCTTGAGTTTACAATATTTGATATCACTTCGGATATTTAATGTAAAAAAAACAAACTAAGTTTTTCGTACTTTTTAAGTTTACTTATTTTACTAAAACGAACAAATCCAATCAATGTTCAGGTAGCACCCAACAAGAACTTTAACTGAAACACTTGTTAATTTTTATCGGAACATTGAGTTATTGGAACTTAGAAAGCTTTAATAAAAAATTCACATTTTTATCAAAAATTTATAATTAAATTCGCTGAGAAAGCTTGAAATCAAATTTAAATAAATAATTCTAAAATAGCATGACAAATCTATAACAATAATGTTTGTAGCGAAACCGGGCAGGTGTAACTAAAATCGGCTCTGGGCAAAATGGAAGGGGACCTTGGTCAGGTCGTTACACATAGAGGGATAGTAAACATACATTTAACCCATTAAAAAAATTTTCTACATAGGGCTGTCCAAGATTTAAAAAAAAAACGGGAAAGTCGCCGAATGTTTTTTATAGAATTATGTATACAAATTGAAAATCAACTACTTCCTTAAATATTTATAATTTAAATTATAAAATTCACTTAAAAGACTAAGGAATACAAACTTTAGCCCAAATTCCATTCAGACCTTTAACATCATAAATCCTTAAATCAATTTTCAAATCTGATTTAAATTTTGACGAATTAATTCGCGAATTCATTTTACTAATTGAATTATTTTCTACCATAATTTAGTCTTTATGTTATTAGAAGAATCAAGTTTATTTTATAAATTCTTTTTATAAATTAAACAAGATAATTCAATTTTATATCAAAAAATAAAATCAATTTTGAATTTATTCGCGAATCAAAAAAAAAAAGAATTATTTTGATTCTCAATTATGATTTGGTTCGCGAATTAAAATAATTTTTTTTTAATAACGATTAATTTAATTTCAAAGCCGAAGCATTTCATGGAATTTTTATAAAACAGCCCCTCGGGATGTCTTTCGGATCTGGCCCATTTTTATTATCAAAGTATATTAATACTCTACTAAAGCAAAAATGTAGTCCATTTTTCCCTATTTCGCTTAGTTTTCGATATACCGATCATTTTAAAAATTTACCATTTTACAAAATGGCGAATATCTAGAAAACTAAGCGAGATTTGCAAGTTAATTTTAATGTTTTTTTTATTTTGTTTTTTGATCCAATTGAATCAAAAAAGATTCAAATGAAATTGATTAATCAATTATGATTTCAAATCTTATTTAATAATAAATTGATTTATAAAAAATTTAATCAACTAGCTGATTTAGAAAAAGAATTATTTTTTTTCGCAAATTAATTCAATAAAGATTTATCTTTTTCAAGGTCTGATTCCATTCTACTAATTGTCGAAATTATCGTTCGAATTAAAAAGTTTTTAAGAAAATTTACATTTTTACTATGGTTCATTATCAGGGTTGCCATGTTTTTTGAAAAATAATTTAAAATCTAATTTTGGTGAAAAATTCTGGAAAAGCATGGCGAATCATAACAATAGCGTTTACAGAGAAATCGGACCAGAGATACCCGAGATAATCAAAAATGGGGGAAATCACACAATTGTTTATATAACTTTGTTTTGGAATTATACATTGTTTTTATAATTCGGAAAATACATAAGATAACGACTGAACGATTTAAATATAAAAAATTTAATTCCCAGCACCTTCTGAAATATTCAAATATTTAAAAGATATAGAAAACCGAAAATTGCGTTCCAATGTATCGTGTTAGAAAGCTTTATAAGGGCGGGCTCGTTTTTAGAATTGCCATATTTTCGAGAAAAAAATAAAATTATCCGGGGAAGCTTGAAATCAAATTTTGGGTGAAGAAATCTAAAAGAGACAGTGCAATCCATAACAATAAGGCTTTTGGCAAATCGGGGCAAAGTTATTAAAAATCGGGAGTCACAAGATTTGCGAAACAAAATTTTTTTTTTTTTATTTAACAAATTTATTTCTTTTTTTGTATAATTCGGAAAAATGCGCAAAATATATTAATGAAATTTGGTGTACAGCTTAAGGAAGGCCCGACCTTTAATTAGAAGACAATAAAATTAAAATAAAATTCCCGCCTTTTTTCAAAATAATTAAAATTTAAATTCAAAAAATTTCATAAAAGAATCAGAGCTGCTTGGAAAGAATTTAGCATATTTCAAAGCCCAAATATCCGTCTTTAAATCTCCGAATTTTTTGTTTAAATATCTTTAATCGTTTTCGTGTTCTTATTAGTGTTCCTTATCAGGGTTGCCATGTTTTCGTAAAATAAATTTATACGGGAAAGGAATAAAATGAAATTTCGTTGAAATGTTCTGAAAGAGCATTGACGAAACCATAACAATGGGACTTCCAGTCATATCGGGTCAGAGTTGCCCAAGTTATTAAAAACATGGGGGAAAGGTACAAGATTTGTTAAAATAATCTTTTGAAATTTTACAAATTTCTTTCTTTTTATATAACTCTAAAAATACAAAGACATTTGAATAAAATTTGGTGTACAGCTAGATGACTATAAATAGGAGACAATAAAATTATAAAAGTCCCACTACTTTCTGATACAACTAAAAATTAAATTTTAAATTTAGAAGACTCGAGATTATATGGAAATACTTCAGTCCAAATTTCATGTTATCAATCAACGAAATTCTGGGTCAGATACCTCCACTCGTTTTAGAAAAACTTAAAAAAAGAAATACATTTTTATAAGGGCTCATTATCAGAGTTGCCATATTTTCGTAAAATAAAATTATCCGTGGAAAGGATTAAAATCTAACTTAGGTGAACATTTTTAGAAGAGCAGCACGAATCTATAACAATAGGACTTCCAGCCAAATCGGATCAAAGTTCATTCAAAAAACGGGGAAGTCATATTAATTTTTTGTTTTTTTTTTTTTTAAATCCGCAAGAAATTGTCCTAAGTCCAGTTTTGCATCAAAAGTATCCAAGAATATTGTATTATTTTTACTGTCCTTAATTATACATTGATTTTTAATTTAAATTTCACACTTAAATTCATTTTTTTTGTATTACAAAATCTACAAGAGTTCTAAGTGTGAATGCCGTTTAACTTCTCTACGTAATGCCCTCATTTTGGAAAATAATTAATAAACACCAATATTTAATATAATATTATTTTATTGTTATTTAATATTTTATTAATGTAATTTATTTGTAATAAATGTAAATAATTTTTTTTAAAAAGTTATAAACAAAGCAATTATAATATTTACATGATAAAAATGTTGTTATTTTAATTTATTTTAGTATAATTAAATGTTTTTTTAAAGAAATAAAAAATATTTATAAAAAAAAAAAAACAAAGCCAAAACAGAGGTAATAATATATTTAAAAAAAAATTAATATTTTTTTTAAACAAATACATATTTTTTAAGGTTGAGTTATAGAAAATCATATGGTATCCTTAAAACCAAAAAAAAAACAACTTAAAACTATGGATGATTTAGCTGAAATGTTAGAGAAAAAAAATAATTTTTATTAAAATTCAATTTATTTTTGAGTTTATTTAATGATAAATATTTATGATTTTTTTTAATTAAATAAATTTATTAGTTTTTCAAAAACTAAAACAAAAATATTTAAAGTGTTTTATTTATTATTTTTATAATTTATTTTTATATTATAATAATTTGACCAACAAAGTTCTTTTAAAACGGAATATTTTCCTATAGATTTTAAGGCGTTTCTGAAAAAAAGTATAATAATAAAAGTTGAGCATAGTGACTATTTGATACTCTACACCAAGTATAACTAATAAATAATATTTATTCGATTTATATTTAAGCCGATTCAAATTTTGGGAAGGTCCTTATCCTTATTTTATGGGCAAAGCAGAAAATATACAGATACATCTGAATTAAATTACAGAAAAACTTCTTTAAAGTAAATATCGGAAAGGTGGGCTTATATAGCGAATAAGTCTAAATATGATCCGATTTTCTTTAAATTCGGAGACATAATTTTTTATCCCAAATAAAATTTACAACCCAAATTTTAAGCAGATATCTGCTTAGTTCAGATAGGACCTTTCAATGGGAGGTAATGTCTAAATATTGACCGATTTTAACCATTAACAACGGGATTTGTGGGATTAAAGTTTTATTTGAAAATTTGAAATTTTTCAATACCAGACATGGGAAATAATTAATATTTTTGTGTTCTTAAATATCATGCAATTGAATTCAATTACTGCAATTACCTGTAAAGGATGTAGTAAAGTAAAAAGTTATTATGTAAACAAAAATACTTTGTATTCCCCATGTCTGCAATTAAAAAAAATAAATCAAAATTTTCCAAGAAAACATTTAATCAAACAAATGTGAGCGTAGGTCTGATAGGATCATTAATATGAGCAAAGTGAATAATTTTAAAATGTAACTGAGATCGCCTAGATCTGCTATATTCTATTAGGACTTAGTCCGATATTTTAGATAATTACAACTTCTTAAAAATTGCTTAATAGGAAAAGTTCTAAAAATGGGAGTATTTCTACAAAAAATAAAAAAACTTAAAAATCCCCACAGATTTTTTTTATAGAAAAAAGTGCTTAAAAACAAAAGGTTTTTATATGAGAAAAGACCTCAGGAACCTTAAAATTTTTTCAAAGAAAATTCCTTGTAATCTAAAAACGTTTCCATACAAAAAAAATAGGAATTTGAAGATTTTTTAATGGGAAAAAATCCTCAGCATCAGAGAGTTTCTATAGCAAAAAGTTTAGGGGTTTTCAAATAAATAGTTGTTTTGTATTTTGCTATTAAAAACCAACTGCAATTACAGTTAAAAACAACAACTACCGATGACTACACAAAACATCCGATACGTAGTAACCCAGCAATTACTTTTGTTCGCGATTATTTTTGTTCGCGATGTCCAAAAATAATGGGTACTCATTATTTTTTGGCTGTTCGCAAGCCAGAGGGTAATGACTACCCATTATTTAGAAGTAATCAAGCGAGTAAATAGGCTGGTAAGTAGTTGAAACCCTATTTTTGCTGCGAATAGACAAACTATTTTGAGTGTAAAAAATAGTTTTCTATAGGAGACTGAGTATTTTGTAAAAAAAAAAGTACTCAGAAAATCTTTCAAAAATGTTTCTATAAGAAAAAATATTAGCATCAGAGGGCTTTTCTAAAGAAAACTTTTTTAGAAAATGGAGTTTTACTATAGAAAAAAGTTTTAAAAATTGTTGCAGGTTTTTTTCCAAAAAGTTCTTAAAATCTATGTTTTTCTATGGGAAAAATTTAACAGAATTTGAAAATTTAGCTCAGAATATAATAAAATAAGGATTGTATAAGATGAAGTACTTGCAAGGAAGGTATTCCCAGGCGAACTCTCACATGTTAATCAAAATTGAATATATTGTAAAGGAGACAAAAATAAGATACATTTTTTTTTTTTTTTGATCAACAAAATGAGTCCATTTTTAATTTTAATTAGAAAAATAAAGGTCAAACGTAAGGTATTTAAAAGGCCAGGGGACCGATTCTGAATGTGTGAAGATGTGAAATGTTAAAAATTTTCACAACTTCGCAAAGAATCCGATTCTTGATTTAACTTTTACGAAAACTATTTGTCAAAATTTTATTATATAAGTTTTTTTTTTATCGCCAAATAAAAGTTCATGTAAAAATGTAAGTGTTGCACTATTTTACAAACATTGTTAGCGACTTTTTTTTTAATTCATTCTTTTTTTTTAATTTAATTGCAAAATTTCTAAAGAATTAGGGAATTTAAAATAACTATAAATACATTTTTATTATAAAAACAAAAAACGTTCAAATCGCATTCGAAAATCCATATTTTCAACACTACAAAAAAAATAAAACATAAAAACCAAAACAAAAACAAAAACAAGAAAAAATTGGCCTTATGTTTCTCTTCCAGAAGCATAAACTCATATAAAAACATTTCTCTATATTAAATGTTTATTTTTAAATGAAAAAAATTATTAATTAAAGTTTTTTCGGAACTGGCCCCCAGTCTGATAATGTATAAAAATATTTAAAAAAAAATCTTAAAATATTTTTATTTTATTTTTTTAATTTTTATTTATATTAATCATATAATTACAGCCCCTGGTGGGAATCGAACCCACGACCTCCACACTGATAAGCTAGCACATTAACACTTAAAATAGTTTGTAAGTTAAAATAACTGAAAATATCATTTAAAAGAAATGATATTTCATTTAAAATCCGGTCTACTTAATTTTCATTTAAATTAAATGTAATTTGTTATTTATTTTTAAATGTTGATTAATCAACTGACACATCCGTAAAAAACAAATGATATAATCAGTTAAAATAAATGTAAAAATTTTACCTACCAATCCTTAAAAAATAAATATATATTTTTTTCATTTATTTCAAATTGTGTCCCTTTTTGTATTTTTTTTTTTTGTTTTTTTAATATACTCGTACAATACAAAATGTGTGTATGCATAGCTATAGGCAATTTTTTTATGAATGTGTTTGTGTATGTATGTGTGTTTATGAATTACTTAAAATTTGTATTGAAAAAATGTGTATATATACAACCAATTAAAATAAAAAAACAAATTGAAATTTTTTGAATATTTTTTTTTGAAACAGACAGCAAACAAAATTTAAATTTGTGATAACTGTTACGGACACAAATAAACCACAAGTTTCCGTTTTGTGGGTAAATTTTTATTAAATTTCAAACAAATGAAAAAAATAAATGAAACTGAAAAAATCGTAAATGATAGTAAATTATTTCGAATTAATGTATAAAGAAGTTAATATAGATATTTCTTTGAAAAATAAATGTATGTTCCTTTATTTTTAAATGGAAAGGACAACTTTTTTATGAAACTACAAACAGTTAACTACATAATATTCCGAGTGAACAAATAGCCTCCCGGGACGCTCAATCTGAAACAAAAATCAAATTTTCACTGCCTAAATTTAGGATTGGGCAGTTTAAACAAAAAATAATAAATACAAAAATCTATTTTTCATCGCCTATTTCTAATTTTCATATAAATTTTTGAGTTTGCCTTGGGATACCTTCCTTATTTGAAGCTGATTCTCAAGAAAGAACTCTGATTGTACTGAAATTTGAAAGTTCAATATCATATTTGAAAGGTATATATTTGATATATTATGGGTCCATTGATTTTAGATTTTTTTTGATATTTCTTAAAAGAAGAACCATGCAGATATAAGGTTAAAATATTTTCCAAAAAAAAAAATCCTTACAAAATTTAGTTCGTTATAAGCGAGGATCGTATTAACCAAAATAAATAGTTTCTAAAAACCACTTTCAAAAATTGAGCAATTTCTTTCGTTAGGTTTCTTTAAAGAACTTTTGGGGATTCATTTCAAAAACATTTAGATTTTAAGGTTTAAATTTGTCAAGATTCAAAAAAAATACAAATTTTCGGGAAGTTCGAATTCAAAATGGAAAATTATATGAACTTTTGTTTCTAGGATTGTCAGAAAAAGTTCGTTTCAACCAAATTTTTATCTTAAGCGAGTTCGTATTAACAGATGTTTGTATTAACATATTATTTTATATAAAAAATGTTTGCCAAACACTCTCAAATTAGTTTGTATTAACCGATAATTCATCTTATCCGAGTTCATCCTAAACGAAAAGAGATCATCGACGCTCTATACTATGACCCTCATTTTGCTGCATAGTGTTATTAGTCAGTTTCAAATGGAAAAAAGTTCCTTAAAATTAAAGTTTTTTTCCAATATGTAAAAGAGCTGAGAATTGCAATGTCTCCCAGTTTAATGAAGAACTCAAAATGTTACTTTTTTAACGCATTACCGGCCAGTGATGTCATATGGCATCACGCGAATACTATAAAATTTTTAGAACACATGCGAACATTTTCGGACTCCGTTAAAGGTCTACATTGGGCAGACAGGGCTTAAAAAATGTTTAACCTCTCACCAAACAAAAATAATAAAAAAATATTTTTGACCCGATTTGAATTCGGTACTTGCCTCCTCAATTAAAATTCATTATTAAATTCAAAACAATTTACCCAGCCGTTATTGGGTTATGTGTAAGTAATTTAAATAATGAATTTATGGCATGCCCAATGTGACCAACTGATTTCGGAAGCAAAAAGCGTGAAGACAAAAAAAAATTGTGAAAATTTGGATTTCATTAAATTTGAAAGATTTCAAGAGGAGTTAAAAGTTAAAAACAATTTTTTTTAAAGAATGCTTAGCATTCTTTCCTATTGAAACTGCTATGGGATTTTGAGCAAATATTCCCTATAAAAAATCTATAGTTTTTATAAAATATTTACACAAGTTTAAAATATTTTTCTTATATAAAATTCAAAGATGGCCTTAAAAATTTTTTTAAAAAAATTTTTAACAAAAAAAAACATAAAGAAATTCTAAACACAACCGTATTTTTAACCAAAAAGAGTGCTTTTCCATCAAAGGGATCAAATTTTTTTAATTAAAAAACTCTAAAATTTCTTTAATTTAATGAGAAGATCGACATTAAACATTTTTAAACATTTTATTATTGTTTATAAAAAATTCAGGATAAAAATTTAAGTTCGGATCAGCCTTTAAAGAGCGGGACAATCTTGCCAAAAACGGTATAGTGAGTCAGGTGGTTAGTAATGACGGTTTTTTAATAAAATTTTTTTGTATTGTTGAATAATTCACTGAGCTACTACTCGAATGTACTGTCTTATCAGTGCCAGGGTCGTGGATTTGTTTCACACCAGATGCTCTGGGGACCAATTGCGATTAAAATTGCTTTGAGAAGTGATAAAAATCATTTCACTTCACAGATATTTTTCACTTTATGTTTTCATTTTGAGCAATTCCCATTCTCGTTATGAAAAAAAAATTTGTTGTTATTATAACTATCTGTCAATTTTATTTCATTTCACTCGTTCCATGAGTTTTAAAGAAACTTTTTATTAAAAAACCTCAATTAATTCTTTTTTTTCATTAAAAATTAAACATTTAATATAAAGAAATGTCTTTATATGCGTTTATGCTTCTGGAAGAAAAGCAGGAGGCAAGTTTTTTATACCCTCCACCATATATGGTGAGGGTATATATCAGTTTGTCATTCCGTTTGTAATATGTCGAAATATAGGTTTAAGACCCCATAAAGTATATATATTCGTGATCCTTATACAATTTTAAGTCGATTTAGCGATGTCCGTCTGTCTGTCTGTCTGTTGAAATCACGATCACGACGCGAAGACGTAAGCGGGGGTGCCTATTTTTACCCAGATTATTGAACATCCTCCCGAGCAGTTTGGTATTTAAAATGAGCAAAATCGGTCAAGCGGTTCAAAAGTTATGAGTGAAAATGTGAAGGTACCTCTAAATTTTCCATACAAATTTGTACAATTTTTCTGTATCTATTTTTTTCTTTCTGTTAAGTAAGTAAAAATGTTATTAAGTCTTCTTATTTCTCGATTACATTTATTGTCTTACATACTATGATAACTAAGTTAACGTAAAAATGAACAATGTTAAAGTCGCTAACAGAGCAGACCTCTGTAAATAACATTGCTAAAACTAAATAACAAAAGTTCGTTACATAAATTGACAAAACATATTCATATTACAGTTCATGCAAAATTTAGTATATACGTATATCATCTTCATCCCCTTTGGTGGAGGGTATTCAAAGATTCGGCACAGCCGAATTTAGCCCTTTTTTACTTGTTTGTTTTTATATTTCATTTTTTTTTTTATTTTATATTATTTTTTTTTTTTTTGTAGTGTTATAAACATGGATTTTTCGAATGCTATTTAAACGTTTTTTGTTTTTATAATAAAAATGTAATTATTCACCCTTATTCTAGTTGTCGTCATCGACACAAGACAATGTTGTCTTGGGATTTTTTTTTAAATTGGTATTCCCGTTGTCGTTATCGAAAATAATTGATAACTGTCGACAAGTATTTGGTATTCTGTAAGAAAATGTGACGACGATATTGTCTTGAAACGACTCTGATTTTGTCGACACAATTTTTAGTAACGACGTGAGGAAAAGTAATGACTGAAAAAAAAAACTGAAAAAATGGAAAGAAATATCAAATTTATTAAATGCACATGGCCCACAGAGAATAATGTGAGATGGATGGCAGAAAGTAAAGAAAGCATCATCATATAAAGTGCATTATAAAAATATAACAAAATTTATTTATTTATTTTATTGGCGAGACTTAAAATTTAAAGTTAAAAAGAAAATGGTAGCCAACAAAGCCGAGTGTAATTCTACAGGTGGCGGAAGATTCAAGCAATTTATATTGAGCCCGCTGGAGGAAGCTGTGGCAAATCTTCTACAGTTTCAGAAACAGCTGAAGCCTAAGTTAAAGTCGTTTCCAACACTGAGCTGGTACGACCCCTGGGCTAAAAATCTAAATGTAGCTGCCAACTTTATTGTTTTGAAAATAAATGTGGACTTGATTCCGGTTTTCAATTTCCAGCACATCTTTGAAGGCTGTTTTATTCAGCCGAAAGTAACTTTCAAACCTTTTAAAAAAATTAGAAGATAAACATTCTTTAAAGTAACAGACTTTGATTTTGCTACTCACTTGTTATCCGGCAGATTAAAGATATTGGATTTCTGTATGAGAAGTCTTCTTTCCAATACTAGATTTTCTTTATTTTCTTTATCACTGGTATCAAAATTTAAATTACACATAAAAAATATTTTTTCGCAAAAATAATAAACAAAATAAATCTGCCGACTCAATTTTTAGAGATGTGTTTTTTTGTTTAAATCGATAAACTGTCAACGTCGTTACAACACTGTTTTAGAATACCAATTTGGTGTCGAAGTGATGTCGAAGTGATGTCGACGTCGAAGCAAAGTGATGTTGACTCAAAAACGACGACGACATTGATAACGACAACTAGAATAAGGGTGATTGTTTGTATGAGTTCTCTAAGTCTTTTGAATATTACAAATTTTCTAATAAATTAAAAAAATATATTAGAAAAAATAAAAATGTTAAAAAATAATAAAATTAAAAAAAGTCGCTAACAATGTTTATAAAATAGTGCAACACTCACATTTTTTGATGAACTTTTATTTGGCCGAAGAAATAAAACTAATATGATAAAATTTTCACTGATAGTTTTGGCAAATGTTAAATCAAGAATCAGATTTTTTGCGAAGTAGTGAACATTTTTAAACAGACCAGGGGGCCAATCCTGAATGTGTAATTCAGGATCGGTCCCCTGGTCTGTTTACGCTACAACGAGCCGATAGCACTCGTTAATGTATTATGATATAATTTGTAATTATATTAATAATATAAATAAAAAAAAAATTATATACAAAATTGTTTGTTTTTTTTTTTTTTCTTGTATTAAAAATTTTTAACAATTTTTGTCAGTTGTTTTAAAATTTTAGTAGTAAAAATTTGTCATTTATTTTTACTTAATTTTTTGTCTTTTCTGAATTTGTTAGATGTTTTTTTTTTAACTGTTAAAAATAACACAATATTTAGTTATTTTAAACGTTAATATTTTTAATCGACTTTTTAACTATATATACCTTTGTTGCAACTGTCATTTTCAGTAGATTTTATTGACAAACTTTTATTGGGAGAGTCTGTGTGAGTAATTATCTTTCAAGCGGCTTTTAACTAGTATCGGCAAAATTTGAAAATTACACACAAAGCTACAATAAAAATTGTTGTTATTTTGTATGTAATTTTTAAGAATTCATGATATATTTTATTTAATTTGATGAGAAGGAAATAAAAATTTCGGAATCTGAGTTAATAAATAATTTATGTGGTCAAATTTATAATTATTTTCTTTGTTATATTTTATTTTCAATTCATCCGAATCAATCGTTATATAATATTAAATATAGAAAATTGTTTAAACAAAAAAAAATATAGCAAAAATAATAAAAAGTTAACAAATCACCAAAAACTAAAGTAAAAAAAATTAAATAATTAAAAATGTTATAAAATATTAAACAAAAAAAAATTAATAATCAATCAGTTAAGATAAATTTATTAAATAATTAAGCTCGAGGAATTATAAAATATATTTTATTATTTTATATACAGGGTGGCGCAAAAATAACCTTCCGATGTTTTTTGGCTGTAATTTAATGAAAAAATGTAAAACTTTGATTCTTCTTGTGGATTATTTTTATTTGGTCTTTTAATTTTTTTTTACATCAAGTCGAGAATATGATGTCATGTAAATGGCCGCCGCCACAGTTGTTTGTCATTTGAGCCCTTTTTATGGCATTTTCCATCACTTTGGCCAAAACTTCCGGCGATAGGTCCTCACATTCTTGACGGATATTGTTTTTAAGAGCTGCAAGAGTCTGAGGCTTGTTGACATAAACCCTCGACTTCAAAAAGCCCCACAACAAGAAGTCTGGAGCGGTCAAATCAGGCGATCTTGCTGGCCAGTGCAAATCGCCAAAACGGGAGATTAGGCGCCCGGGAAATGCATCCTTCAGCATATCGGTTGTGGCACGTACAGTGTGTGGCGTTGCACCGTCCTGTTGGAACCACATGTTTTCCAATCCCAATTCATCAAGTTGCGGCAAAAAGAACTCGTTGATCATTGCTCTGTAGCGCTCACCATTCACAGTAACCGTTTGGCCCGCGACGTCTTCGAAGAAAAAAGGTCCGATGACTCCTCCAGCGAAAACAGCACACCATACAGTGACTTTGAGCGGGTGTAATGGCTCTTCGTGGGTTACACGCGGATTTTCAGTGCCCCAGAAGCGTAAATTTTGCTTATTTACGTACCCGCTAAGATGGAAATGGGCCTCATCACTCATGATTATTTTTGATGAAAAATCATCTTCATTATTGCTCAAATAAATAGTCACCAATATTCCGCGTTCTGGAGCAGTGTAGCGTAACATTGTTTATTAACGTGTATTTCGCATGTGTTTACTACACAAATGTCAAAACAGAACTGACATTAGGGGCCAATCGCAAAATTTATAGCATTTTCTGATAGGAGGATTACTTTTGCGCCACCTTGTATGTATATACCACCGATATTTCGTCATTCATTGACGAAATATCGGGTTATGGTAAAAAAATAAGACAAATTAAAAATACTGCCCCTGCACATCACGTAATGTTGACATGAGTGAGGTGCAGCGGTAATAGGGTGTCTTTCATTCAATAAATAACGAAATATCGGTGATATATAATATAAAATAAAATAAAAAATATTTTATACTAAAAACCAAATGACCTCGAGCTTAATTTATCAATTTTAAATGTCGAATAATATTTCACAATTTAATATTAATCATTTAAAAAATTTTTTTTATTCTATATATATTATTATTTAATTAAAATATAGAAATGCGCTTCCATTGTTAACATTTTTTTTTTTTTAAACAATTTATTTTCAACAATTATGATTTAAGCTGCGTTCACAATTGTGGAATACGTTAAATGGACGCCAATCAAATGTTTTTCTATTTCTCTCTTATACATTTTCTTATCTTGATATCTTTGTTTAATCCACTCTAAGGTGGAACATGTTTGACTTTTGTTTTTTTTCTACTACAGTAAACATTAATCTGTTACCAATTAACATTGATCTGTTAACTGTATAAAATGTTCACAACACTAAATAGTCAACAAATTTGAAAATATAATATTCCTTATCGAGCTAAAGATCCTTTATTTATAAAAAATTTAATCATAAATATTTATTTATCCCAATATTTCGTCACCAGATTGGGTGACTTCTTAAGGGGAAATTGTCATTTTTTATATTTTTTATTTCCCCTGAAGAAGTCACCCAATGTGGTGACGAAATATTGGGATAAATAAATATTTATAATTAATTTTTTTATAAATAAAGGATCTTTAGCTCGATAAGGAATATTACATGAATAGAGAAGATTGAAGAAAACTAAAATAATTAAATTTGAAAATAAACAATAATAAAAAAATTTATAAATAAATACAAAATTTGTGATTATTAAGAGTTATTAAAAATAAAAAAAAATTAAAAACTGAAAACTGTTCAAACTAAATAAAAATAAAATCTGAAAAAATGGAGAAACGATTAAAAAAAATAAATAAAAAAATGCAAAGTAGAGCATTTTAAACAGTTAACATTTCAATATGTGCTAAAGTGTAGAGCAGAGAACTGCAAAATCAACTTTTTTCTTGATTTAATCATACACAAAAATTCTTGTTCACATTAAATAATTCAACAAAATTCACCGTAGAATAAAATCAGCATCATGTTACTGAACGCGTAATTGGGATCAGTGTGAATCATCTGTCGATTATATTTTATACAAATGTAATCACTTAACAAAAAGTCAGCGTTGAATAAATCAGAAAAAACAACAAACAACGCGTATGAGTGTAATCATAATCAAAACAAAATAGAAACACATTTCATAAATTATATTGTGTACATTAGGGTGGAACTTAAATCCGCTTTTTTCGAATTTTTATTAGTAATACAATACTAAAAATATTCATCTTTGTGACATGAAAATATATTTTTTTTGGAAAAAAAATTAGGTCGATATCTCAGGCTTGCCTAATCCGGAAAATTTTAAATATTGTCAAAATTTTTTTTCTTCTATTTTGATTGGAAAATTAGGCAATATTTAACTTTAACCGGATTGGGAGAGCCTGAGATATCGACCTAAATTTAAAAAAAAAAATTTCACAAAGAACAATATTTTTGGTATTACTAATAAAAATTCTAAAAAAAAACGGATTTTAGACTCACCCTAATTTATGAAATGTGTTTCTACAAAACCACCCCCTTTTTATAGATAAGAAACTATTTTGTTTTAATTATGAATACCCACATACGCTTTATTTTTTGCTTTTTCTGATTTATTCTACATCAAAATAATTATTGTTGACTCAAAGGAACAGAATAAAATCAATGGTATAAAAATGACCGATGATTATAAATCAGTGACAACAATTTGCATGTCGTTTGATTGATTTAAAATCATCAACAAATATGTGTGTTGGAGTTTATTCAACGTTTGAACGCAAACACATATTTATTCTTGTGTTGATTGCGTATGAACGTTTTGCAATCAGCATTTGCAGTTCTCTGGTGTAGAGTTACCCCATAATTGTGAACGCGGGTTTATTTTTAAATTTATAATTTTTTGTGTATATTGTACAAATTATAAAAAAATAGCGAAAACTATTTTTAAAAAAATGCCACTTTTTAAATCAGTAAAATTTTGTTTCTAATCTAAATAATTGTTTCAAGCAGATTTGAGAGAAAAAAATCATACCGAATACAAAAAAAATAACGTCCTTTTCCAGGACAGACGATGTAGTTTTTTTTTTAATCTGCCAATTGTTTTATAATTTAATTATAAAAATAATAACAGTGAAATTATAACATATTACAAAAAAAGGGAATAAAGATTTTAATTAAATAAAATCTTAAAAAAAAAAATAACCAACCAAATTACTTTATTGTTGACTTTCTATTTACAAAAAATTTTATATTAAATGAAATTTTAAATTTATTGTTTTTTGGAAATTGTTTTTTTAGCAAAACTATTTATACACGTTACATGTTAATTTACTACAATAAAATAGCATAGACAGTAAAAGAAAAACACAAAATTTATTTATTAAAAAGCAAACGCCTAACGTCCTTTTATAAACAAAAAAAAACAAAATAATAAGAAACAACTAAATTTAAGTTAAATCTCTATCTCTATTTAAAATAAAATCCTTTTTATATATAAATTTACCTATTAAACAATGAACTTTTAAACAGATTTATTTCTTATAAACTTAACTATGTATACCAACTTTTTCTATTAATAATTATCATTTATTTTATATTAAATTTTTTTCTACTACCACAACTATCAACAAAAAAAATATATATATATATTAAACTAGGATTTAAGTCAATAAAAAAAACTTTATAGTATTGTAGATTTAAATTTATAAACAAAAAATAATAAATAATAAAATATATAAAAAAATTAAATTTGTTAAAATAAACACTTTAAATGTATAACAAATGATTAATAAAAAAATGTAAAGAAAATTAAAAAAAAAAAATCAGATTTTTGAATGGAATTACAAAACAAGAAAAAAAAAACTTTCGTAAAATTAACCAATTTTTATTTATTTTAACAAAACAACAAAAATGTTCGTAAAATAAACCAATTTTTGTTTATTTTGTCAAAACAACAAAAATTTTCGTAAAATATACCAATTTTTGTTTTTTTGTCAAAACAACAAAAAAATTTCGTCAAATAAACAAAAATTGATTTAATTTGTTTTTGTTGTTTTGACATTATTTTGGTATTTTTATGCCTGGATTCTTATCAGTGTATACCAGAGAACTGCAAAATCAACTTTTTTCTTGATTTAATCATACACAAAAATTCTTGTTCACTTTTAATAATTCAACAAAATTCACTGTAGAATAAAATCAGCATCATGTTACTGAACACTGTGAAGTGATTACATTTGCATAAAACATAAACGACAGATGATTCACACTGATTCCAATTACGCGTTCAGTAACATGATGCTGATTTTATTCTACAGTGAATTTTGTTGAATTATTAAAAGTGAACAAGAATTTTTGTGTATGATTAAATCAAGAAAAAAGTTGATTTTGCAGTTCTCTGGTGTATACTCCCCATATCGAACATTAAAATGTTTTTTTTTTTTGGTTCAAAAATATTTTAAAAGCGGAAAATATTTTGAGCTTAAAATTTTATATATTTTTAAATCAACTACAACAATTACAAAAGATTTATTTTCAGTGTAAGCCAGGTAAAGCAAAACAACAAAGAATCGGTAAGTAAAGTTTAACACTGGGGTAGGTAAAGTTTAACTGGGCGGTCTTAGCCGACCTGACTTTGGTAAAAAGTGGCAACCTTATAAAACATACACAGAAAAAAGTTTTACAAAGTTTTAAGTAATTAAAAATATTTGTTACAATTCAAATTCGATTTCTAAAAATTTTTTGTTTGAAATGTATGTAAATTGTTATTTTTCATATAAAAGAATTTTATGGCAAATATTTTTGTAGAACATTTTATTCCCGCCTAGAGTATTCAAAAAACCGGCCTTTTGAAAAAACCGGTTTCGGTTTCGGTTTTTGCAGAAAAAACCGGTCAACCGGTTTTTTCATTTTTTTTTTTTTTTTAATTTGAATAAAAAGCTTATATAATTTGTTAATTGTTTTTATTACAAACAAAAAATAAATTTTATATATAAAGTAATAAAAATAAAAAAATACATTACATTTAAATATGTAAAAAAAAATTATGTTTCACTTCTAAAATAATATTTTAGAAATAATATGCAATTTAAATGTTTCATTTTAAGACGGTTTTTTTTTTTTTTTGCTTTTGATAAAGCTAGAAGGGGAAAATACTCTTTCACTAATAGTAGATGTTGGACAAATAGTCAAAAGACAATTATATAAATTGTCCAACTTTTCAGTTCTTTTGTCGCGTTTATCAAGATATAGGAAATCATCATATGTGACCTTCTCCGAGAAAAGGAACCCAGTGTGTCAAAAAACGGGTTTGGACTTAAGAGTGGATTCTGGTACCTAAAAAGGTGTAGAATAAAATGAAATGAGTAAAAACGTAAAAACGAACTTGGGAAAATCGAAAAAAATGAGAAAAACATTAAAATTTTGCTTTTTTGGTTTTAAATTGTCACTCTAAAAGCGAAAAAATACGTCACCACATTGGCAAGACGTCACCAAAGTCGGCACCCAATCATAACTAACCATACCAAATCGCATCTCCCAACTGAAGGTGTGTTCACAGTGATAATGCGTTATGAAACTTTAAATGCGTTTTTCTCAAAACTTCATTTTAACACACTAGGTCCCTTTTCTCGGAGAAGGTCACATATAATAATGAATGATTTAGTACAGTCTCTTTTTTAGGATTTTCAAAACTGTTTTTTGTGTTATTTAAATCAGAAATTAAACTATTTGAATTTGGAATATCCAAAGTTAAGTCTTCATCGGAATCTATTAGACTTACATCTAAATCTTCATAACCAAACAAACGATTATAAAAAGTGTTCGGAAAAAATAAAAGAGCCAAGTAACCCAGTTGGTGATGTAATTAAAAAACCGGTTAACCGGACAAAAAAGACCGGTTTTCGGTTTTCTTCGAATTTACAAAATATTCGAAACCGATCGGTTTTTAAAAAAAATAAACCGGTTGACCGGTTTTCGGTTTCGGTTTTTGAATACTCTAATCCCCGCCCTTTCCCTTTTTCGGTGTGTTTTTTACAATTTGTTAAAATAAAGCCAAAAAATGCCATTATGAGAGGGAGTTAGAGGGTTAATATGTTTTACAAAAATATTTGTCATACCATTACCCACAAAGTTGCTGAAAATACTACACCTCAGATGCAAAGAAAACATAGTTTTATATACCGATATGCTGCAAGAACAGGCCAGAGCTGGGAAACTTTGACCGCCTCTAAAATGAAATTTCGATGTAAACTGTCAAAACGCTGAAACACGTATACACGCAGAGAAAAAACATGATTAATGAATGTTCACTACGATCATATTTATTCATATTAGTCTAATATGTTTACCCTTATAAATTTATTATAGCCCTAGAATAAATTGAACAAAAATTTTTGGTCTTAAGCATTTTTAAATTCACCATAATAATATTTTATGGTGTTTTACACCATAAATATTCATTTATGTGAAATGTTTGCTACTATAATATATATGTTTTCAACTATACAATTAAAATCATAATATTAGTTGCACACAAAAGTGTATGTTTATTACAAACATTTATGTTTGCCTTTAAACACATTCTCTAAATGAGCAAAAATTTATTGTCAAAACAAACAGTGTGTGTTTATAAAAAACAAAGATTTCTGCCGTGCCATTTTCCAATAATAAAAACATTTTTCGGGGAGCAAAAGGCCATGCTGCCTTGCAATTTTAATTATATAAATTATTATATGTTTATTGAAACAGGTAAGTAATTTATATACATATAATTAGAAAAATACATACCTAAGATCTTGCAGCCAAAAAAACATACAACATTAAAAACGCCATTGAAATTTTGAAGCAGAATTTTGTGATAAGCCCCAAATTTTTTCAATAACAGTTCAACAATATATTAATACAGTCGATTTCATAATAGAAATTAAAGATACGTTTGTCTTTGACTTTATGTTACAAGTCTTAAGTGCGGGGCAAAAAATACTCGTATGTTTGCAATTATATTTTAATGTATATATGTATACCTATTAAATCAAAAATAAATCTTTGAAATTACATTTTCTATTTGTTTTATTGTGAGAACCATATAACATGTTGACATAGACATTTTGCATGGTATAATAATATGTTTGAGATAATAATTAGCTACAAATATTATATCTGAACATATATTGTTACTTAAAACATGTTTGACACAATCATAACCACAAACATTAATGATAGTTTGCGGTTGTGATTGTATCAACCATGTATTTTCTTTGCGTGTATATATTTTTTTTTTGGTCTCCTTAACAAGAATCAATCATCGGAACCCCGTAATTTTTTTGTTTGTTTTGTGTTGAACTGTGTAATAATGGTAGCGATCATATTGATGATTATAACCTATTTATAAACCAATAACTTGATTGTGGCAACCATACCCGAATGTAGCAAGTATAATGTAGTAGCAGTGATCATGTTGCGACCATGTTTTTTTCTCTGCGTGTAATTTCATCATTGGACCTTATTACAGTCAGTGGAGATTGTTACCGCACCATGATCAATGATTTTTTGTTTGAAAATATGGATGACATTGATCCGGGCGAGATGTGGTTTCAATATGATGGCGCTACGTCTCATACGGCGGCCGCTACCACCAACTTATTGAAATCAAAATTTGGCAATAACTTGATTTCGAGAAATGGACCTGTCAAAAGGCCCCAAGGTCGTGCGATTTAAAAACGCCTACTTAAGTGGTCTAAAGTGTACACTCAGAAAAAAAAGTTAGTAGAAAAATTTGTAAACGGTTTTCAATCCCACTTGACTATTTTAGTACTGATTTTTAGTAAAAAAATTATTATTTAGCAAATCTTTTTGCTACTTACATTTTACAAATTACAGAATTTTTACAGAATATTTACAAATTTTCGTTGCTAATTTCAGAAATTATTTTACAAATTTTTGAAAACCGATTTGCTAAAATTAGCAAAAAAAAATACTAATTTTAAAAAAGTCGATATTGAAGGAAATGTTATTTCTAATAATTAAAACTTATACATACAAACTTAAATTGCCCTAAAATGTTACATAGGATTAAAAAAGGATCGAAAGTGAAGATACCGACTCATGTCTGAAAATAGGACATCCAATTAAAATAGCACTAAAAAGGGTTTTTTAGTTCTAAAAATCAGCCTTAAAAACAATTAAATTTAACCTTAAAATTAAAAAAAAAAATTGACTAAAATATTTTTCAAAAAGGAAATTACCAAATTAAAACAAAATAATAAATTCGTTTATGTTTTAACAATTTTTAAGATTTTTAAGCCTTTGATTTTTTTTTCATTTTGTATAAAATATTTTTTAAAAATATAATCAAAATTTTTGATGCTCGATAAAAAAAAAATAAATCTAAAACTTTGTACTAATATTATTAGTATTTAGTATTTTTTTGCTGAGTTTAGCAAACAAATTTTAAATTCCACTTTACAAAAAGTTTACTAAAATTTAGTAGCGGCTACTAATTTTTCTACTAATTTCATTGTACTACACGTCAGCAGACATGTGTTGCTAAGATTAGCAAAAAATACCGCTGGGCTCAAATTAGCAGAATTTCCCGTAATAACAGCAAAATTTTCAGTTGCCATTACAGACTTTTTTTGGTGAGTGTACACTTAAGACCTTTTAACTTATCTCAGAATCAATTAAAGCTTAATGCCTAACCATAGTTATGAATGTCAATCTTATATGGAAATATCTGTGTTTAACGTTTTTTATTAGATAAGTTATCTGCCCCAAGTTTAAAAAAATGACTTCAGTCTTCACTATAAAACTGATCCAAAATATTTTAATATCTTCGGGATTTAGTGCTGACACCTTAAGATTAAAAACAAAAATGTACTAATTTGTCACTTTAATTTTTTAAATATTTTTAATAAATTTTTAAACGGGGATGTTCTGGAATCCCCATCAAATTAATCGTTTCCATATTGTATAAAATTATTTGTTGTTGTTTTACAAAACCGCATAATTTTATGTGGATTCGTTTTCCAGAACAACCCCCAACAATTTATTTTGAGCCGGAAAGCCATCGAAATCTTTATTAAATTAACTGTTTTTTCCGTTATTTCTATAGACGTAAGGAATTCAAAGTTCTTGTCATTGACCTTAAATGATTAACAACAGTTTTTAAATAATTAAAATTTCATTGAATTTTTGCAAAAAAAATACTGTGATAATGACATTTTTATTTCCTTTTCTTCTGAGTTTCAATTTCAATAAAAAAAATAATTCATCGTTAATATTTAAAACATAAAACAAAAAAATTATGCAATATACACAATAAGGAAATATAAGAGTAACTGATAATTTTGATTTTGCCCTAAAAAAAAAAGTTCAAAAATACGATGTATTTTAATCATTGTATTCTTTAATAAAACACGAATATAGTCCAATTATTTTTGAGCATATCTTATCTCAAGACCGTAATAATAACAAACAAAAGATTTGTTAATATAAATTTGCATCTTACAAGGGAATTCTTTCAACGCTAAAACGCCGATTTAAATGTTTCGTGATAGAGAATCAAAATCTAAAGTAGATAGAGATTCATTTATGTGACATCTCGTGGGGTCAAAAGTTTACCCATTTCTCGATTTCCTCTCAGGCTTAAACCAGAAAAGACTAAAATTTTTTATTTGTGGACAAGGGTTTAAAAATATGAGTATGCTGGGGATTTTTTTTTTTTATATAAAAAATTATACAAAATAAATGCATTAAAACTGTTTTGAAAAAATAAGTTAAAATTTAAAAAAAAAAAAGATCATAAAGCGTCTTAAATATGATATTTTTTGAAGTGATTTAATTAGAAAATTTAAAAAAAAAAATTGTTTGAGCAAAATTCAAAAAATTCATTTAAATCTTATTTGTAGGAGGATTGTAGGACTCATCATTTACAACTATTTTCTGGGTTTTTTTCGGAATCTGATTGTACATTGAAAATTTTAATAGTCTGATGAGATCAACAGTTTTTTAAAACAAATTTTTATAAATTTAAGACATTTTTATGTCTCTAAGACGAACCGTTTAAATGTTTCCAAGTGAATCAAACTGTGTTCTACAAATTTAATCATTTATTTCTCAACACATATTACAAGGTGGGGCATTAATTAGCACCCTATTGGAAAGTTTTGCCATTTTTGTAAATGCTAAATGTCAGTTTGGTTTTGACATTCATGAAGTAGACACGTGCAAAATTTATAGTTAATAGTAATGAACGCCTCAAGAAGGGGCGCTAATTGTGTCAACAAGGAAGTGGATGATTTGCCATCAAAATTTATCATGAGCGAAGAGGATAATTTTTATTGCAGCCGCTACGTCAATAAGCAAAATTCTCGGTTTTGTGAAACGGAAAAATCACGTTACAATAGGATGGGGACACTTGTCATACTGCACTCGACACAATCCATATTATAAATTTGAATGTCACATATGTCTTTCTCTGTGGATATTAGTAGTCGAAGTTGTACACCATCCTTGGAGGAGATAAAGTCGAATATTCCAGCCAAAATTGGCAACGTGACACCACTAATGGTGCACAGAGTTATGCCAAAAAGTAATTAAAAGAACCCCAATTCGCATCGACGTCGGTTATTTGTCGGACATAACTTTCCACAATTAATTGAAACAAAATTTATAAATGCGAATAAACATAATCAGTTAAAAACCAAATTAGTTAAACAAAAGTTATAGCGAAAAAAATCAGATGATGGTTTTCGAACCACCATATATTTTTGGAATATATATAAAAAAAACAATTAAATTTTGATAAAACGTTTCGTTTTAAAATTCAAAGTGAAAAATTGTTAGAATTCTATGCGTTTTTTTATATAAGTAACAAAAATTATATGGTTTCTTTATAAAAGACTTTTGAGAATTTTTCTAAAGATTTGTATTGAAACAAATAGAATTTAAGGGTTTCGCAAAATTGGAAACATTTTTCGAAATAAATTACACTGTAATTATGTGTGTAAAGTTAATTTGGACATTTTTTGGGAATATCTTTTGTTTTGTTTGGGGTTAATGAAAAAAAGTATCTGGCAAACCTGTTTCTTCCAAAGAGAGTAGACCAGCAAGAGAAACCAAAGTGTTTAAAGTGGGCAGTGTTGCCCACTAAAAGTGTCATCCCACTCTTTAGTTTACATATAAAATACATTGGGAAAAGTAACGAGTAGAAATACATTTCTCCTTAAATGTATATTGTTTTTTCTTGTTGTTCTATTCTATTTGTTTCTTCTTAAGAAACCAAAGGTATCGGTGGAAAGGTGCATCCGCTGCTTGGTCACTTTTGTAAAAGATCGCTTTTTTGTGGTAGTTGTTGTAAATAATTTACCAATTTTGAAGAACTGGTTTGATTTTCCAATCCGTAGGATGACACATAGGTGGCGCGCCTAATGAAAAATCCATTTGATTTTTTGGAACTACCAACCTTCTGATGATACCTGTCAAAATTTTATGACAATTCGTTCATTAGTGAATAAGTTACAGCTGTTTTAGTGACACTTGTTTTGCGATTTTGAAAACAATGTATTCAAAGCTATTTCGTGTGTTGATTTATCATTGCTTTTTAATGAGAAAAAAACACCGCTCAAGCCAAAGCTTGGCTTGATAAGTGTTATTCGGACTCTGCTCCTCCGAGACAAATGGTAGAAAAGTGGTTTGCTCGTTGTAGTAGAAACACCGTTGACACCGAACGCTCTGGTCACTCAAAAAAGGTTGTGATACCGGGAAACATCAAAAAAGTTTACAAAATCGTGAAGTTGCAAAATTGTGAAGTTGCAGCTGATACCTTTACGATATCGAAGGAACGCGTCGGCTTTATTTTGCATGAAGATTTGTTTATGAGAAAGCTGTTTTCGAAATGGGTACCGCGTTTGCTCACAGTGCACTAAAAACAACACCGTGTCGATGATTCTGAGAGCTGGCGAAATTGCACGAATTACACTTTCCGCAGCCACTGTATTCAGACCTCAAAAAAATGTTCGCTAGATAGAAGTTTGGTTCGAATGAAGAGGTGATTGCCAGAGGCCTATTTTGAGTCCAAATATAAATCATTAAATATAAAGAGTATAAAAATGTTATAAAGGCGTTGTTGTGTTATTCATTATCCTACGGACTTTTCAGTTGATGCGTTATATATTAAATTAAGGTGGATGTTTGTTTTTGCTTTTTTCCATATTTATTATACATATTTCGGCTTTGATCGCGGTCTTGCCCGAGGACCTAATTTGGTAGATTTATGAAAGCTCTAAGAACAAAAGAGCAAGAGCAAATTGAAAATCTGTTGTCCAAAATTTGTTTTTTTTTTCTCTTCGAGCTGCCATTAGATTTCGGGATTCTGTCTTTCTGGATTCGACATCAACCCTGAACTGTCGCAGATCTCTTAACGAGATGGCTCAGCATCCATCTTATTTGGGTGCCGGGCCACAGGGACATACCAGGTAACTGTAGGGCAGAAGAGCTTGCAAGACTCGGGACTACCTTACACATTTCACACGAATTGGAATCTGTGAGCATGCCTCTGACCACTTGCAAGTTTCGGCTGCGGGAGAGTGCTTATGGATTAGCAAGGGATAGGTGGGCCTCTGCCCGTGGTTGTATTCGATCTAGACAGATGTGGCCCCGTCTGGATGGGAAGCGCACGCACAGGATGCTGTCACTGTCAAGGCCCGATATATCCCTACTTGTGTCCGTCATGACGGAACAATGTCTGATTGGAAGGCACGCAGTTAGGTTGAGGGTTGCTGCTAGTGACTTTTGCAGAAGCTGTGGTCACGAAAAGGAGGAGGAGTCTGTGGAGCACCTTCTCTGCACTTGTCTGCTCTGGCTCGCAGGAGAGGACTGCATTTGAGCTCATGTTTTTTGGGGACCTGGGTGATTCGGCTTATATCGATATCGGCTGACTTAGGGACTTTTTGGGGCAATCGGGATGGTTCGACGGGGGAAGCTAGTGACATGATTTTACTAGCTTCCTTGGTATCACAAGGGACTTTATGGTCTAAGTGAGTCTGATTGGCAGGCTACCACATCAACCTAACCTAAATTTGTTTTTCTTTTAATATGAAGAGGTTCAATTATTTTTCACTTCATGTTGTGTGTGTTTTTAGTAAGCTTTTCAATGATATATATTCTCTATATACTTGTATAAAAGAAAAGCGAAAAAAAAATATTATTTAGCAAATCTTTTTGCTATTTACATTTTACAAATTACAGAGTTCTTACAGAATATTTAGAAATTTTTGTTGCTAATTTCAGAAATCATTTTACAAATTTTTTAAAACCGATTTGCTAAAATTAGCAAAAAAAAAAAATTACTAATTTTAAAAAAGTGAATATTGAAGGAAATGTTATTTCCAAATTAACCTTACACATACAAACTTAAATTGCCTTAAAATGTTACATAGTTTAAAAAAATGGACCGAAATTGAAGATACCGCCTACTCATGACTGAAAATAGGACATCCACTTAAAATAGCACTAAAAAGTTTTTTTAGTTCTAAAAATCAGCCCTAAAAACAATTAAAATTTGTGACCTTAAAAGTAAAAAACAAATGATTAAAATATTTTTTAAAACAGAAATTTCCAAATTAAAACAAAATGATTAATTCGTTTATGTTTTAACAATTTTTAAGATTTTTAAGCCTTTGACTTTTTTTTTAATATTGTATGAAATATTATAAAAAAAAAATAGTAAAGTAAAAAAATTTCGATGCTCGATAAAAAAATAAATTTAACATTTTGTACTAATATTAATAATATTTAGTAATTTTTTTTTGCTGATTTTAGCAAACCGGTTTAAAATTCCACTTTACAAAAAGTATACTAAAATTTAGTAGCGGCTACTAATTTTTCTACTAATTTAATTGTACTACACGTCAGCAGACATGTGTTGCTAAGATTAGCAAAAAATACCTCTGCGCTGAAATTAGAAAAAATTTCCCGTAATAACAGCAAAATTTTCAGTTGCCATTACAGACTTTTTTTGGTGAGTGTAACAAAAAAGTGCACAGTTTTTGATACAAATAATATTAAAAACTTTGGAAGTGAAATTATGCAGGTTAAAACAAGTTTTTGAGATGAAAAAAATTTTAAGGTGAAAAAAAAATTTTGTGGTGAAAAAAAATTTTAGTGGTGAAAAAAATTTTTTGAGGTGAAAATATATAAAATATTATTAAATTATAATTAGAAATATATATACTATATACTATATATACTACTTTATATTATAAAAATGTTAAAAATTATAAAAAAATTCAAATTTTTTACTCTCTATCGCACATTCAAATTTTATTCTAAAAAGAGTTAACCACCACGCAGATCTTTCTTGTTAGTAAAATCAGCCTAACACACAGGCGTTCTAAAAACTTTTAATCGATTTTTGAAAATCGCAAAAATATTTTGATTTGTTTTAAATCTCATAAGTACAAAGCAGCTACAAACACCACAGTGGGACTGAAAGGCTTAAAATGACTTTACCAAAATATTTTAAAACATACATCATTACCGATAACCGTTTCGTACGAAAAAGTACTCTCTATTACTTGTTATATTCTCAAGATGGCCTACAACAGATTAACTAAAGATAACTTTTCTATATCATATATCAAAATTTCATCAAGATATGAGAATTTCGCTTAATATACATTCCTTATCAGTAAGCAAGAAAATGCTAACTGCTGATATACTTTTTTTCTTTGCTATTATCTCCTGCAAGATGCGATTCACTATTGTTTAATATGAGATAAAGTTGTTTACATTTTTTTTTATTGTTATATTTTAATTACGGAAAACAATTTAAAAATTTTATTTAACAAAGCTGAAATTGAAAATATACCCAACAGTTGAGCAACAAAACTTGAGGTGTTAATAAGCATCTAGAAGGATTATAAATTCATAACTATATTGTGTTAATGAAATTTTTAAAAAAAGGCAAATTTTATAAATTTTGCAGTGTTTTTAAAAAGAAAGTAATTAAAAAAAAAATATAAAATTAATTATTAAATATCCGCCCCTCCCTCCAAAAAAAAAAAAAAAATGGCACCTAATGAAACTTCAGCATTATTAAAAAATTATCATGAACATCAAACAACAAATTCCTGTCGTAATGGTTATGTTGATGTCGCAGATAAGGATAATCATATAGTTTATGTCAACAAAGATCCCTCCGAATATGAGCCTTTATTCAGTATAAATGAGTAAATATATATTTTATGGAAATTCACCGAAAGAATTTACTTTTATTATCTGCTTATTTTTCTTCTTTTCTTTAGATATTCTGTAGCCTTAACTTTAGATGAATTGTTACCTTATTTATTAGATCCTTGGTGGAAAAGTTTACGTCGCATATTGTTTTTAACATTTTGGTTAACATTAATAATGACTTTCCTTACAGCCTGTTTGTTGGCATATTTACAAACTGGTCATACTTCGTGTACCATAATAGACAAACAATTGTCTACTGCTACCACACTTGGTGGGCTATTGTCTTCAACTACTACTACAACAACGACTACGTTACCTACTACCATTGCTAGAGTTATTTCCACTGAGCTTTTAAGTAGTAAATTACCTAATACAATTGCGCCATAAGATGCCTTTTTTCTTGTGTATTTTTTTTTTATTATAAGATAAATAAATTACTGCTTCTATGAAGTATTTAGATTAAGATTTATTAAAATGCGTACTTTTATATAACGAACATATGTTTATTTATTTCAAAATTTCCTTTCGATTTTTTTTTATCAGAAAAGATCTCACTTGAAACAGGAAATTGAATTTGAAAGGTGAAATTGGGATAAAAAAATGCTGTCTTTTAATATGTATACATTTTTGTTTGGATGTATGTTGAAGATTTAGAAAATTTTAAAGAAAAACAGGAAATGGTTTTACAATTGGTTCCCAACCACATCATTTTTAAAACTGGTTCCACTAACACACACGATTGCACACTTAAGGAATAATAGAAGCAAAAATGGCTTAAAACGACAGTTAAAACAACTAAAAAGTGGTCCAAAATGTATCACCGTATCAAGAGATGCGAAAACTTTTGCAAATAACGGCAACTTTTTTAGTGCTATGCTCCTCAAGAACGCGAAATACTCTTGACTATTTGCAACGGACGATTCTCTGTACAAATTTATCATTAGTGACGAGGCCCATTTTTGTCTGAATGGATGAATAGGGATTGGAGGTCATGTGGTAACAACAGGACGAAGTAAATGCAGACCGTACCACCTTACAGCGAAAACAAGTGCGCCAGTACACCTTCGAATATAAAGTGTTTTTGCTAGGAAATTTCGAAAATATTTTTTTTTTGGCTTTTTCCGAACTTAGGGTCGCTTTTTAAATTTTTCAGTCGGATCTTAAAGTAGGATATATCGAAGTTTTTGCCTCTAGGATACCCATGTTTTGCTCTAAGGGCCAAAGAAATGAAGAAAAATTTAAAAAGGCGACCTCTACGTTCGGCAACTAAAAAAATAAAAGAATAATAGTTCTGCTGGAATTATCGAAATACTTCCTTAGCAATAGTTGAATAAGTTTTTGCGATCTTTAATTTTCTGATATTAGGGTTGCACATTAGGGTAAATACTAGAACGGCATACTTGATGTCAATGGCACTTAGAGACTTAAATGCCAAAGATATAACGAAAAGTTTAAAAAGGCAACCCCTACGTTCGGCAAAAAAAACATTTCAAAACCCCTTGCAAAAATAATTTAGATTGGAAGGAGTACGGCGAGCTTTTTTTTAGTACGGTCTACTGCACACAATGAACATTTTAAAGGCTGCATTTCCGGCTCTCCTAATGCCTTGTTTTGGCGATTTGCAGATCGACCGATTTAAAGTCACGGATCTGTGTGAACAAGCCACACACTCTGGAAGCTCTCAAAAGGAATACGCGGCAAGAGTGCAACAACTTATTGCCCTAAGTACTCTCCAGACCGAGAGAAAATGCGGTAAAAAGAGCCCAAATAATCAATCACAATGGCAGAACCCACTTGACCGATATAATCTCCAAAAATTAATGGAAAAAAACTAAAAGGTCCAAATAAGCATTCAAAAAATGTTGTTAAAAACTTGATTACTGTATTTTTAGTTAGAAATTGTCAGTGATACAAAAAATCAAGTATTGGCAAATAGCTGGATATCTGTAAGTATTAGGTTAGGTTGAAAAAGATCAATCGGAAGAGGATATACTCTTCAAAACCAACTCATCTCCAAACATAGGACATACTCTTAAGCCCGAAATTTAGCTTTTTGTGTGCTCTTATGTATGTTCGAATTTTACTGAGGATCGGCCACTCTTTTAGCTCAAAAAACCGCCATTTTTTCCGAACAGACGACAGGTTGACTTCAGTTAAAACAAGGTTTCCGAAGAAAACCTTTAGATAACTTAATTATCAAAAAAATCTCAAACAGGCAGGTTATAAAAAAAAATGTTAAGCACCTATTTGGGACCCTTTCACAGAAGTTGCAAAAAACGTTTTGCCAGTTTTGTTGTACAAAAATAAATTATAAGTCAGAAGGTGTCGCTTTGAATTTGGTTACAGGCATAAATTATTTTATGGGTTTTTTAAATTTTCAATAGTTTTTTTTATAAAATTGGTTTATATTTTTCTTTGTGGAAAAGCCTTTTTAATAGCAACTTTTTTTCAAACAATGGCAATTTATTTCCAACAAGGTTTATAGCAGTGCCGTCATATTAGCGCAACCAGCGGTTAGCCAGCAGTAATCATTCATTTAGGTTTTTAGCTTTCAAGTATTACGTGTCTCGTTAGCTTAGATGGTAGCTCTGCCCAATAAACCTTCAAATCTAAAGGATTGGCTTCGAATCCTGTCATGCTTAAAAATAATCCAAACGAAAATTAATTTTTAGCGCACCAAAAATATCAGACTTAGATCCACCTTATTGTATACGAATCGACTCAGAATCAGTTTCTGAGTTCTTCCGTCCAGGTGTCTATTTAAACATTGTAATCAAACTACAGGTTGCAGATACAAAGCTCTTCGGATGAAATTTCATGCATAAGTTTCTATTGTCGAATCTATTTGAATTTGATTACAATCGGTCCATATTTAGAAAGATACTTTCTGAGTTGACCATAAATGATATTAAGGCAGACAAAAGCGTAGAAATCTGGTTAAAATTTGGGATGTGAATTTTACATGCAACCATAAGTCACGCCTCTAAAATTAAAGAAAATCGTACCATATTTGAAGCTAGTCCCCATATAAACCCACCGTCCCGGTATTTACTTAAATGAACTTTAATTAAGTTACAGGTCGCAAATATAAGGATATTTGGTGGAAATTTTTTATTGGCCCTAGACACACAAAAATTTACGATATCTGGGAACATAAATCATGTCAAATTCAAATTCAAAGAAAACAGGACAATATTTGCACTGAGTCCCCTAATAAACACAACTTTGCGGTATTTGCAATTTCATTAAAATTTATCTCTTTATTTTTCGCCCTGTTCATAGAAAAAAGGATCAGAACCTTTCCCGGAAATTGGAACGCTTCCTCAAATTTGGCCCAAATTATGCTTGGTGTAGGGTATCGTAACACATTGGCATAAAAGTCCGTAGGATAACCAATAAAACAAAAATTGTTTGGCAAAATTCAACTTTATTCATCAACATAGACTCCTTGAAGAGCGATACAATCACTGCAACACCTTTCTAACATTTCGACATATTTCGAATTATTCGAATAATTTATCTTAGGCCTTAAAATAGGCCACTCTTTCAGCAATCACCTCTTCATTTGAACCAAAACTCTTTCCAGCGAGCATTTTTTTAAGGTCTGGAAACAGGTGAAAATCGCTGTGAGCCAAATCTGTCGAATACGGTGGGTGCGAAAGCAATTGAAAGCGAATTCGAGGAATTTGGCAATGGAAGCCAACAACTTGTGACACGGCGCATTGTCTTGTTAAATAGCAAACGCAGCACCCATTTCGAAAACATCTTTCTCATGGACAAATGTTTATGCAAAATAAAGCGGGCACGTTCCTTCGATATCTTTAAGGTACCAGCTATCTTCTGTAACTTTACTTTACGGTCTGCTAAAACGTTTTTGTAAACTTTTTTGGTGTTTTCCGGTATCAGCACCTCTTTTGGGCGAAAAGAGAGTTTGGTGTTATCCGTGTTTGTACCACCTCGTTTAAAGTCAGCAAACCACTTTTCTACCATTTTTCGCGATGGAGCAGAGACCGAATAACACTTATAATGCCAAGCTTAGGCTAGAACGGTGTTTTTTCCCATTACAAAGCAAAGATAAGTCAACAGACGAAATTGCTTTGAATCCTTTGCTTTCAAAATCGCAAAAGTAGCGTCAATTAAATAGCTTTAACTTCCCTGCGGGAAAATAGGGGTTGGTTGGGAACTGGGAACTGTCCCGTGATAGGTGAAAATAGTACCGGTTTCGAAAATACATATCACAATATAGGTGAAAAGAGGACAGGTTCCTAAAGTACCTACCACGTGAACGGTTTAAAAGTCTATATCGAGTATTGGGTCTGAAAGAACTAATCCCGAGATAGGTGAAAACAGTATCGGTTCTCATAAAACCCACCACATGCTCGGTTTAAAAGCCTCTATCATGTTATAAGTTTGAAAGTACAAGTCCTGTGATATGTTTCTTGGGGTTAGTTGTGTGACGTGTTCTTTAAGACCAGTCCTGTGACATGTCACAGAGGGCAATTGACCCCCTCCTAGGACAAGCCCATGTTAAAGTAACCAGTTATTTTCATATAAAAAAACCGGTCGCGTGACCGGTACCTATCACAATGTAATAACTTATTAAAAGAACAGTTTTCGAACGATACGCCAAAGATCGGTATAACAATAGACTGGTCTAAAATTAAAAATGCAATATTTATCAACTCACACATTTAAAACAAAACAAAAAACAAAATAAATCTGAAATATGAACTACACAAAAGAGATTATTTAAACATACCGTAATTCCTTAAAAGATTACATCAGCCGCGTACCAGTGATCCATATTACAATGATGATGTCTCACATACAAGATGATGAATGGTTGATATTAAGCAAAAACGCAAACAATCTTCATTGTCAATAGAGGCAGTCTTGGAAGTGTGTAGAATTGTGTAACTATGCAGATGATACACTGCTCGTCATTGTTCGCCATGCCATGCATCGATGAATCCTCCCCGCACGCTGATAATACAAAAATATATTCATCATACTCATAGTGATGGTTGTAAAAAGTTAGAAACAAAACAACAAGAATAAAAAAGAATTATTTAATAATAATTTAAACAAATTAATTGTTATTAACAACAACAAAATCTACTTATTAATGTAAACAAATACAAAAAAAATATATATATATAAAAGTCATTAAACTTTATTTGTGTTTGATCAACATATTGATGATATTAATGAAGACAATAATGATGGTGATGATGATGATGATGATTTACAATATTGTAAACAATTGTTTTAATTTAAGTTAACAATATGTAGTGTTTCATTGTTAGTATTATTAAACACTGATTTATTTATAACTCGAATTTTGCTAGATGCTGAATATAAATGCGATGTATGCAATTTAACAGGTTGTTGATTTAGATTCCATGGTGTAAAATTGAAATTTTTGATGTCATCACAATCGATTATATTATTTGGTACATTCTTACGATGTTCCATGACATATTTACGTATTTTTTGTATATTATCCGAATTGCGGCATATTATTTGAGAGAGTGTTGTATTGTAGATTACTTGAAGTTGATCTGAGAAAAATGAATATAGTGTTAATTAATGCAACAGTAAAGTTTGTTTCTGGACTTTATCGCTGTAACTCAAAATAGTGTAAACTCAAAATTGTGTAAGTTATTGTAAATTGTTGTTTTGGGTTACTGAGGTAAATCACAGCAAAAGATATAATATTAGAGATAGGACCTCAACTAAATCAATTATAATAACTTAACATATACTAATAGAAACAAGTTAAAAAAGGCGTTAATTCGGCAGTGCCGAATCTTTGAATACCCTCCACCAATATCCTAAAAAAATGTTCTCTACTGTTTTTGATGCAAATAATTTAAACAATTTTAGACGTAAAATTATGGAGGTGAACAAATTTTTTGATGTGAAAAACTTTTTTTGGGTGTGAAAGCAAATTTTGTAGTGGGAAAAAAATGTGAGGTGAAAAAAATTTTTTGTGGTGAAAAAAAATTTTAGTGGTAAACAAAATTTTTGAGGTGAAAAATATTTGAGGGGAACATAAAATATTATTCAATTCTAAGCGACTGGTAAAAAAACAAGAGGAAATATTTTACTAAAATCACCAATTTGTGCGGAAAATAAAGAGGTACCTTCACATTTTCACTCTGGACCGATTTTGCTCATTTTCAACAGCAAACTGCTCGGGAAGGTGTTCATTAATCTAGGTAAAAATAAGAACCCCCGCTTGTGTCTTCGGGCAGTGATCGCCATTTCTACAGACAGACGTATATCGCTAAATCGACTTGCAATTGCATAAGGATCACGAATATATATTCTTTATGGCATGATACAAACGGAATGACAAACTGATATATGGTGGAGGGTATAAAAAGTATGTTCGCTAAAATTACTAAAAACACTGTCAAACAATTTCGAATTTTTCCAAAATTACAGGGTTCTGACAATTGATTATTGATAGTGGAGAGAAACAAATACACTTAAAAAAGTTTGTAAGTTAAAATAACTGAAAATATCATTTAAAAGAAATGATATTTCATTTAAAAACCGGTCTACTTAATTTTCATTTAAATTAAATGCCATTTGTTATTTATTTTTAAATGCTGATTAATCAACTGACACATCCGTAAGAAACAACTGATATAATCAGTTAAAATAAATGTCAAAATTAAACCTACCAATCCTTAAAAAATAAATGTTTTTTCATTTATTTGAAATTATTTCCGTTTTTGAATTTTTTGTTTTTTTTAGTATATCGTACAATACAAAATGTATGTATGGATATGAAGCTATAAACACTTTTTGTGTGAATGTATTTGTGTATGTATGTGTGTTTATGAAGTTCTTGTAATTTGAATTGAAATATTTTGTATATATGTACACAACCAATTTAAATAAAAAAACAAATTGAAATTTTTTGAATATTTTTTTTTGAAACAAACAGCAAACAAAATTTAAATTTGTAATAACTGTTACGGACACAAATAAACTACAAGTTTCCGTTTTGTAGGTAAATTTTTATTAAATTTCAAACAAATGAAAAAAATAAATGAAACTGAAAAAAATCGGTAAATGATAGTAAATTATTTCGAATAAATGTATAAAAAAGTTAATATAGATGTTTCTTTGAAAAAAAATGTATATTCCTTAATTTTTAAATGGAACGGAAAACTTTTTTATTAAACTACAAACCGTTAACTACATAATATTTTGAGTGTATACGTGTGTCGGCGTTTTAAAAGATCACATCGGAATTTTATTTTAGGGGCGTTAAAGTTTCCCCCCTTTGGCCTGTTCGTGCAGCATATCGGTATATGAAACTATGTGTTCTTTACATCTAAGGTGTAGGTTAAGTCCAGCAACTTTGTAGAAAATATTAACGCATAATTTTTGGCTCTATTTTAACAAATCGTAAAAAACACCTCTAAGAAGGAGGAGGGCGGGAATTAAATGTTCTACAAAAATGTTGGCCAAAAAATTTTATAATATTTGTCAGAACACATCATAGGCCAAAATTTGACACAAACACCAAAAACCAGTCAAATTCAAAATTGCTCATTAGATTTCTAGTCAAATTTTGACTGGTTTACAAAAACTTAACCACCCTAAAATAAAATTCCAATATGATCTTTCAAAACGTTGATACACGTATATTTTGTTTGTCTCCTCTACCAAAATCCATTGTCAGAACACCGCAATTTTTTTAGTGTTGTACTGTGAATTTAGTTCAAAATGGTCCTGCGGAAAGCACTGCTGAATTTAGCAGATTTATTTGCTGTATATTAGTAAGATAAGAACAGCAAAAACAAAACTGTTAAATATACAAAATTTTTGTGAATTAAAAATAACAATTTATTCAGTTTTTGTTGAATTTGCTAGGTCTTAAGTAAAATTATGAAAGAGATCGCTATTGGTGAATTCCATACAAAAGTACACAACAAAGTAAAATTTTCATATTATTATTTTTTTATAACTGGAAAAAATATTGAAGATGACGAGGATAACTCATTTTAATGTAACTGCACATCTTCAAAAAAGAGTTGAAGCGCTAAAATAAATTTATTTGTAATACCAAAAATTAAATTAATCAAAAACTGTATAATCTTAACTTCATAACTTTAACTTTAACTCTTCATATTATTTAGTGTCGTGTAAGTCACAATTTTTGTGAAAAATAAAATAAATTTCACTAAGTTGAAGACATTTTGTCGTTGTTTGTATTTCTCAAATACTTTTGGTGCAGTTTAAAAGGAATCGGACTACACAATTAACAGAATTTTTAAACTATCTTTGATTACCCTGAAATCAATGGATTTGATGTCGTGTAAGTCACAACTAATTAATTATATTAAAATTAAAAATATGTAATCGCAAATCAAAAATCAAAGTGCATGAATTAATACGTATGTTCGTGTAGATGTTATTTTTTAAAACGAAAAAATTAAAAAAATTATGATTGTACCAGAAATTTTATCAAAAATGACAAAAGTTTTGCCTCGTGTCGTGTAAGTCACACGTGGAATTCACCTATTACAATTATACGTTCCAAATTTCAAGGTCCTACGACGATATGAACCACTAGCCTTGAAACAATGTAAACATTATTAAAATCGGTTGAACTTTGGAGGTCCATTTATGAACTTTGGAGGTCCTTTATATGCAAACTTAATGCATTCTGGCCTCATAGGAGTTTTTGTCATTAGTAACGCTTGCATTGCGATTTTTTTGGGGGGATTTAAGTACATTTCCATCTTTGCACTAGTGGTTCATTTGATCGAATTAAATCGTTAGGAATTACAATTTACAATTTTGTAATTCAATTAATCATTCGCTGGTAATTACAAAATTTACAAATTTGGGATTTATAGTTAATCCGATTTTCTTTTATGTGATTGAGCAATCTGGAAATTGCATTTCATTTGCGTCATTCGATTAAAAAAAATTGGAAAAATTTCAATGTTATTTTATTACAGTAAATTTAACTTTTCCTTACAAATACAAGAAGAAAACAACAAAAAGCAATTATTAAATTCACAGTTAAAATCATTAATTTGTAAAAATAAATCGCCAAAATTAAAAAAAAAATTTGTAAATATAAAAAAAATATAAAAAATTAAATATCGCCAAATAAAGCTCGCTCTCCCGAGATAAACGCGATCTTAAGTATTTGTCAAGTAACTCAAAACTTGAGATCTTGGGGCAAAAAATTTTCTTACAAAACTTAAATCGTAAATACGAATTTTGATGCTCTGTATGAATGGAGTAAAGCGATTCTATTCGATTTTTTTGCGTTTTTGTTTTAATTTTGAAATATTTTCCAAATATTAGCGGTTTTTTTTATTTTTGTAATTTTTTATCAATTCTATAATTTTTCCAGTATTGAAGACCATTTTAAAATTTTGGCACTTTTTTCAATTTGAGCGTTTTTTGAATTTAGTTTTTCGAATAATAGCAATTCTTCAATTTTGGCTTTTTCAAATTTAAGGGATTTTCTTTCAATTTGGCGATATTTACAATTTTTAGCGATTTTTCCAATTCTGACAAGTTTTTAAATTTTGTCGATTTTTTCAATTTGAGTGATTTTCTCCAATTTTAACAATTTTTTTTTATTTTGAGAATTCTTTAATTTTTGTAATTTTTTAAAATTTTTGAGAATTTTTTTTTAAATTTCAGCGATTGGTGATTTTTTTATTTCATTTTAATCTTTAATATCCTTTAATTAAAACTAATAAAGAAGTTTTTTATTTTCTAAATTTTAAAATCGAATGAAGAAAGTCGAATGTCATTCTCAAATTATTTAATCGTATGAAACAATATCGAATGAAAAATAAATACCAAATTTGCAAATCGATTCCCAACGATTGAATTCAGTAATTGACAAATCGAATGATGAAACACGAGTGAAGTCTTTTAAAATTAAATTAATTGCAACCAACGAAGAATTTAATCCCATTCACAAATTGTAGTTTGAAAATTCAATCATTCCATAGTGAATCAGAATTGAAAATCGAATAAAGGATTGAATTGTTTTAAAACTATGTGTATTATGAAGTTCACTAAGTTTACAATTTGACAAATGCTAAAAACTTATTTCAAGAATGACCTCCTAAATGTGATTTAAAAATTGTCAACTTTTATTATTTTTAATACAAGTATAATGTTAAGGCACTATTTGGAGTTTTAAGGTTTCCCACCCTCTTTTTCTTCTAATCTATTATCTTTTTAGACTCAAATCTATCGTAAATGTAAGCGCAATGGTAAACAAAATACTTTATGGAACGAAATTTCTGTAAAAATGTACACTCGTTTCATGGTACATAACTTTCCCCTACACTAAAAAATCAAAAAATTTGAAAATTCTCCAAAAAAAAATTTTTTGGGACTTTTTAATGCGAAAAAAATATTTTAGAAAACAGCAGCCCGTTATTTTTCAGCAAATAGTTGACTTTAGCCGAATAGAAAGTTCTTTTCATTCAACTAAATTTAACCTAAATGTAGCTAAAATTTAGTAAATACAACAATTTTTCTTTGCTGTTTTTTTTTCTACTAATATTCAGCAAATTTTTTTGCAGATTTTTAGCAGTTTATTTTTGCTGTTCTTATCTTACTTATATTTAGCAAAAAAAATATACGCTAATTTCAGTAGGTTTTTCCGTCGGGATCTTTTTAACTAGTTTTGAGTAGCCTTTTCTATCTCTCAATATCAAAATTAAAGCAATTTCAATGAGACTACAAAAACTTCAATTGTCTCAACAAAAATTCGGTAGTCACAAACCAAAAGTTCGATTGCATTTACCGAACCATTCGTTTGACAAAAAATTAGTTTCATCAGCAAAAATTTGTTTTTTGGGGTGTAAGAATTATAACATACCTTTTGTAAACTTTTGTGGTCCCATTTTGCGTTCATACCAAAATGAATCACCTTGTTTTAAACGTAAAAATTGATCGGATATCATGCAGACTAATAATGGACCAAATATAGCTCCTTCCAATGGTGGTTCACTTAAAGCTCCCGTATAAACATCAACATCTTGTGGAGAACTAAATAGATAATAAAAGGTTGATTCACATGCTAACCATCCCTAGGTTCTCAGTATTTATTGGTGATACGAATTGTCAAACTTGTTATAAAATTTTCTTTTGAAAATGACATTTCATATCCCCCAATACTGGGAAATAATTGATATCATCCCTGATTAGCGTTTGAATGGACATCAATAATTATATTTTGATATGAAAGTTATTATGTAAAGTAAAATATTTTTCGTACAACTCGGTTAACTTATAAAGGTTGGTCCAAATACAAGTATCTTTTTAAAAATTAAATAAAATAAACTAAATTGTATTTCATTAAGTACACGCAGAGAAAAAACATAGTTGCAACATGATCACTGCTACTATATTGTGCTTGCTGCAATCGGGTATGGTTGTCACAACCATATTATTGGTTGTCTAACCATCAACATGGTCGCTTCCATCATTATTATAGTAAATATTTCACTATTTTATGATTGCCACCTTCTATTTTATAACATGATTGGCTGTGACCATACTGTGGTAACAAATATTCTGACTATGAAAAAAATAGGATAATTATGCAACCATAAAATGCTGGCAACAATCAAAGAATAATCATACATCAAATAAAACATGACTTTGACATTTGTCTTGTTTTCATAAAAACCAAAATGTCTTAAAAAAACAATCATATATTGTTTTCTAAAACTGGGCAAATATCAGATGGGTAGAAAATACCTTTCATGTGGCATTAAAACATTTCATCAATTGACCTATTAAGATCCAGTTTATTTTTTTTTTTTTAAACTTTAGAAGATTTTTTTAGGGTTTTTTTTCGAAAATTCCTCATACATGTAATATTATTTACAATAATCAATTCATTGTCAAAAAGATTCTATATAAAGATTTTATATGGATCATATTATGATAATCCAAAAATCATAATATAGTTATGGGGACCATAATGTAATAACATTTTGAGCATACTATGATTACATGCAATCATATTATGATAAATTCAACATCATAATATGTTTATATAGAATCATAATATGGTAATTTTTGGATCATAATATAACTGTAGGGTCAGTATTATGGTAAAATTATGGATATTTTATTATCATAATATGATAACAATAACATAGTACGACTATAGTTGGCACAATCATAAACCCAAAATATATGATGCTCTTCGGATATGATTCTCCCAACCATGTTTTTTCTTTGCGTGTATATTATTGTCAAGGCGTAAGGAAACTAAAAATTTAGTGGGACCGAACTCTGCATATATTTTTAGTTTATTATCTTTAAGTATAAAATTTTAGTATGTTTTAGAAAAAAGCTGCTCGATAGTCATAATTGACTGGTTGCGGAGTAAATAAAGATAAAAAAAATTATTTATGAATCAAGATTATATAAGTTTTATTTTCTAATTCAGTTTAAAAAAAGTCCGTAATCATGACTCTTTAGCGCTCACCGTTGACTCAAATAGCGTTTCCAGCAGAAATTTCGAAAAAATAAAATGGGCCAATGGTGCCACCAATTCAAAATCCTCACCAAACTGTCCCTCCAGGTGGATGCTTGGCAGTGACGTGCAGGTTTTCCGATCTCCAGATGTGGCAATTTTGTTTGTTGACAAAGCCGCCGAGATCAAAATGGGCCTCTACAGAAAAGATGATTTTTCGGAAAAATTCGATGTCAGATTTAAGCTTCTGTAAGACCCAAACTGAATCAGAGCGAATAATCCGAGATCTTTGTGCAAAATTCTCATCATGTTAGTGCGCGAAATGGTGAGTTGCTGAGATTGATGGCGAGTTGATGTTCTTGGATTGAGTTACACTGTCGTCCACAGCATCCACATTATAATCGGTACGCACCGTACGATGACGGGGACCATGAGTGTTGTCCACTAGTAAGCCAGTTTCACGAAGTTGTTTTGCACAAACTTGCGTACAGCACGAGCGGTGTGTGCTTCATTCAGACAAAACTTCTTTTTAACAAATACACAGTTTGGGCAATACATCACTCACTGTGGAAATAAGTTTGTTATATTTCCCAACGTTGTTGTTTGTTCCGCGGAGGTATGACAGTGACTGATACTCAATATTTTGAAAAAATCTTTCAATGTCAAAATAACATATGATTTAAAAAGATACCTTAATTTGGACCACCCTGTACTTTTACCTTTGTTTTAACTGTTATTTTCAGTAGTTTTTAAACGACAAACTTTTTTGATTATAATTATATCCACGTTAATATTAATATTTATCCACTACCACACTCACAACATATTTTCCGTTATCGATTAAACTGCATTTAAAAAGTAAGACGTATTTTGTTTTTTTTTTTTTTTTGCAAATAAAAAAATTTCAAATTTGAAAACGAAAACTTTTTTTTCTAACGTTTTGTCAGTTAAATATTGAAGATTATTTTAAACTCCTTTCGACTGTTTTTACTATTTTTCTCGAAACAATGATTGAAAATAAATAACGAAATGGGTTGAATATAATGAAAAATCTCCTTTTGATTGTTTTTTCAATTAATTCAATATGAATTTTAGACTGTTTTTTAACGTAATAATATTGTGAGTGTAGGTATCATTATAAAAATTCATATGATTAGCATACCCATAAATCTTTTGAATAGATTTTAACGACGCAGCATCCACAGCTTGAGCCATTTGCTCCCACGTATCCACCGGTGGTAATTTACAATGTCTCCGATATACTGGATAGGCTGGCAAGCCATGATCTCTACCACGTTGTATATTTAACGAAACTAAATCTAAACCACATACGGGAAGACGATCTTCAGCAGTACCTTCGAAAAGTCTTTGTGTAACTTCCAAAGTGAAGAAACGATCAACTCGCTGTACGGGTGTATTTGTAGCAATTAACATGGCATTGTCAATTCCACGATTATTCCACAACTCAAAGGGATTGAATAACATTTTATGAAGTTCAAGATATTCTGGATTACTATTATTGCGGGTTATGTTGAAAAGACCCTAAAGGGAAAAATAAATTGGAAATAATTATTTTTTTAATACTTTTTTTCTTGTCGATTTAAAGTGTAGAGCTTCATAAAATTCATTGATTTTTATACAATCTAAAATAATAAAAAATCTCAAAGTTTTTCATTAAAGAAAATATTATCAGATTTTTTTTTATACCCTACACCAAACTTTCCTTCAAAGTAACCATCAAACGATCCAGTTAGAACAAATTTTTTTTTCTGGGTAAATTTTAACTTACCTCACATTAAAATGGCCCACCTGAATTCCTTTCACTGGTCCTAAAGATAAAGAGATTTGCATGAAATTGGGCACATGACATTTAACTGGCTTAAGTACATTACCTACATGCAAATTTTCTAAACATTTACGACTTTCATCACCATTCTTCGCGTCTTTAGTGTTAATTGTGAATATCTCTTATTAAACTCACAACTTTTAAAGAAAAATCTGATGCAAGCTAAGCCCACGTTGATTTAATAAGTTAAGATGAAGTTTATTTGCGAACTGTCAGTGTTTAATATATGTTCTAACAGAACAATTAATATTACTAACAAAAAATTGTTGGAGTTGATCGAAAAGGGTAAGAGAGAAACGGAAAAAAACTTTTTGACTTTCAATATCTGCCGATAACTAATCTGACATATACTTTACTTATTGTTGGTTTGACTCAATGATCATTTTTAAAAAAAATTGAGTTAGGAATGAATAAATTTATTGTAAATATGATCTTTCTCAGTTTGTATTATATCTATCCAGCAACGAGCATTGTTTTGCATTAAAAAAAAAAACTCTATTATTGTTTTGCTGCCTTTGAATTATGCAGCAAATTTGCATATAGTAACTAAGAAGTAAATTTCAGTATTGTTTTGCTGCTTTGCCGTAACAGCGTATGTAGATGAAAAGATAGGAGAAAACTGCTTGAAGGCGTATACATGAAAAAGTATGGATATGCAGCAAAGAAAATCAAATTCAAAAACAGAAATTGATATGCAGCATAAAACAAGATTTTTTGTTTTTGTAATAGCTTAAAAACTTATGACTTATTGTACAAGGTGGCGCAAAAATAACCTTCCGATGTTTTTTGGCTGTAATTTAAAAAAAAAAATGAAAAACTTTGATTCTTCTTGTGGATTATTTTTATTTGGTCTTTTAATTTTTTTTACATCAAGTCGAGAATATGATGTCATGTAAATGGCCGCCGCCACAGTTGATTGTCATTTGAGCCCTTTTTATGGCATTTTCTGGCATTTTCCATCACTTTGGCCAAAATGCATCCTTCCCGGGAAATGCATCCTTCAGCATATCGGTTGTGGCACGTGCAGTGTGTGGCGTTGCACCGTCCTGTTGGAACCACATGTTTTCCAATTCCAATTTATCAAGTTGCGGCAAAAAGAACTCGTTGATCATTGCTCTGTAGCGCTCACCATTCACAGTAACCGTTTGGCCCGCGACGTCTTCGAAGAAAAAAGGTCCGATGACTCCTCCAGCGCACCATACAGTGACTTTGAGCGGGTGTAATGGCTCTTCGTGGGTTACACGCGGATTTTCAGTGCCCCAGAAGCGTAAATTTTGCTTATTTACGTACCCGCTAAGATGGAAATGGGCCTCATCACTCATGATTATTTTTGATGAAAAACCATCTTCCTCTTGGTGGTGATTAAGGATGGCGGTCAGCAGCTAACAGCTGATGCACCGTTTGGACTTTGTACGGAAACATCTTCAAATTATGTGCCAAAATTCGCTGTAAAGACTGATACCCATTTGGGTGGCACGTCGTCTGGTCGATGTCGACGGCGCTTCCACGACATCTTCGGCTACAGCAGCAATGTTCTCTGCAGAACGGCTACTCCGGGGCCTGCCACGCCTGGCAGCATCTCGCGTTTTGCCAGTCTCTTCTAGGTGAGCGGCTAAACGTCGCAGTGTTTCACCAGTAGGCATTGGACGGCTAGGAAATCTGCGACGAAATTCACGTTGTGCCAAAGTCACCGACCGATTATTGCTCAAATAAATAGTCACCAATATTCCGCGTTCTGGAGCAGTGTAGCATAACATTGTTTATTAACGTGTATTTCGCATGTGTTTACTACACAAATGTCAAAACAGAACTGACATTAGGGGCCAATCGCAAAATTTATAGCATTTTCTGATAGGAGGATTACTTTTGCGCCACCTTGTATATAACAAATTTATTTTTTTTTGAGCTTGTTTTTTTATAAAAATATTATTTATTTTTCAATATTTCGCATCGTCAGGAAATAATAAATTATAAACAAAATGAAAGTTTGTTCAAATATTTTACAAAAATTTCAATAAATGAATTAAAATTTAGTTTTTTTCTAAATACTTTTCAATAAACATTGAACAGTTAAAAAGTCAAGTGCTTTAAATATTGCTTTTATTGTGGTTTATTTTAAGTGTTTTTTACAGTCAAAATCAAGTTCATACAAATAAAAAAAAATTTGATACATGTTTTTCGTTTTTTGTCAATATTTTAAAATAAAAGTAAACCAATTATTTTAATTTACAAATTTTCTGTAAAGATTATTATAAAATCTGAATTTATTCCATAAATTTGAATTCTTAAATTGTTCTGAATGGGATAAATAGTTTATCCATAGGTCCATACGACGTACAGGAAAAAACATGATATTGCATATTTGCGGTTTCCCTGGTAATTATTATGTTGTTTTAACTTTAATTGAACTGTGATTCAAGGCTTGAATTAAAGTTTATTTTCACTGTAATGATTGACTTGAATTACGGCGTCCGTTTTGCCGGAATATGCTTTTGAATTAAAGTATAATTAAAGTATAAATCAGGGCTAGAAATTGGAGAACATGACTTGAAGAACACTTGATTTTAGCTTTTATTCCAGCAAAAATATTTATTGGGATAGCGGCGATAGTGAAAATAAAAATAAAATATTTATCATGTAGATTTTAAGAAAAATTAATTATTGTTTTTCTTGATACCAACTTTTTGGCATACATTGGGTATACAAATTATTAATGTCGATTTTTTTTTGCTTGAAAATGCATTTAGTAAAATAACAATATGAATTGATACATTATTCAAAGTATTATCCATCGTTAGCCACTACTTTTCAACATCTTTCTGGTAGAATATGGATTCCGTGGCAAAAGAACTGCTCCGGTTTTGAGGTAAAGGATGAACCAAGCCAATTTCTGATACCCTTTTCAGAAGTGAAGCGTATTTCAGTAAGGGCGTTCTGCATCGATCGAAACAAATGGTAGTCAGAAGGGCAAGGTCTGGGCTATAAGGCGGGTGAGCCAAAACTTCTCATCCACTGTTTTCCAAATAGTTTTTGACCGGTCTTACAACATGTGGCCGAGCATTGTCATAATGGAATATTATGGACTCGTGTCTGGTCGAATATTCTAGTCATTTTTCGTTGATTACTCTCTTCAAACGAAGCAATTGTGTTCGGTGTACAGGTCCCCTGTGATCGTCTGACCGGATTTCAACAGATCATAATATAAAACACCCTTCTGATCCCACCAAATACAAAGCATTACCTTGGCGCATTGGATATTCGGCTTCGGCGTTAATTTGGCTGGTTCGTCGGGCTTTACATATGACTTTTTGCGCTTGGAGTTATCGTAATGTACACTCAGAAAAAAAGTTTGTAAAAAAATTTGTAAACGGTTTTCAATCCCACTTTAATATTTTTGTACTGATTTTTAGTAAAAAAAAATATTATTTAGCAAATCTTTTTGCTATTCACATTTTACAAATTACAGAGTTTTTACAGAATATTTACAAATTTTTGTTGCCTATTTCTACTAATTTTTCCACTTATTTCATTGTACTACACGTCAGCAAACATGTGTTGCTTAGATTAGCAAAAAATACCGCTGGGTTCAAATTAGCAAAATTTCCCGTAATAACAGCAAAATTTTCAGTTACCATTACAGACTTTTTTGGTGAGTGTATCACCAGTAACAATACGATGCAAAAATTACTTCTTTTTGTAGCGTTCAAGAAGCATTTCCAACATACAAAATCACCTTTTAACGTCTCCTTGCTTTTGGATGAATCCCAATGCTTTCAAACGTAAGGAAATGGCTTGTTGTATAACTCCCAATGATAATGAAAGTTCTTTTTGCGTTTGACAACAATCTTCGACGAGTAATGCTTCCAATTACTAATCTTCTAACTTTTTCGGCTGACCAGGCCTCTCCTTATCTTCTGTGTCGAAATCACCACTTTTGAATGGCGCAAACCATCGTTCACAACTTTTTTGAGTTGGTGCATGTTGACCGTAAGCTTCTACCAACAATCAGTTTTCTTCATATGAAAAAAGGTTATCAGACTTCGACGCAAAACATTATTTTTAGGCACAAAATTTGACTTATTATAGCGATTGAAAAAAATGTGTGCTTACACTTTGGCGTCAGAATTATAATGACAGATGTTTATCCTTCAGAATACCATATTTGTTATTATTGGCCGTACACGCAGAGAAAAAACATGGTTGCAATATTATCACTGCTACTATATTGTGCTTGCTGCAATTGGGTCTTAGAAAACAGTTAGATTATATGGACTTTTCCTTAAACTAAAATTCTCAGATTCTCCAAACTGTTTCTTAGATAAAAGTTCATATATTCCAAAAAAAACTTAGATTCTAAGGCCTTTCTTTGAAAGAAAAATTCATATATTCTGAAGATTTTTCATCATGAAAAATACTTAGATTCTAAGGACTTTTTCTAGTAGAAATATTCTTAGATTCTAAAGACTTTTTCTTTAAGAAAAATTTCTAAAAACTTTCTAAAAAAATCTTAAAAGTGTCTTAGATATTTTTTATTAAAAAAGCTATTAGAATTTAAAAAACAAAGTTGTATTTGTTTTAAAAAAAGTCCACAAAATCAAAGTTTTCTTGAAATAAAAGTTCTTAAAATCTATGATATTTTCCTTAACAATTTTTCTTCAAAAAGTTCTTAATACCAATTTCTTAAATTCAAAGAGCTTTTTCATAGTTTCTAAGAACTTTTCCTTTAAGAAATTTTCTTTGATTATAAATCTTATAATGATAATCCAGGAATCAGAATATAATAACATTTTGAGCATACTATGATTAGGTGCGATCATATTATGACAAATTCAATATTTCATGGTTATTTAGGACCATAATATGGTGATTTGTGAATCATAATATACATGTAGGGACAATATTATGGTAAAAATATGGTTATTTTATTATCATAATATGATAACCATATTATAGTACGACTATGGTTGGCGCAAGCATAAACCCAAAAATATATGCTGCTCTTCGAATATGATTACCCCAACCATGTTTTTTCTTTGCGTGTATGTGATAGTTATGGCATCTGTTGCCCAAATCGACATTATTAACTTGTATACCCAATACGTATATGTGTTAGGTCAAAACAATTATCAGACGATATGTAATTAATGGCGGTTATGACAGACATAAGTAAATTTCATCTCAAATCATTGAATCAACGTGGAGTTAGCTTTTATCAGTTTTTTGCTTTAAAATTTTGAGTTAAATAAGAAATATTAACCATTAACACCATTAACACCATTAAAACGCAAAAAAGGACATAGCCGATCAGAAGATAAATTTCATTCGACTAGTTTTTAATAATTTTTTTTTGGGTATTTCTCCATAACTATTACAAAAATTAGAAGTTTTCTATACATTTGGAAAATAATTTTTTTTTTTTAATCTTTAAAGGAAAAAGAAATATCTCACATAACATTTATGCAAATCAACAATACAGCTGTATAAAAAAATTACTTGAAAGCTCTAATAAAATAAAATAATTTCCGAAAAAATACTTACTGGCAGTAATGTATGGGCAAACCTAAATGCCGCTGCTGCAAATTCATTAGCTATAGAAGGATTTACCTTACGATCATAAGTATCGGGAGCATCTAAATCATGACTTTGAGGTGTTAAGCCTTTTTGCTCAGCCAATTCTCTGCCCAAGAGTATGGGCAAAAATTCATTATACGTTATATGAGCTATTTGAGCTGTCATTATTTTTCTCGCTTCCTGAAAAACAATTTCATCCTCCCAATCGGGATTTTCTTTTAACAAACCTCGTGCCAAATAATTATGTTGCCTAGACCAGAGTAAATGCATAGATGTCAAGAGTAGATTTTCATTAGCACGATCATCACCAGATTCAAAACAATATTTTCCTTGTTTTATCATAGCAGCACGATTACAACCATCATCGAGATTAGTAGATATGGGTAATAATTCTCTACCATCTATGGTCACATACATACGCAGCGTTCCATTTACCATGTTTCGCAAATTATGTTGCCTTAAATCGGAATTACCATAAATAACAGAACCATCTATAAATGAAGTGGCTTGATTAAATTGTTGTCGTGGACCAAAATGTCCCGTAGGAGCTGGTGCAGATCTTACAAAATTCATACATGATAAATTGTATGCCGAATAATAAGGATCATTGGGTAATATGGTTACGGGAAAACATTCTGGATGTGCTTCATTTAGTGGCATTGAACAACAATTTATAGATTCTCCCTCGAGCGAGGTCGTTAATGAAGTTGCAGTTATGTCGTGATCTAAAAATTGTCCAAATACGGCCAACATAACAGTAAAATTTGAATCTGTTTCATATGATGAGCGATATATGTTTAAAGACACCTCTCTGGCGGGTGGTAATAAATTTGTACCATTTTTTAATATACCTCTAGGTAAACCGATGCCATCGGCATAATCGGGATTTACCATACGTCTATAGGTTATAAGCGAAGCTCCATAATGTCGGGGATGATTTTTATTATTACATATACCACTGGAGCGACGATAGATATCATTAAAGTTACATACTATATCTGAGGTAGGATCTGGTAATATAATTTTTGGTCCACGACCTATATTTGATCTATCCGGTCCTCGGGTATAGTTGAATTCTTCTGCAATACGCATGGTGGCATGATTTTCTACAAAACCTCTTCGTGCTAATTTTCTCGATTGTGGATTGGTACTTAATGATCTATAGTGACGAAATGCTGGACTATTTATCGGTGTCGGCTGTAAACTCTCTTCCAATATTTCACGATCACCCAAGGCTTTTATACCCTCTCCCACAGCCCAATCACTATTTGTACGATTTAAAGGGAAACGTTTTAAGGCCCATTCTTCTTCAGGTTCATCGAGTATAGGTGATTTTATAGCCACTAATCTTTCACGTATAACAGTTGCATTAATGGGCTGTGTGGCATTTAAAGAATTATTTATGGCCAATATTAATACTGGCGTATTATAACCATATTCATTGTTTATGGCTAAGACAATAACTAACGAAGCAATAATGATGGCTCTATTCACAATAAAAATTTGATGAGATTTAAAATATTTATATTATATTAAGTATAACAGTTGTATAACACTTATTAATAACACTATTATCTGTGCAACAATTTGATATAAAAAAAGTGAACTTGTGGTTTTTTAATTTTTTCGTTTTCTAGTCAGTGCACAAATAAATATTTGTTAAATTGTTTAAGCCGCAAAAACAACAAATGGAATTGTTGATAGTTTTTATTAAGTTTTATATTTAGAATGTAGGTCAATAAACTGGATTTGTAATTTGATATTCCCTTAGCTAGAAAACAATGTTAATAACAGACAAAAAACATGTTAAGGTTTTAACAAGTTTTATAGAATACAACAACCTTTAAAAACTGTTCAAGCAGAGTAAATTATTTTTTCCGTGAAAAAAATTTCGCAGGAACTTCAATGGCCTCAAATCACAATTTAAATTGTAAAAAACCCGAGTAAAAAAAATTGATCTGGTACAATATTTAATATTATCCAAATAGATATTCTTTAATATCTAGCTGATCTAAATTGATCCGAAAAATGGCAAATCATATTAAGTCCAACAATATATTTGGGGATTGAGTTAGATCACAATTGATCCGATAAATGGTAGATCAAATTAGATCCAGTAATATATTAAAAGGATCCAAATTGATCCGAAAAATGGCAGATCAAATTTAATCTATTTAGAGCAGTGATCCCCACACACATACATTCACATTTATGTTTGTGTTGGTTGTTAATTTTTGAGCGTAATTTATTTTTTTTCTCACTTTACCAGGGCTGCCAAGACATGTTTGTCGCTGTCCCCGAACAAATTCGAAAAAATCTACACAAAACTTAATTTTATATTTTGTACTCAAACAAACAGTAAATGTAAAATAAAAATTTAATAAAAGCTTGGAAAGTTCTATATAAAATTTTATTATTACAAAAAAACAAAAAAAAAACTGTTTTGTAAACCAAATCAGAGTAAATTTCTTCGATCTATTGATGTAGTTCAAATCGTATATAATAAATTAATTTCAGATATGATATTTTAAGTTTTAAAAAAATTGAAAACACTGGAACTAAACTAGTTTTCAAAAGAATTCAAACAGAAGCTTTTAATATATGAGTATATATAATTCATAATTATAAAAAAGACAAGTTTTAAAACAAAAAAATAAATAAATGCGTTGGCATAATAAGCACTCGTCTTTGCTGAAGTAATTTTCGGCAAATAAAAAGGCATTCTCCCATTCTACATTAAACATTTTCAGTGTTGTCTATTACAAGCGATTACACAACCTGGTCATAAAAATAATATAAGATAAAAATGGCAACCCTGAATAAAAGCAGCAAGCGACTACACAACCTGCGCACATGAAAGGCCAAATGAGACCAAAAAGTATATAATTTTCTATAGAGTATTTTTCCCGCTCTACCAGAAATTCAACATGGTACAGAGTTCAGCGGCAACATTTTTAAATGAGAGGGCAACATTTTCAAAGTTGCTAAAGTGTTGAAAAACATTAAATTTGGTGTATGCAGTGCTGCCACATAAACAGTGTAATTTTTTATCCCAGTTTTTGGGATTCTTAACTGTTAACCAGTTTTTTTAATGAAAACAATTTTTTTCAAATTATTGCATTTTTTATAGGTTTTTAGTTATATGTTGCAACAATTAATAGCATATTTATTCTCTTTATTATATATTTTTACCATATAAATGGAAAATAATGGATATGAATAGACATAGTTGGACAATGTGTGTGTACACACTTTAATACTTTTCATGTCACAATGTTATGTTTGAATTCGTAACTATTTTTTAACACAATTGCAAATTTTTGTTGTATTTTTTTTACTTTATTAGACATGTGTTATTTTAGTAAAAATAAATAGTATATTGAACAAATATTATATTTTTATATGAAAAATCTGAAAAAATACATGAATAAAATAAAATAACATTTTTTTTATGAAATAATCTCATAAATCTCTAGCATCCCAAAAAACGGCAAAAAATAGTTAAAATTGGTTATATGGCAGCACCGCTAAACACTACTAAAAGTTGCCGACCAAAACTCACCTTTGTTGCCGCCAAACTATGTTCGTGTTCTAAGAGAGTACTAAAAAGTTCGCGAGAGAGAAACATACTCTATAGAAAATTATATACTTTTTGATGAGACTAAATGTTTTTATTTAATAAAAATACAAATTATCTTCTCATGCTCTCTTCATTTGTGTGAGAGCATTCGCAAATGTGCGGTGCTTTGGGGATCCCTGATTTAGAGATTAAGAGATCTATTTAGAGATTAAGCAAGATCAAAATTTATCTGAAAAATGGCAGATTGAATTGTATCATATTAGTTTCAACAATATAAAACATATTCCGAATCTAATTTATTAAAAAACTTATAAAAAAGAAATTTAAATTAAAAAATATTTAAATTCTTGCAAACAATGTTTTCGCCAGGATTTGAACTCGATCTGCCAGAGTTGTAGTAAGTTATGCACTCAGCAGTGGGTGGCTGACTTTATTAGACCATTTTAGATTTTTTTTTGGTTGGAAAAATGGAAAAATTACACTCTTATTGATGAAATCAAAAATATAAATATTTGATCTGTCAGAAAACAAGCTGTCAATAAAGTGACAATCTTAAATATTTTTCAAGATGCCTAATAGAAGTGTTAAAAGTGAATTGATTGATTATTTAATTACTGCATTTTTAATGGAAATTGATAATATTTATGAAAATATCTGTATATAAAGATAATTTCTACAAAAAACGAATACAATATAAATTTTGAAATATTATTTTTTAAAAACTTTTACATCAGATGATGATGTGGCAACTGAAAAAATGGCCGACAATTTGGTGGAAGAAGAATTGAACATTCTTTATGATGAATTGAGGGTAGTGATAATTTTGCAGCGTGGAATCGAGTACTTCGTTCCCAAATTTAAGGTATGGTGTGAGAATATTATTTCCCAGTTCGATGACAACCGATTTCGTACTAAAGATCAGTTCCACCATCTTGTCTCACTTATATGTTCTAGTGATGAATTTCATCTTAAAAATGCATGTAAGCAATTCAGTGTCGATTTTCAACTGAAAAAATTTAAACCCTCTGGATACTGATCCACGCCCTTGTTGAGTCATTGCTTTAATGATTGTCTTTTTAAATAATTTACATGTTTCTTTGCAATAAAAAACAATTTATAAAAAAGAATATGATTATAAAGGGTGGTTAAATTTTAAATGCCGATCTTGAATGTGAACCACACCTAAGCGTCAAGTTTTTTTTCTGCATTTCATTTGACATTTCTCAATTTCAGACTAACTCAATTTGAACCATGAAAAGATACACAATCGAGCAACGCGTTAAAGTTTTTCAGGCTTATTATAAAAATTGGCGTTCAAATCAAAATGCACTTCGTGACTTCGGTCAATTTAGTCGTCCAAATGTGTGTGTCCAATCGGAAAAATTGTGCAAAAATTTTAGCAACCGGGTCTGTAGGAGATGTAAAAACATCAGTGCATGCTCGTACAGCTCGTACTGCTGAAAATATTGCTGCAGTTCGCGATAGTGTGGCTGAAGAGCCGTCCACCTCAACCCGTCGTCGTGCCCAACAATTGAACCTCTCACGCTCGTCGTTGATAAACATTACGCATAAAGACTTGCATTTAAACGCTTACAAGGTGCAATTGACTCAATAACTAAAGCCTCTTGACCATTCCAAACGTCGTCAATGGTCAGAATGGTGGCAAGAAATGGCAACAGTAGATTATCAATTTTCGAAGAAAATCATCTTTAGTGATAAGGCACATTTTCACCTCAGTGGATTCGTCAATAAGCAGAATTGCCGCATTTGGGCGAATGATAATTCAAGAGTGTTTGTCGAAAAACCAATGCACCCACAAAGAGTGACTTTTTGGTGCGATTTATGGGCTGGCGGCATCATCGGGCCGTTTTTTTTTTTCAAAATGAGGCCGGTCAGGCAGTTACTGTGAATGGTGTTCGCTATTGTGAGATGATAACGAATTTTTTATGGCCCGAATTGAAAGATATGGAAGTGCACGATATATGGTTTCAACAGGACGGTGTCACTTGCCACACAGCTAACCAAACAATGGCTCTTTTGCGCGACAAATTCAATGCCCGTGTTATCTCACGTGGTGGCGATGTCAATTGACCGCCAAGATCATGTGATTTGACACCGTTGGACTTCTTTCTTTGGGGTTATTTGAAAGAAAAGGTGTACGTGGATAAACCAGCAACAATTCAAGAGCTAAAGAATGAGATGATTCGGCACATTAACGGCATAGAACCTCAATTATGCCTCAGCGTCATCGAAAATTTGGAATATCGGATAGAGGTGTGCCGCCGAGGTCGCATAATTGAACCATCCACATATTATCATAATAAAAAGAAATGACAATAATTTCCTAAATAATTTGTGATTTATTCAAAATCAACATCGGTCCTTAAAAATTAACCACCCTTTATGATCTAAAATCCTATTAATACCATCCATTTACCAAAATAAAAGATCAGCAATACATGAAAATTTTATTATTTTTTTAAAAATTTGACGTAAAAACTGGCATCATAATGTACGAAAAATACAAAAAAAAAATTATGAAAAATTTTTACGTTTTTTGATCTATAACTTTTAATATAATTTGAGATATTTTAAAAAATATTAGCGATTAAAAAAAATTTTCACTTTTTAACGTTTTTTTTTTTTCTTTTTTTTAACAAAACGTACTTTTTCACATTTTAAAGTCCTTTGTTCTAATATATCCATAACATTTATTGTGGTGACTTATTGTGGTTTGATGCATCCTATGATAAGCAAAAACTTCTTACTATTTCCAGAAATGTAATCCTTAATTTCCAAAAATTTTAAGTGGGCAAAAAAGCACGTTTTGTCCTGCGATTTCTCATATGACGACGTCATATATGATCAAATTTTATACAAATTTCAAAACATGTTTTATATTATTTCTGGGTTTAATAATGTGTTTCTTTGTAGCTCGAAACCCAGCACATATGTGGACAAGATCGTTAAAAAAAATAAAAAATCGCTCCTTTTTACTGAAGCCATATTTTCAAAATATTTTTAATTCAGAATATTCATATTTATCCATTTTTTTAATATTCATTTGTGCCAACTAGTTTTAATTACAAGTTATCTTTTATATATTCATATTTTTTTACATCTTTTTATAATTTTCACTCACAAAAATGTTAATCCTAAACACCATTGTAATTGATGCATTTTATGACGACGCGAACGCGGCGAAACACCACCTGGAAAAACATATGACGGACCGGGTACTATAGGTGGAGCCATATAACCAGCAGTTAAAGGAGTTGTTTCATCCGCCATTTTAATATTTTATTAATTTTTGCTTTTATTTAAATCCCTTAAGATGTTTTTTTTTTAATGTAGTCAACGTAACGATGGTTAAAAAGTAACTAAACTCTTGGAATACTATTAGAGTACACAGACACATTAACCAGTCAATAGAAATGATTCACTTGGTGGGCACTACTAAGGTTTCAATGAATGAAGTAAAAAAATATGATACATAAAGATGTTAAAAAAAATATATGTGCATATTTTAATGATAATTTTGATTTTGTAACGAGAGATTATAAATTAAAATTTCCAGAATTATTTCAATGAAATTGATTGTTTAAAATTTTAAATAACATTTATACAATCACAATGTAATGAATTGGAAAATTTGTAAAACACATTGTTTTAGGCTTTTTATAATAATAAAAAATGTTTATTTAGAAACTAATAACTTAAACAAACTAATTTTTTTTTTTTTTACATTTCCATTGTTTCATCATTTTTCTTATAAGCATCATTTATATATTCATACGTAAGTTTAAGCAGATATTGAAAAGATTTATTATTAACTAAATCTTCTAAATCTGTGCTAGTTATAAATTCATCCATGGGTGGTAAGAAACTTTCAAAGTCACCATCTAAATATATGTTAAATATATAAAACAAAAAACAGAATTAATTGTAACGTTTATAAAACATAATTTATATATACAACATACCCATTAAATGACACAATTCTATCAATTTGAAAAATAGTAATTTTTGTATATAATCTATTGCTGAATTTGTATCATATTGTATCCAATTATCACGTAAAATAGCAGCACACCATATTTTGTGTCGGGCCTCAAAGGGATCTTCAAGATAATTTAACAATTCCAAAGCTTTACGAAAATCAAATTCTGTAGCTGCATCATTTTCTTCAGCAATAAATAACTGTCATAATTATATAATAATAGAAGTTTAAATTTTTATCATTCTCTACAATACAGGTTGGTTGACAAGTTCCTGCGCTCGAAATGAAAGAATACGGTTTTTGTTACGAAATATATTTTTTTATTTAATATAATCTCCTAGAAGCTCAATACACTTGTTCCAATGATCTTCCAATAATTTTATCCCATCCTTATAATGGTTTTCCGGAAGTTCTGCAAAATAACCGTCTACGACTGTTATGGCCTCTTCATTCGACGAAAAATGTTTTCCACGAAGGAATTGTTTGAGATTTCTGAAGAGATAGTAGTCACTGGGAGCCAAATCTGGTGAATACGGTGGATGTTCAAGCAATTCGTACTTTAAATATTTGAATTTAGCCATCGTCAAAACACTTTTGTGAGCAGGTGCATTGTCTTGATGAAAAATGATTTTTTTCTTCTTTAAACCAGGTCTTTTCTCACGAATTTTTTCATCCAGCTGATCCAAAAGGATGAAATAATATTCAGAGTTGATTGTTTTACCTTTCTGAAGATAATCAATCAACAAAATTTCTTTTGCATCCCAAAAAACTGATGCCATAACCTTATTTGCTGATCGTTGTGACTTCACCTGCTTTGGAGCTGAACAACCAGCTTCAGTCCACTGTAAACGTTCTTGTTTCAATTAAGAATCATGGTGGTAGATCCAAGTCTCATCCATAGTTATAAAACGACGCAAGAAGTCGGTTTTATTCGGTTTAAAACGCTCCAAATTACGCTGAGAAATTTGTTTTCGATTCAGTTTTTGTTGAATTGTTAATGTGTGCGGCACTAACTTTGAAAACAGTTTTTTCATACGTAATTCTTCATGTAAAATATGGAGTACTCGTTCGTCTGAGATGCCTATGGCATTAGCAATTTAACGCTTAGTCAAACTTGGATCTTCACTAACCATATTATGTACCTGCTCAATGATTTCTGCTGTGGTTGCAGTTTTTGGTCGTCCTTCGCGTGGATCCTCTTCAAGGCTGATACGACCACGTTTAAATTCACCAGCCCAAAATTCAACGGTGCGTTTTAAAGGTGAGGACTCCTTATACACTTCGAACAATTGTTCATAAATTTCCTTTGCTTCAAAACAAAGAATCTAATGACTGCACGATATCAATTTTTTCCATATTAAAAAAAATCAATGACACGTCAACTTCAAATGGCTTGTAAACAAAGAAAGAATTGACAGAATGACTTGCAACTTTGCATGTGTTCTCAGGACAGTTATACCAACTTGAGAAAAAAAAGTTTGGAGCTAGCAGTGCCAACTCTTGGTGAGCGCAGGAACTTTTCAACCAACCTTTAATTCTTATACTCACATTAATAATTTCTTCAATTTTTAAAACTTTTTGTTGTTCTATATCATAACCAAATGATTGCAATAAATGTTCACTTAATTGTTCCTGATAATCAACTATATTTAATTCAGCATTAATAGTTTCCAATTGTAATGATAAATCCGAATCAGCTGCAGCAAATGCTGCTAATTTGGCCAATGATAACATGGACTTATAAAAGAGCAATTAAAAAAAAAAAGTAATGCATATATCTATTTGAGAATTACAACAACAATAACATACCTTTTTTCTTTGCACAAATTCTGTCTCACTTTGAGACAATTGAAATAATATTTTAGAGGCTCGTTCAAAATCACCATTAAACACAAGTTGTATCCAACCCAGAGTTGGATGATCACGCATAAATTGTGCTAACGCTGCTTGATTACCTTTAAAACGTTCGAACACTTCACCTTGACGATTTTGCCGCAGATGCCAGTTGATGGCGAATTGTGAAAAATCATAATCTTCATATTTTTTTATATATAAATCGAGGCGTTCCTGATTGTTGGTTACATCACAAAGTAGTACCATACTTTGAAAATCAAGATATTTTTCAGCTAACTTGGCAGCTGCTTCATATTGTTTGTCATCAACTGAAATTAAAGGAATTTGTTTTTATTCAATAAATAAATGTTCATTAAATGTTAAAAAAAAATTTAAAATAAATTTCTATCGAAAAAATATATGAAACACAAAAAATATTTAAAAATTGTATGTATTTCAAAAAAGCAAAAATATTGTGATAGGGAATCATTTTTTGTAACGAAAAATTGTATCCGTTTCTGTACCGTCAAATACGGAGTTTTTCTGTTGCTTTTGGATTCGTTTTGTTGTGAAAAACGAATACTTAAATTGGGAAACAACTCAAATATATGTAACTTAAAAGTGAGATCAAAATTTGTAAAATAAAAGAAGAATAAGTAAAGGAAAGAAAATATGGCCAAATGTTGCATATTATTAAGCCTGGCCTTATTACTGTAGGTGAGTTGAGCTGAGGAAAAATAAATATGAGTTCCCGTTGCTAAAGTCAAGTCGGTTCGACATTATTTCCATGAAGTGGGCACGGAATTACAACAAATACGTTTGTAGGCGGCACAGCACCTGAACCTTTGTCAAATTACTTGGATGCGATTTCCATTGGTACATTGCCTCTTTAATGCACAATAAATATGATGAAACTCGAATTCGTATCAAAAGAACGGTTATGGTTCAGGCAGTTTATCTGGTTACTTATCTGTCGTATTCTCATTCTATTTAAATCGTGATCCTAAAGCTTGCGAAGGTGGAGAAATTATATTTGGTGGTTCTAATCCTAATCATTACACGGGTGATTTCACCTATTTGCCTGTCACCCGTAAGGGTTATTGGCAAATCAAAATGGAGGCAAGGAAGGTTGTCAAGTTATTGCCGACACAGGCACTTCTCTTATTGCCTTGCTACCAACAGAAGCTACCTTGATTTATAAAGCCATTGGTGGCACTCCCATTGTAGGTGGCCAATTAAACTTGTTTTGAGTGGTAAAACCTTTGAATGGTAATTGTGCTGGAGATGTGTATAGCATTTTTTTTATTTCAATAAATTTATAACCGAGCCCATGAGGCCATATATGGTTAAAAAAAACTATTTTTTAAAACACTATAAATTTAGAAGAACTAAAATAAAACAATGAATAGTTCAGTCAGTGAGAAAAAAATAATCATAAAAATCGATGAGATATCGCATAATCTGCTATCCTTTGTTTGAAAACTATAATAAAGAGAAACTATTTAAAACTCTAGGAAGCCCGTTTCAAATTTTGGACAGTCTAAAACGATGTATATAGCATTTAATTAAGTTTGTAAAAGTATTTTTTTATTTGTTTTTTTTTTTTTCAATATCCTTATTAATAAATTTTAATAAAAAAACAAAAAAAAATTTATTAAAAATTGAAAAATTTAGACATTTACACAAATCCGTTTTTGTTGCAAAAAAACGGTACGAATACGGAACGAAAACGGATTTTCAACGAACAACTTCGTTTTTCATCCCATCAAAGGATTCTAATCAGTTTGATATTCCTTAAAATCCGTTTTCTGGATTCGTATACGGATACGGATTCTGTTTATGACGTACCGAAAACGGTTCGTTAACGGAACGTATTGTTTGTTGGTTTCCTATAGAAAAATCTTCAATTTTATTTTATAGAATTTTTTTTTCTAAAGAAAAATCCTCAGATTCTGATGTAATATGTAAAAAAAAAACTCAGATATTTCTCAATTTTTCTGTAAAGTCAAAAGGAATTTTTCTGCAGCATTTTTTCTATAGAAAAATTCACAGATTCTAATACATTTTCTTTTGACAAAAAAAAAATATATTCTAGAGATTATTCTATAAAAAAGTCTCAGATTAAGAGAAATTTTTGCTATTGAAAAATCCTCAGAAGGCATTTTTCTTTTAGAAAAAACTTTACAATATATGTTAAGACATTTTTCATAAGGAAAAATCGTTAAACTTTGAAGCATTTTTTCTAGATTCTGAGGCATATTATCTTTAGCAAAAATCCTCACACTTTGAAGTATTTTTCCTATTCTAAGGCATTTTTCCTATAGAAAAATCTTAAAAATTTATTCTATAGAAAAATCCCCAGATTCTGATGTCATTTTCTTAAATAGAAAAATCCTTAAATTACGAAGCAATTTTTTATAGAAAATTCTTCGATTCTAAGTCAGATCCTAAGTCATTTTTCTATAGAAAAATCCTCACATTCTGAAGCATATTTACTACAGAAAAATGTTCATCTTTTTAGAAATTTTTTTTATAGAAACATACACAAATTCTTGGGTATTTCTAGAGGAAAAATGTGGAGAAAAATTCTTAAATTTTTTCTATGTAAAAATATTCTGATTGTGAGGAATTTTTCAAAAAAAAAATCCTAAGATTCTAAGGCATATTTTTATCGAAAAATCTCTAGATTCTGTTTTTTTTTTTTTTTGTAGAAAAATCCTCAAAATTCAGAAGAAATTTTTTCTAAAGAAAAATCCGTAAAATTCAGAGGAATTTTTTTCTATAGAAAAATCCTCAAAATCTGAGACATTTTCTATAAAAAGAAAACTTAAGAAAGATTTTAAAATGTTGGATAAATTTTCAAAAATTCTGTCATAGATGAAATTTCATAAAATAAAGGAATAATTGATATATTCTACAAAAAAAGAAGGAACTACAAAAGTTTATTTTTTATTTTTTTTTTTTGTAAAATATAGTTGTTATCTAGGAAGAATTTTTTTTAAATATTTATAAAAAAAAATGTATTTTTTCAGCATTTGAATGATTTTTGTTTATACTTACTTAATATCGATATCAAATTTCTTCTCTGCGATTCAATTTGTTGCACTAACACATTATACTTTTCCATATCACGTACACTAGCCAAATAATGTTTACGACCATCCAATATAAAATCAATTAATTCCAAAATTTGTTGATAAAGTTTTTGTTTCAAATCAGGATCACTAGTACCATGAGCACCATATTTTACCGAAATATCAATAAGATGTGATAGAGAATCACGTAAGCCAATATTACCAGACATAGCAGTCCAGGGTAAATATTCATAAGCATCCAATTTTTCTACAGGCAAACAATAAATGGTAGAATTCTGTTCACGGAAATTAATGATTTCGGTGATGATATGCAAAACGACTGAATTAATATCCGATATAAATGAAGCTAAATTAGCTGATTGATGTTGATTTTCAATACGATTATCGGCCAAGTCACAAAAAGCTTGGAAAATATCTTGAAATTTACAAATGCGTACATAGAATAAATCTTGAGATGTTAAATTGCCCTGAGGACGTTCTTGCCAACGTTGAATCAGAAGATTAATGGCTTCATCTATAAGTTTATTAAATCTGAAAGAGAAATGAAAATATAACCAATTTGTTGTTTAAAATTATTTAATTAAAACTTACTTATTCTGTATAGTTCTCAAAGCTATAGCTGCTATAATTCTTTCATTTATGTCGGATATAACAAAACAAGTAGGTTTTAAAACATTACCACCAGCACTGGGTACAACAGTTAACTAAAATTTAAACACACATCAAGGAATATATGAAAAATTATGGTGTTATGCATTAAAAGAAAACAATTTACTTTATCCCATAATCCAGTGGCATGTAGAAATTCTACAAAATGTCTTAAAGCTAAATTTTTCTCTTTAAGTTGTGTTAAAATTTGCAATGAGGATGAACTGCCCAAAGCATGCTTATGAGCATTTGATTCTTCCCATAATTGTTCCCAACGAGGATCTGAAGCTGGTATATCCTCAGCTAAATCTTCGGCTATTGTAATAACCATTCTTAAAGAAAAACAAATTTTGTTAATACCATAAAGTATTTTCAATTCCCTTTGTGAATACTTACTTATCCAATTTTGATGTTTCTGCTGTAGTTTGTGGTTCTGTTGTATTTTTTAACAATTCATTTAATATCGTATTACACATGTTGGTGTTACGTTTCAAACGATATATAAATGCCGCTTTTAATTGACTAACTTCATCTTTAAATTCCGAATATATGGAATCTGGATCCAAATCATACATATATAAATTTTGTTCATTTACATTACTCATCTCTGAGGATATTATACTTTGTTCTCTTAAACTGGTATCGGCGAATGGTGAAAATACTTCAGGTGTTGTGCAAGAAGCATTCATCATATCAGAATTATCGAAATCTCCCGGTGTTATACATACTAAGCCATGAGTACGACTAAATATTAGGGGAATATTATTACAGACGGCAGCACTTAATATACGATCATCTTGTAAGTGAAATTCAATTTTTTCCGCATCAATTTCACCAATTTGTATATTGGTCAATGGCAGTGGATATACAACTTTATCATTATAAATATAAATATGTGTATGACATATGATAAAACGCAAAGATAAACATTCTGTCTCAGTAGTTGCACTATAAAAATGTGAAAATTTAAATGGAGTAAATGTTAACAAACGCATTCCTTCATTGGTTGTAGCTAGCACAGCTAAAAAGTAGAGTTATAATTTGTTTTAAAAAAAAATCAATCTGATTATAAAGCAAAATTATATTTAACCCACCCATGGCATAATACATTTGTGGTGTGTGCGCGGGATTAACAGCACCTGCCAGTATATAAGTTTTTCCCTCAGATATATGCATATCCAAAAATTGTAAATTAACATCTAAACTATCTGCAAAATAAAAAATATCAATAAAATCTTAAGTGTTAAAAGTAGTATGGCATTTGACCTCTAATGTTCCAAAATTTTTGTTGAAATTCATCACGTATCTTGCGTATAATTTCCGAATCTTCAAATAACATATTCTCATTGTGACTGGTATAATTCAAGCGCCAGCGTTGTATCCAACGATCTGCCAAAACAGCTATGACAGCTTCACGATCTCCGGAGGCCTGATGATCACAAGCAACAGCTACAAATTTCTGTAATAGAAAAATTATATACGAATTCCTAATAAGAATAAACAAGAATAATTTGTCTTATAAAATCACATGATAAGGACTTTTTTATAGAAAAAATCTTTTAGAGAAAATTTTGGATTTTTACTAGAACTTTTTCTTTAATGAAAACCCAGATTTTGAGAAAAGCCCACATATTCTTTCCCATTTTTTATTGGGTATACAAGTTAATAATGTCGATTTGGATAACAGATGGCATAACTATCACATATGGTTTGTGTCAATAATAACAAATACACTCCGCATCATAACTATAGCCGCATTGCATTTTTCGCTTTATTTAATGTTCAAGAAGTATTTTTATGAAACCTATTATGGTATATTACAGTGTTATAACAGTTCTCTTGTTTTTGAAAATTTGGGCCATCAGCTGTTTGAATTAAGAAAACGGCGACCTATAACTGTATTTCTCAGTGTTTCATAACTATAGCCGCATTTCAATAAAATCAGTTGAAATGAGTGCAAGTCAAAGTTTCGTGGCCAAATTGTTTTTTTGGTAAAATTCGTTCCTTTTTTAATTTTTAAACAAAATGCCACGTGGTAAATTTTTAAATGAAGTCGAAAAAGGCAAAATTTTAGCCTTTTTAGAAAGTGGTTTAAGTTATCACGAAATTGGACGAAAATTTAAGCGATATAACAAAGTTATCCGAAATTTTGTAAAAAATAAAAGTGGATACGCGATGAACAAAACAGTGGGTCCAAAAAAAAAGCTATCTGATAAAGAACAACGCCGTATTATTAACGCTGCTAGCAATTCTATGAAAAGCCTTTCGCAGATTGGTAATAAATGCGGCTTGAATGTGTCCAATTCTACAACAAGTAGAGTCTTAAAGGAGTCTGGAACGACAACAAGACAAAAGCTAATGACAATGCCAAAACTACTACCTCGTCACAAACAAGCTCGACTAGAGTTTGCAAAAACAAATTTGCAAACCAACTAGAACAAGGTAAGTTTAAAGATTTTTTTTTTTCGATTTTTCTTATCTTTTGTTTTTTTTTTTCTATATTTTATATTTCAGGTGATTTTTTCCGATGAGAAAAAATTCAATCTTGATGGTCCAGAGGGTTTAAATAGTTACTAGAGAGATCTACGGAAGGAACCACGATATTTCTCAAAACGAAATTTCGGCGGCGGTTCCTTAATGGTCTGGGGAGCATTTTGCAGAGACGGTATGCTTGATTTGGCATTTCCTAGTACTCGTATGAATTCGTTGGAGTACGTTGGAGTTCTAGAGGACAAATTGGCGCCATTTATTGAAAGTTCGAACACTGAGGGCCTAATTTTTCAGCAGGACAACGCTTCAGTCCATAAAAGTCATCATACGCAAAACTTGTTGGAGTCTAAATATTAAACTATAAAATATTAAAACTATGGACTGGCCCGCCTGCTCTCCAGATCAAAACCCAATCGAAAATATTTGGGGAATATTGGCCCGCCGTGTTTATGCACAAAACCGCCAATATCAAAGTGTATTTGACTTAAAAGAAGCAGTTATCGATGAATGAAATACGGACAAATTTGGTATAGAGTATGCCCGACAGAATTTTTGAACTTATTCAAAATAAAGGAGGCCCTACCCATTATTAATTAACTTTTTTTTAATTTAAGTTTTGTTTTTTAACGTGAATTTTGTTAATTTTGTTAAAGTGCGGCTATAGTTATGAAACTAGAAAAATGCACTATTTTACTAAAACTACGATGAATAAATTAATTTTTTTTGTTGAATAATATATTTTTTTTTTGTTATTTTCTTGTGTATGGTAACTTAATAGGTCCGATTTCTTTTTTTAAACTCATATACCAACTAAATCAAAGGTGCGGCTGGCGGTGTATGGTATTTTGGAGGGTAAACATATGTCATTATAATTCAGTACTCGATAGGCGCCAAAGTGTAAACACACATTTTTTTTATATCGTAATAATAATTTTGAATTTTGTGCCTAAAAAAGATGTTTTGCGGGGAAGTCTAATAACCTTCATTCATTTGAAGAAACTAGTCGCTGAAAGTTATCGATTGTTACGGTAAACATGCACCAACTCAAAAAAACTTGTGAACGATGGTTTGCGCGATTTAAAAGTGGTGATTTCGACACAAAAGACAGGGAGAGGCCTAACCAGCCGAAAAAGTTTGAAGATGTGAAATTGGAATCATTACTCGACGAAGATTGTTGTCAAACGCAAGAAGAACTTTCATTATCATTGGGAGTCACACAACAAGCCATTTCCCTACGTTTAAAAGCATTGGGATTCATTCAAAAGCAAGGATATTGGGTCTCATATGAATTAAAGCCGAGAGATGTTGAAAAACGATTTTGCATGTCGGAAATGCTGCTTAAACGCTACAAAAAGAAGTCATTTTTGCATCGTATTGTTACTGGTGATGAAAAATGGATACAATACGATAACCCCAAGCGCAAAAAGTGATATGTAAAGCCCGAACAACTAGCCAAATCAACGCCGAAACCGAATATTCATGGCGCCAAGGTAATGCTCTGTATTTGGTAGAATCAAAAGGGTGTTTTGTATTATGAGCTGTTAAAATCGGGTCATACGATCACAGAGGCCCTGTACCAAACACAATTGATTCGTTTGAAGAGAGCAATCAACGAAAAACGATCAGAATATTCGATCAGACACGAGGCCATAATCTTCCATCATGACAACGATCGGTCACATGTTGCAAGACCGGCAAAAACTATTTCGAAAACAGTGGAAGTGGGAAGTTTTGGCTCACCAGCCTCATAGCCCAGACCTTGCCACTTCTGACTACCATTTGCTTCGGTCGATGCAGAACGCCCTTACTGGAATACGCTTCAGTTCAGATTAGGGTATCAGATTGGCTTGATTGATTCTTTACCTCAAAACCGGAGCAGTTCTTTTGGCGCGGAATCCATATGCTACCAGAAATATGGGAAAAAGTAGTGGCTAACGATTTACAATACTTTGAATAATGTATCAATTCATTTTGTTTTTAAAATAAAAGCATTTTTCAAGCAAAAAAAAATCGCGTAATGACAAAATCTTTAAAATTTTATAGTTTTTCTAAAAAATATGTTGCTCTTACTATGGAGGACTTTGGTCATTCGAAAGTATTTTAGATTTTGAGGTTTCTTTTATGTAGAAAAAATTTTAAGTTCTAACGACTTTTTCCTATGGTAAGAATCTGATATTCAGCTTCGAATTTTTTTTATCTTTCCTATAGAAAAAAAACTCAAATTCTGACACAATTTTTTGATAGAAAATTACTTAGATTCAAAACTATTTTTCCTATAAAAATGTCCTCAGGTTCTCTATCCCGGAGACATTAAAAAAGACATCAGTCAAATAAAAATCGTCAAAATCTGAAACATATTTCGCATGGGAAAAAATCATCATACTTTAAATCAAGGTTGTCCAAGCTCTATGCTCTTGATGCTCATTTGTTTTTGTAAATGCTCTTAGCTATAGGCTGTGTGTTTTAATACACATAGCACTCAGCAATAGCAATACGAAATACACAAACAACTTTGCCTTTTTTTCTTTGTATGTATTGGTTTTTACAATAAAAAATATTGAATAAAAATTAGTTATTCTTTAAATGTATTGGTGTTTACTCTTCCATAAGGAACTTTTGGGCACCCCTGCTTTAAATAATCAGAAAAACCCTCCTAATCTGAAACATGATTGCTTTAGAAAAATTCTTTGATTCTGAAATATCTGTCGTATAAAATATTTATCAGAGTCTGGGATATGTAGCCTAGAGAAAATTCTTTTTCTTTCGTATAGAAAAACGTTTCGCTTTTAAGACTTTTTCCTCTAGAAAGAACCTCAGATACTAAAGCATTTTGCCTTCAGAAAAACTTAAAAATTTTTAAAAATCCCCAAAAGAAAAATCACAAAATTCTAAAACATTTTTTGTATAGATCTTCAAATTCAGACATCTTCCTGCAAAAAAAAATATATTGAAACAAAATTTGAAGGCATATTTACATCAGAAAGTACCTCAAATTTAAAGACATTACCTTCTCTATAAGAATACTCAGATTATCGAACATTTTTTTAAAGAAAAATTATTTTATTTTTAAATATTTTTTAAATACAAAAATCTATAGATTTTGTGAATATTATTTTATTAAAAATTCTCTAATTGTAAGGTTGTTCCTATTGAAAAACCTCAAATTTTTATTATATTTTTCTATTTAAAAAAAAATTCTAAAAAACTGTTTTATATATTTAAAAATTCTACGGTTTTTTGCTTAAAGAAAAATTCTTAAAATCTAACACTAAAAAGTTTTTTCTATGCCAACATTTAAACCTCATTATAAGCAAGTTCTTCTGACTTTTTCTATATAAATATACATACTTTTAAGGTTCTTATTAATTGTATGAATAAAAATAAATTTGTTTGACTTACATTTTCTTTATCATTTCCGCTATTCATTCCAATGATAATGGATGCAAATTTTTTACCAATACCACCTAAAAATCCTGATGGTTGTTTTATAGTCTTATGCTGCAAGACATGACGACCATTTTGCAATTGTAGCTGCAGTAGCACCATGCTGCAGGTGGTGGTGATCAATAAATAACTCAAGGGCATTTGTTGTTGTGGTAAAGTTAACAAATAGTCAAACTCTTGACCATCTAAAATGTTTGTTAAATCTACGGAGCTGCCATCATGGGCTATGGAAGGCCAATAGCGTACATCTCCTGTGGGAGAGACGGCAACACACGAAGCCATTTGTTGTCCTTCAGTTAGGAAAACACTTACCAAAGAGGCTTTGTGACCAATGTCACAATGTGGCAGTGTTAGTTCACGACATTGAGCCATAGCACCACCTCGACGCTGGGAATTACGTGTTAATAAATCTTTAGTAGTATTGAGTTGTGAATTAACGGAGCCTATATTTCGTATATCTTTATATTGCCAAACTAATAGTCGGCGTCCATGTACCACCCAAGCCCAACCATTTTCAGCACAACATACCGAGACTGTTTGATTTTTTTCACAAAATGTTAAAGCCTCATTCACTAAAACGGGTAACTGGAAGCCATAGCTTTCTATTAAATTAAAATCAGAACGTATACCCAAAAATGATTGATTTGATCTGCCGGAGATACTAAAACGACTTAAGAATAAAAAAAATATTGTATAAATCTGTTCTTGTTTTTATTATTTTATTACTTACCTTTGTCCCAAAACACCACCGCCAACAGTTTTCTTTAATCCTGCAGCAGCATAGCTCAGAGCTGAGCCTCCTAAAGATTTGCGTCCAGCATTGCTAAAAGAACTTGCCGAACTTTGTCGTGTTCGAAAACTGGTCCGCCTGGGTGTGGCAGAATATAGTTGTTGATGCAAATTTTTATCCATTTAAATTAATTTAATTTTTTCTAATTGGAGTTTAAATATTTAAATAATTTTCACAATAAAATTTTCCACAGCACAAACAAAAAACCGGCAGTTTTTTGACACTTCATAAAAAGTGTGGCGCTTTTAGTTTAGTGATGGAAATGTCAAACAAATTAAAGAGATGCCAGAATTAAATAAAATATATTTTAAAGGGGTAAAAACTAATCACAATTGGGACGACTAACGACAACAAAATCCTTTAAAGAAAATAGGAAAGCCGAACAAGAATTTGGTTGTTGTTCATTTTGTCATATTCCTAATATTTGTTGTTTATAATTTTACTGCTTTTAATTTTATTTTAAGCGGCAAATGGTGTATTTTTAGGTTTTTGTAAACAAAGTACAATTTATGGAACTTCTGTATAAAATATTTCCAAAAAAATTTCCAATGTGTTTAAAACATACAACATGGGTATCAAAACTTCTCTTTTTTTTGATAACTACGATTGAAAATATAGAATGCCAAACTAAACACGTTTAAAAAATGTAATTCGTTAAAACTAACTATAAAGTCTTAAAAATATTTTTTAGCAATTACTTTGGGGTGTATTAAAATTTCTGAAGCATTAATTAATAAATCTATTCAACCTGAAGTACAGCGTACACTTGATCGCTTTTCAAATATATTTTCACTATAGCACCGTATTATTTTAAAATATTTTAATTGAAATTGATTTTTTCCCCGAGATATTGAGGACTTTTTAAACTACATATACAATATCTTTGTATATACAGGAAGCTACCAAATTTGGCTTCTGTCATTGCCATACAAATTTGACGCGTCAACGTTGATTTTATCCTGGGACATGTAATCCCAATAAGTATATTTCGTGGGACATACGTTTTCTATAAGCATTTTTCGTGGGACAAAAGATTCCAATAAGTCTTCTAAATTATCGACCAAAACTGCTTAAATTTTATTGATGTTGTGAATTACATTATCAGCGTATGCAAGCTTACATGTACCTTAATGTGACGTATAGCCCCCAAAGGGTTAAAGTACGTCGCAAAGGATTTTTTTTAGATGAGCGGTTTTATTTACTTTATATCCAAACTTTAACAATCGGGCATCACCAAACATTTTCTACTATTTTCCCTCTAAAAAATCCCAAACAAAAAGCAGCTGTTGATTTTGTTTCAATTAGATTTGGGCATTTCAGTTCGTTTTGGGAAGTGCTGTTATTAGTTTAATTACTCAAATAACTAGTTAGCTTCTTAAGTTTAAAAGTTCTATAATAATTTGCAACCGCCGTTTTATATTTTATTCTAAAGGCTCATTTACATGTGAAAAGAAACTGCAAGATATAAAGTAAAAGATACCTCTGAATAGCTATATTTGTGAATAATTTCAAGTTATTTATTAACGGTATAACTTAACTTGCCGTATAAAAATGAATAGTTCAATTGAACTAGTTCGTTCACTAACTACACAATTCTAATTTCAATAATTGGTGAAAGGAAAATTAATAAAATAAAATGTTTTGAAAATAAAACTTTATGAAGTATTTTGCTCATAAATAAATAAACTCACAAAATGGCAACTTGGACAAAAAATCAACCTAGTGGATCAACATCAAGAAGAAAATGGAATTTGGATGGTTAGTTTTAAGAGAAACCATTAACAGGATTAATGGGCCTATGGAATAAACACCACATTTTTGTTTTTACAGATCGTACAACTTTAAATAATTTAAAATATCATATAGCCTCAGAAGGCTGCTCGGAAGTACAATACGATTTAGCCAAACAGCTTTTGGATAAAACTATAGGTGAGATGTCGTTACCTAAATTATAAATAACAATTTTGACACTAGAAACCATTTTTGAAAAAATTGGGTATTCACGGTAACGTACGTGGACAAAAGCTAATATTGATTTTATTTTATATTTATAGAAGAAAATGAAGAATCATCTAGCCAACAAGCTGTTTACTGGCTTTTGTGTGCGGCCCAACAAGGTCATGAGGATTCGGCTAATTTATTGCAAAAATGTTATGAAGAAGGTTCTGGTATCACCTCGGAAAATGAACATGAAGTACGTTCGTGTTTATCGATGACTCCAGGTGAAAGAGCTGCCCGTAAGGCAGCTCGTGAACTTTTTGCTTGTCTCTCGAATGGTGGTAAATATATTTCACCACGACAATTGGAACGTAAAATGCGTGAAATTTATAAAATGCAAAAAGCCCGAAGACATCCTGGTGATTCCTCTTCGACATCTGAAGATGATATGGACGATAAAAATTGCAATGAGCATCAACCTTTAGAGGATGGCTGCGCTGCAATACCCAATGGTTCCATCAATTTAAGATCTCATCGTGCGGGAGAGCGAAGAAGAAAACCCCGACGTAGCCGCTTAAATATTCCAGAAAATGTGGCGGCAAATGATAATATTACAGAAGAAAATTTAGTTTCTGCTGCTGTAAATTATACAGCTGGTCGCATGCCTGCTGTTAATGATACTTTGACCTTAACAGTGCCACATCCTTCGACACTGGACCATGTTCCCTGTTTTCATCGTTTGTTATTCCATCCCATACTCTTCTTTACCCTGCTCTATCATCGTTTGATAAACATGGTCGCAGAGTTTCCCAAGCGTGTGCCACAAAGTATACGTTTTGCTGTATTACTGCTGCTATACTGGCTGGCATCCAGTGACAATCTGACTATATTGCTGCCCATAGGATTTTACTATTTATGTTGGTGTACCATGATATGGTCGACGTGTAAAATGTTAAAGACTAAACATGATTTTATAGATTTCCGTATATGGTCTGGTTTGTTTCTAAGATATGGCGATCATAATATAGAGGCTGATATATCGGAAAATCGTTTTTTAAAGAATAATATGCAACCATATCTGTACTTCTTTTGTGCCTTTATTGGCAATTTAATGGTGTATCCTCTAATCTCTTCCGAATGGTTGCCCCACTCGGAACTTACCATAGTCGCTGGCATATTTGTTTTTGTCTCTATGCTGGCCTTTATGTATTCGACACATCATTTTCCCGATTGGATTGTTTTAATCTCGTTCGGTGTCAATGTTTTAGCCAAATATCCCTATGAAATGGATGAGGTTGTAACCACTGGTTGGCGTTTTTTGGATTTAAAGGTGCCCACATTTTGTTCCTTTGTCATTGGTAATGGCATTGAGTTTTGTTTAAATTGTCGCACTGCTCTCTATTTGTTAATACCCATGTTTTTGGTGCATTTGGCCAAAAGATCAAATTGGCATGGTACTTACACTCATTTAATACCGCACTGTATAACGCTTAGTTGGCTACAATTGTGTATTACAAGTGCACAAAGTGCTACCATGTTTGGTGTGATCAGAGCTACTTTGGGTCTAGCTGGTGTTTTACTATTTCTGCCGCTATTTGGTTTGGTCACATTGTTAATACCGGTGTTTGTCGTCATTGAATGGTTGGGTTTTACTGATCCCAATATACGTTTGGGCAGCACAGTATTGGTTTCATTGTTAGCACTTTTGGGTTCCTGTTTGTTGGCTATACATCGTACTACACAAAAGTATATTACGGTTATTCAGGTAAGTGAAAATTAAAAAAATGTTACGAACTTTTTATGAAATAACTTAAATCGACTTTGTTTTGTCAAAAGGAAATTTCAAGAGATTTTTTTTGTTTTTTTTTTTTTTGATTTATTTTCTTTTATTTGATCTTGAATATTATATTTTATTATTATTTTCAATTGAGCTTGAGATCTTTTTATAAAAATAATAATAATGATTATTTTCAATATTTCGTGGTAATTATTAATTATTTCCCTGAAGAAGTCACCCAATGGGAAGACGAAATATTGGAAAATAAAAAATCATTATTTTTATACAAAGATTTCAAGCTCAATTTAAATGAATAATATAATATGATTTTTCTAAAAAAGTGTTTATATAAATAAGTTATTTTACCCAACAGAAAATTATTAATACATGGTACTTTTAAAATCGAAAAAAATTTACACAGTTTGTTCGTATTAAACACAAATTGTTCATAAAATTCGTCAGAATAAATTGTGAGGAATTTTGACAAAAGAACTTATATCGACTTAAGTTGTTTTTTCAAAAAGTTCTTTCAAAACACTTGTGAATGAATTTTTATGAGATCAAGATTATAATATCGGCTTCCTTAATATATCACGAAATGCACTCGAAACTTTGAATTCTAACAAAAACAGTCTATTCCGAAGAGGTCTGAATCTACTTTTTTAAAATTCTATTACCAAAATGCCACAGATTTGTATTTTGAATGATTGAATTTGTCCAGTATTTTAAGCCCTTATTAGGTCTGTTCCCGTACATTATCGCTGTAACCCAGAACGGCACAAACAACAATTTTCAGGTTTGGGTACTGCTTTAAGGCATTAAAATTTAGGAACATACTCAGAACAGCTCTTCAATTCAGAATATTTAGTTCTGTTAGTCCCGTTAGCTAACAATTGACACCTTAACCGACACATTTGTAGTTTTTTCCCATATAAAATATGAATTTAACTGTTCAATAAATTTTAACTGGGCATTCAGTTATCGGGAATAAGTAAAAAACTTTAATTCACGGAACTAAATAAAAAAGTTTATTGCTTCCGTGAATTTAAGAAAAATTTTATTTCTTTAGGAAATTAAATACAAAAAAAATTTAATTCTTAACTAAATATTTTATTTCCTTTAGGGAATTAAGTAAAAAAAAATTAATTGCACAAGTAAAAAAATTAAAAAAAATTCATTTAGTAGGGAATGAATTCTTTGGTCAAAAGTTAAATTAAATTGATTTTAATGAAATTTTTAGGGAATAAATTCAAAAAGATTTATGAATATCGAATAAAAAAAGAAATCAATTGATTTGAAAAATTTATCAGCAAATACATTTTCTACACTGTAAAAATGCATTTATAGTACATATTTATAGTATATGAGACTTTCGAAATTCAGTTAAGTCTAGGAAACCAATAAGAATTATTTGTACTTCTGTTGTTGTTGTTTTTAAACGGTAAAGGGTGTATTAAGTGTTGCATATGTTGTATTGTGTTATATGAAAACAAATTTGTTAAAATTAAATTTAAATGAAAAGTACAACAATAGACGCTTGGACGATACAACATTTATTTATTTATTTATTTATTTTTTTTTAATTATTTATTTATTTATTTATTTATTTATTTATTTATTTATTTATTTATTTATTAATTTATTTATTTATTGTGTGTGTATTATTTATTTATTTATTTATAATTCAACTATAATACAAAAGCTATGTTTAAGTGTACTCAGACCTTGAAAAAGATAAATCTTTATTGAATTAACTCGCGAAAAAATAATTCTTTTTGTAAATCAGAGAGTTGATTTAAAATTTCACAAATCAATTTATTAAATCTGAGTTAATAAATAATAATTGATTAATCAATTTCATTTTAATCTTTTTTGATTCAATTGAATCAAATCATTTCAAACATAATTCTTTTTTGATTTAATTGAATCAAATCATTTCAAACATAATTCATTTTCAATTCGCGTATTAAAACAAGTAAAAAAAGGCTTAAATTCGGCTGTGTCGAATATTGGAAAACCCTCCACCAATGTCCTAAAAAAATTTTACTGTTTTTGATAGAAGTAAAATTATGGGTGAAAAACTTTTTTTTTGATGTGAAAACAAATTTTAAGGTGGAAAAAAAAAATTTTGAGGTAAAAAAACATTTTTGAGGTGAAAAAATTTTGTAGTGAGATGAAAAATATTTGAGGGGCTTATAAAATATTATTCAATTCTAAAAACAAGAGGAAATATTTTACTTGCCAGTCGCTACTATGAAATTATACTAAAATACCCCAATTTGTATGGAAAATTTAGATGAACCTTCACATTTTCACTCAACTTTTTAACCGCTGGACCGATTTTGCTCACTTTGCTATTGTAAACTACTTGGAAGAATGCCCAAAAAGCTAGGTAAAAATGAAGACCCTCGCGTACTTCTTCGCGCCGTGATCGCTATTTTAACAGACATAAAGACGGACATCGCTAAATCGACTTGAAATCGCATAAGGATCACGAATATATGTATATACTTTATAGGGTCTTAGACCTATATTTCGTCATGTTACAAACGGAATGACAAACTGATTTATGTATACTCTCACCATATATGGTGGAGGGTATAAAAATATTGATTTAATTTGCGAATTTAAACTAAAAAAAAAACACATTAAAACTAACTTGCAATCTCGCTTAGTTTTCTGAATATTCGCCATTTTGTAAAATGGTAATTTTTAAAAATGGCCGGTATCTCGAAAACTATGTGAGATAGAACAAAATGGACATATTTTTTGGTCTAATAGAGAATTGATATATTGCGATAATAAAAATAAGACAGTTGCGGAAGACATTCTGAGGTTTATATTTTTATAAAACAGCCACAGGTTGACTCATTTTTATACAAATGAAATGAAACGGGAAACGAAATTTGCATTATCGGAGTTTGTTAATTTATATTATCATATAAATTCATAAAAAAAAATATTCGCCCTGTGGCTGTTTTATAAAAATTTCATAAAACCCATCGGGAACCTACAGAATCTATTCTATCAAAGGGTGACATTCGGCCATTTTTTAAAATGGCCAGTATCTCGAAACTAAGCGAGATAGGACAAAAGGGACAAAATGTTTGCTCTAGTAGAGTACGGCGATAATAAAAATAAGCCAGGTCCGAAAGACAACCCGAGGAGGCTGTTTAATAAAAATTCCATGAAACCCTTTGGGTATAAAACTAAATTAATCGTGATTTAAAAAAAAAATATTTTATTTCGCGAATTAAATCATATTCGGGAATCAAAAAAAAAAAATTTCTTCGCGAATGATTTTAAATTTAATTATTCAAATTATTATATAAATTATTTCGTTTGGTTTATAAAAAGAATTATTTAAATCAACTTGATTCTTCTAATAAGATAAAGATTAAATCACGGTAGTAACTAATTCAATCGGAAAAACGAATTCGTCAAAATTTAAATCAGATTTGAAAATTGATTTAAGCAATTATGTTTTTAAAGGTCTGAGTGTACTAACAAAAAGAAAATTTATCATAAAATTGTCGTTATAGTAAAATAAAAGTTTTTGCAACTCGGTGTTTTAATACGTCGATACAATAGGTGTGTTCGACGTACGTAACCGCATTAACCCAATCTTACCAGAAATCGTTTCTTGTAACAAAAATTGGGTAAATGAGAGCGTTCAAGAGAGAGTAATTGTGTTTCTCTTTTTACCAAAACTCGTACTTTTTGTTTGGATAAAATGGTTAAATTGTCAAATTATCAACTGCTGCTAATAAATCAGCTGTTTTGCTTTTGTGAAAAAAATTAAAGTTAAATAAAAGTTTACTATAAACAACTTATCCTTCTTAATAATGAAAAATACATTTGAAAATGTAAATATATATTTGCAATTTCAAATATATTTATTAATTACGCTGTTTTTTAGTATGAATAAATTTGACGTTTATTTTTGGGTATGAAATGTGGTTTTGTGCGTTCGCAGTATTTTGGGCATTTTTATGGTTTTGTGAGAGAATTTTTTGCTTACTCTCATTTTGCCAAACTTTACCCAAAATTACCACGTACAGACCTAAAAAGTACGAGTAAGTTCTGGTAAAATGAGAAACACAATTACTCTCTCATGAACGCTATCATTTACCTAATTTTTGTTACAAGAAAGTCTAAATATAAATTCAGTTCATAAAAAATATCTGGTGTATACTCTGATGACTTTACTACAGATTTAATAAAAATAATTGTTTCTTAGTAAACTAAAATATGATTGTGTGTGTATTATATTCCCTTTTCAGGTCTTAATTTGTATTACCTTTGCTTGTGTGCTAACTTTTCCCTACATGACTTCAAGCTTCAAAGACACCACACGCTATAATTCAATAATACCAGATCTTAAGCATCAACCGGTTATTATTACCTCTTTACCGGTAGAAGAAACACATATGCCACCACCACCCTCTGATTACTTAAGCTGGCAACGATTCTATACACACTGTGGCCCTCAAGCCTGGTGGAAAGATAATAATAAAATTAAAACTCAATTAAAATGTGCTCACCTCGAAGGATTGGCCGTAGCATGGGAAGGCGATGTAACGCAAGTACAAATAACAAGTGTTAAAAATAAACCAGCTTGGTATATTACAAATTACTTGCCAACGTGGCTAGGTAACATGATATCCTGTGTATATGGTGAACGTTTAGAAACACTACTCAAATGTACCCATCCACATGATCCAATATGTAATGATTTTGAGAATATTTTAAAAAATTCCCATTTAGATCAAAAATGTTCATTGCATAAATACAATACGTATGACTATGAAATACGTGTTAAAATGTCTTCTGGTCTGTTGGATAAAAGGCAGGAGATTGTGTTGCAGGCTCAACATAAATTTAGTAATTTCACTAGACGTTTGGTCGTGGGGGATCGTGTTCATTTTTATGGTACTCTTATCAATAGTCGCATCGTTACCTTGCCTTCATCACAAATATATGAAGAATGTATATTGGGTTCGTCAATGGCTCATATAAAATTGGCGGCCATTGAGTGTTTACAATGTCAGGATCGTGATAATTCACCCGTTATATTGGACTCTTTAATTAAATCACCGGTAGATGCTCGTATGCGTGATTTAATGCGAGGCATAAAATATTTACTAAATGTATTCTTAAGCCCTTTAATAACATTTAAATAAATATCGTGTTCAGTTCAGCTGTCAATATTTCCATTTCTTTAATCTTTTTCTTTTTATTAATTTTAACTTACACTCTCAATTCATTATTATTTTTTCTCTCTCTCTCTCTAATCCGTATATGAATTTTTTGTATTGATTTTAGAAACACAAATACAATGTAATTAATGGTTAAATTATTAACAATTACTAAATTATATATATGTATATGTAATTGTATGTGTATGATAGAAAAAAAAAGCAACAAACAAAAAATATTTAAATAATAAATGAACAAATGTTAAATTTAACAAAAACTACAATTTTTATTTAATGCTTTTTTCTTTCTCCTCAATTTCGTTAGAAAGACAGTATTATTAAAATTAAATAACTTATCTATAGCAAAAAAGAATCCATTTCTTTATTATCTTTTGTTTTGTTTAGAAATAAACTCATAATTATTTTACAAAGTCATTGTGAATTTCATGAGAAGTGGATTTCTACGTACATACATTCGTACAGACATGTTTAGAGTCACACAATTGTACCTACTTGTTCATGCATGTTGATTTGTATATAATTAATTTTTATTAACCCATTTGGTGAAATGGCAAAATTATATTCAAATTTTAATTCTTGAACTTTCTGTGGTGAAATTAAATTTTCATATTTTAGTACTTAAATACTTTGGTTATCATAAGAGTTCGGAAGTTCATGTATGTATTCATGTTTGTTGTCGTTAGCTATATGTATTTTTGAGATTTTATTAAGAACAAGGTTTTACACAATTCAAAATATTTAACAAAAAAATAACTTTTCAAATTTTATTTATAAATTTTATCACAATGAAATGAATTTTTAAACTACTTTTGAAAAACCAAAAAATACTAAAACTGTATTGAGAGTATTGAATCACAAAATAAATGCATATTTTTCGAATTTAAAAATGTACTTATTCTATGTAAATACATATTCTAAAGGGTGGTTAAATTTTAAGGGCCGATGTTGAATGTGAACCACAGCTAATTGTCAAGTTTTTTTCTGCAATTTAAACCATGGAAAGATACACAATCGAGCAACGCGTTATAGTTATTCAGGCTTATTATGAAAATGGGCGTTCAAATCAAAATGCATTTCTTGAACTTCGTGATTTTTTTTGGTCAGCATAATCGATCCAAATGTATCCACAATCGGGAGAATTGTGGGCAAATTTCAGCAAACCGGTCTGTGAAAACAACTGTGCATGCTCGCCCAGTTCGTTCTGCGGAAAACATTGCTGTTGTTCGCGATAGTGTGTCGTGAGGTCGGCCAAACATTTACCGTGAATGGTGTTCGCTATAGCGAGATGATAGCGAACTTATTGTGGCCAGGAATTGAGGATATGACCCTGGACGATATGTGGTTTCAATAGGATGGTGGCACTTGCCACACAGCTAACGAAACAATGGCTCTTTTGCGCGACAAATTCAATGGCCGTGTTATCTTACGTGGTGGCGATGTCAATTGGCCGCCAAGATCATGTGATTTGACACCGTTGGACTTCTTTCTTTGAGGTTTTTTTGAAAGAAAAGGCGTACGTCGATAAGCCAGCAACAATTCAAGAGCTAAAGGATGAGATAATTCGGCACATTAACGGCATAGAACCTCAATTATACCTCAGCGTCATCGAAAATTTGGACCATCGGATTGAGGTGTGCCGCCGGGGTCGTAGCGGCCATTTGGCCGATATTTTGTTGCATACATAATTGAACCATACCATATTATCATAATAAAAAGAAATGACAATAATTTCCTAAATAATTTGTGTTTTATTCAAAATCAACATCGGCACTTAAAATTTAACCACCCTTTATTTTAAATACATAAAACACAACTATAAATTAGTGTTTTCAATTCGACTAACCGATTCCTTGATTAATCGCCTCTATTTCAGTTAATGTCAAAACAAATAATTTAAAACTCAAATAATTATTCGACCCGAATAATCGGTTAACCGGTTAAATATTTAATATGAATTTTTTTTTTTATTTTTCTTAAAACTATATAATTTTCTTAACTTTGGCAAGAAAATAGTAGAAGAAAAAAATTAACTAAAATACAATCAAATTATTTTCAAATCGAAGGCTTCAAAGTTTTAGAAAGGCTAGATCCTCTAATCAGAGCTTTAACAAAAAATCTATTAAAATATACTAAAATTTTCTTCTTGGCAATTAAATACGTGACTAGGTTTATTCCTAACAAGCACTATGACGTTACTTATGTAACGTCTTGCTTTAAATTCGAAAACTGTATTTTGTAAAAAAAGTTTCATCTAAAATTCTATGAAAAAAAAATTATAAAAACTAACTTTGTTTCTAATTTGATTTATCAACAAATTTTGTTGGAGTAGAAACTGCAGAAGAATTAAGTTGTTTAGTAAAAAATATTTAAGAATTCGCTAATTTTTATCGGTGAGAACTTGTCAGGAATATGCGTGTTTTTTATATCGTTTCTAGTAATCTTTTCAACTCTAAAAAGCTTAAATCAGGTAGTGAAAGAGTCAGGGAACAGTGGCAGTTCTATCAAACTTTGTGAATTTCGCAAAAACTATTCATACCATATTTTTTAAGAATTTGTTATTAAATTTATTGTAGGCAGCACTTTTTTGTAATCCTTTTTTTTTATTATGGACATTGTCATATAAAGAAAATAAAAAAAACAACTTTATCGACAAAATGTTCCATTTCTATCTACACTGCGTTTTTAAGGGTTAACTTCCACTGAACACGTCTCACATTTTCTTTTTCAAAAGTCGTCAGATTCCTCTGAAAAAAACATGATTATAAGGCATGATTCTTTAAAAAATCCCAGGATGCTTCGAAATGCCATAAACAAACACTTAAGAAACCAATGCAATAGACTTAACTTGATATTTCAGCAAAAATCTGCTCTTTGTGTTCTTATTGATGAAAGAAATACATTAATTTTGCAATAAACGATGAACGGATTAATCGCCAATTTTTCCGATTAATCGACCCGAATAACCGATTAATCAATTTTCTTCACTTTTCGAATAATGACCTAACCGATTAATCTGCAGGGTCGAATAATTGGAAACACTATTATAAATACATAAACTTCGTTGCTTTTCGGTGTAGTCTACAGCAGCGATTCCCACTAACTGTTTCTTCACGGACCTTTTAATTATTTTTTTTTATATTTACATAAAAAATATATAAATCCGAAGATAAAAAAAAAATAAAATAAATAAAAAGATGGAAATGAGTTTTAATTAGAATTTACAGAATTTAAAATATTTACCAGATAATAATTTTTGGTAGAATCTTTCCATTATGTTAGAAGCTGCTGCTATGAAAAAGCTTATAAGAATCTGTAATTTTTAACAGGAAAAATTGATGCTTAAAAGTACTTATACTCTGCTAATTTTTTTTTAGAAAAAATAATGTGTATTCAATTAAGCAAAAAACAAGTCCTAAGAATTGGAATACCACCTGACTTTTATCAGAGTTCCTTTTTAAGATACACTTAGTTCTTATTTCATTCAAAAGTTTTGAAAATCGCCCTATATTCATTTGTGGATTTTTTTAAATACAATTATGGCAATTGAGATTGGAATATTATTTATTATTACCACCTTATTTTTGAAGAATTTTTTCCGAACTCTTCGCGGACTCTTCTTGGAAAATTATTTATTATTACCACCTTAATTTTGAAGAATTTTTTTCGAACTCTTCGCGGACCCATTTTGAATGCAGCTACGGTTCCACAGGGGGTCGCGACCTCCATTACCTCCATTTGGGAACCGTTGGTCTACAGAAATGTCAATTAAAACAAATGTATTTATCTTTAAAATATTGTCAATAAAAATGTTGTAAATTTTAACTGTTACAAAACAATTTACAAATGCAGTAAAAATAACTTAAAATTTAGAAATATAACTGACAAATTTCTACTAAAAACATTTTAAAACATTTGATAAAATTGGCAAAGATAATCAATCACTGAACGGTAAAAAAATCGATTTAAAAACAGTGAATAGTAAAAAAATCATTTTAAATCATGAAAGGTACACAATTTTTTTAAATCAGTGAACAGTAAAAATGTTTTTTAAATCACTCAACGGAAATTTTGGTAAATCACTGAACGGATTTTTTTTAAATCACTGAACGGAAATTTTGGTAAATCACTGAACAGAACGGTTGATAAACTAAACGATTTTTTTCCATTCGATTTAAAAACAAGTAAAAAAGGCTTAAATTCGGCTGTGCCGCATCTTTGAATACCCTCCACCAATATTCTCTATTGTTTTTGATGCAGACAATGTAAAAAACTTTTGAAGTAAAATTATGGAGGTGAAAAAATTTTTTGAGGTGAAAAACTTTTTTGGATGCAGAAACGAATTTTTTTACATGAAAAAAATTTTGAGGTGAAAAAATTTTTTTAGTTGAAAAAATTTTTTGTGATGAAAAAAAATTTTAGTGGTGAAAAAAATTTTTTGAGATGAAAAATATTTGAGATGTACAAAATGTTATTAATTTCTAAGCGATTGGTGAAAAAATATGAGAAAATATATTATATACCAGTCGCTACTATGAAATTGTACTAAAATACACCAATTTGTATGGAAAATTTAGAGGTATCTTCACATTTTCACCCATAACTTTTTAACCGCTGGACAGATTTTGCTCATTTTCAATACCAAACTGCTCGGAAGGATGTACAATAATCTGAGTAAAAATAGGCATCCCCGCTAGCGTCTTCGCGTCGTGATTGCCATTTCAACAGACAGACGGACAGACAGACGGCCATCGCTAAATCGACTTAAAATTGCATAAGGATCACGAATATATATACTTTATGGGGTCTTAGACCTATATTTCGACATGTTACAAACGGAATGGCAAACTGATATATACCCTCACCATATATGGTGGAGAGTATAAAAAATTGATTTAATTATTTTCAAAAAAATGGAATAAGACCAAATAAGCATATTAAATCCATTTAATAATTGGTCATTTTAGATTTAATTCATTAAATTGAAAATTCAAAAATTGATTAAATAAATCTTCGAAATTCTTCAGGTAAGCAGTTTAAAAAAATTTTGAAGTAATGCAAGAGTAAGTTGTAAAATAATGCAAGCATAAAAAGTTTGACATATTATCATATAATAAGCATGGTAATATCAATATCAAGACTTTACTGGGTTGTTATAAAATATGCATGATGCAACATGATTGTACTTTTAACATGATTTTTAAGCATTAAATTTAATAAAGGTAGTTGTCAACCTGGAGCTGTTTTGGAACTAATATCAGAATCAGCGAACTGATTTAGAATATGACATGTCATTCAAAAAATGACAATTGCAATTTCAAAATTGTAAATTATATAAAAAAAAAACAAAAATGTAATTTCAAATTTTGCAGATAAAATTCAAATGATAATTTTTGTAATTTAAAATCAATATGTAATATCAAAATTGCATTTGTTATGAAAAATATACCATTTTTAATTGAAAACCACCACTTTTAATTCAAAAAATACCAAATGTAATTTAAAAAAATTAAAAAAATTGTAATATTTAAAGCCACATTTGACCAATTATATTATTACTAATGTGACAAATACTAATACTTAATATTTCAGAGTTTAACAAGTGTATGTACCATAAAAAAAATATAAATTTACAATTAAGCTATAAATTAAAAAGCATCTATGGCCCCACAGCCAAAAAAGCAGTATAAAAAAGAACTGCAAAAATAAAAATCCACCAAAATTTTTTTTTCTCTTTTGTTTTGATTTACATTTGTTGTTATGGCAATGCAGCAAAACAATACTAAAGTATATATCTTAATTTCTCTATGCAAAATTGCTGTATATGCCAATTGCAGCATAACATTAATGAGATCTTTTATTTTTGTATGCAAAATTTGTTATATATGTCAAAGAGTGGTGTATGCAGCAAACAATGATCATTAAATGTGAAAGAATATATAGCAAAGTCTTATATATGCTACAATATATCGGGAAATGGGGTTCGAAAAGAAAGATAACTTTCTTTCCAAGTAAATTTTATTAAAAATGGTAAGTGGGTCAAACCAATAGTAAGCTGAAGAATTGTTTTTGTTAAAATCACTTGCATACAACTAAAAAAAAAATACTTATATTGAGAAAAAATTATACATAAATGTGTAAAAATATTTTTATAAACACTTTTATATATAATTAAAAAAAAATATATAATTTTTTGCAATTTTTAAAAAAATTTAGAATGTACGTAAACATTTTAGTTTCACTGTGAAGCAATTGTTATTTTTTTAATTACATTTGATATTTTTTTACTAAATATTTGCACTTTTTGAATTAAAAGTGGTATTTTCAGAATATTAAAAGCAATTTTGAAAAAACAATCGGAATTTTCAAGTTAAAATTTGTATTTTTTTTTATAAAATAACAAATTCCAATTGATATATATTTTTAAATTGATGTGTGATTTGAGGAACAACAAGTGGAAATAGTGTAGTTCCCAAAACAGATGTGGTTAAAATGCAAAATATGATTTTGAATGGCTTTTAGACCTAGTAATTGCACCATCACTAGTTCCAATAATGCGTTTATAGTTATTCTCTGAAAAGATGACGTAGTTCTAGGTCTAATGGTGTCTCAAACTTTTTCTCGGTATTTACTTAGGTCTGCTTTGATAATACAATTTTTACAAGCTAATTGAGGAATATCAATATAATCCCCATTTTTCCTGTAACTGCACTTCTGTCCACAATAGGTTAAAGAAGAGAAAAAAAATGTAAAGAAACAACAACAAAAAAAAAATAATTAAAGTATAGTTGTAAATTTTTTTATAAAGTATTTAGAAAATTACAACTTAGGCCCGATAACACAATGTCCCGTTAAAATTTAACCAACAATTAAATTGGGTGTTTCCAAGACAGTTATTTAATTTAAATTTTGCAATTTTGTTTAACTAAAACCACGTTTATTTTCCTTGGTTAAGCGGTTTTTATTGTTTTATTTTAAGCCTAAAATCCCATTAAAAATAAAGAACAACACGCAAACTGTTAGTGTGGTTCATACAAATTATTTATTAATATTTTTTTTAACATTTGCAATTAGAAAGCACATTGACCAATTAACAAAGCTGGATTCATAATGCTGAAAACTCCACTGTACAGATTGGATTATGTTCCTTTTTCTTGGCACTGACATATTTTTTGTATTATGCCATCTCTATTTAAGTACACTATACGTTGCAGAGTGGAATGCTCCAGTTTAAATATATTTTTCAGAATACTTTAGGCGTTTGAATTTCAATCTCCAACTAATTAATACAATGTAAAAAATTTTTAGATTTCAAATAAAAATAGAAATAGAAAAAACTTTCGATTAGGATGTTTTTTTTTTTTTTTTTTTTTTGGAAACACTAAAGAACACTTAATGTGTCAGTTAAAGTCTTAGTTAGTTGAACATAGTGTAAATGGACCCTAAAAGTTAGTGTGGAAAAAAATGACACAACGTACTTAAGATTATTGAATGACAATTGAAAAATAACATATAGCAATACAACAAATCTACTGTAAAAAAAAAACCAAAATGATTAATTACAATAGATAAAAAAACTCAACCAAACTGCAAAAGTTTACAAAATTATATCTGAAAAGGAAAGAAGCAAACTAGCAGATGACATTAAGAAAATTCTTGAAAATGATACAACACATTTTTGGTTTTTTTTTATATTTTCAAATTACTGTTATTTTGATTTTTATTTGCAATTTACTTGTTTACATTTTTTAACTGTGCTAACAAAAATAATGTAAAACAGTTATAAAAATAAATTCAAAGAAAAATTGTATGATATTAAAAATTCTTAAAACAAGATAAATGAAAAAAAGTTTTGTTAAAAATCTATCAAAAGAATAAATATAATTATAAAAAAAAAATAATGAGAATTAATAAAAAGTGGAAATTAACTTCTCTCCGCATTTCACAGATTAGCCTTAAAAAAATTTAAACAAAAATCGGTTTTCAGATTGATCTCTTAAGCTTATTAAAAGTTGTTTGTTTTATTACTCCAGAAAATGCAAAATTAATTAATTATTCGTTTGTTTTGAACTTTTTTTTAGAAAAATCACCCATAACTTTGTAAATTGTTGTTTCAAGTTTGACTTGTTCACTCTTTTGTTGTTAATGGATTTTGTGGTACTTTCGAGGCCTTTATAATATAACCCTTGGCAGTAAGTACACCACGACAACGTATATGTATGTGATAACGCAGTGACCAATCTACACTATAGTTGGGGATAACGAAATTCCCATCACTTATTAATATTTCGGGGTCACTATGCGTCAGCAATTGTATATCATGTTGTGTACAAAATTCATTTAGTTCTGGTGGTACTGCGCAACAATTAGCTAAATTAATTTGATTAATAGTAGGAGGCACAATAGCTTTGGAATGCAATTCCTTTAAAGCTTCAACATCTAAATCGGCTATACCCAATTGGCAAATTTGTTTTATGCTGGCAAAATGTTCTAAACTGCTCCATAAATCTCTCAATTCTTGAACACTTTTTTCATTACGTTTGCTCCATTTCATGTCACCCATATAGGAGACAGCACTGGCAACATCTGGAGTTTCGGGTAAGACCTTTGAAGCCGTCTCGAATGGATGATAGGCCAATACCAAGTTATCGACGCAATCTACATTTAGTATACCCAATAGGGCAACTACGGCCTCTTTTATAGCCAGCTTTGTTGATTTATTTAAAAATAATTTCGTTACAATACTTATTTCGTTACGGGCATACTTTTTTATTATATCCTGTATTTCTTGATTCGCTCGTAGCACTTGTGCTTCAACTCCTTGGTATTTTACTTCTGTCTCTTCTTTACATTCTGTACATAATTTCAAAGAGTCCAGAAGTTCTTCATTGGATTTACGCAAAGTTGCAGCAGGGTTAACATTTAGTATGTTGCCCGTGCTAATGATTACCGTTTCAACATTTTCGCTTAACATATTTACGATTTTTCTAACTGTAACAGAGTTTATCACTTTACTATTTATATATATATACCGTACGTAGTCTTAAATACCTAATTTTTATAAATTTGTTGTAATAAAAAAACTAAAGAAAATTAAGATAAAGGAACGTGCTGCGCTATGCTTGTTCAACCGATAAAAACACACACAAAAACACATCGGGGAAAAATGAAAAAAAAAATTCTATCAAATTTGACAGTTGGAAAAGAGATGCCAGATTGCAAATAACTTGCGAATTAAAGCTTATTTTACAGGAGGCACCTTGTAACACAGTACACGTAAAAAAGGGATACAATCATATGAAATAAATAGTTGCACAGATATTACTATTACAATACAACATTTGTGCAAATATATTGACAGTGTGTATGTCAAATTGAAGGTTGAGCTATTTTTAATTATTTATTGAATTCATTATGGAATTAATCAAAACATATTTGATTTTTTGTTTGTAAAACCTCTATATAAAGAGTGGAAACGAAAAAAGTTTACCAAATATAAGTGATTCCAAATTATAAATTTTTCTGCCTTTATGCCCGTTAACACCATACTTGGGACTAGTTGATTAAATAGGTCAATTAATTGTTTTACATTACTATTGCATTTTGTCAATGTTTTTTAGAGAAGTTGTTTTTTAGAGAAGTTGTATTTAAAATTTCAATTATTACATTACAATTATTTTATTACAATTATTAATTAATAATGCCTTAGTGGAAAAAATCATTATTATTTAAAAGTATTCACGTTGTTATTGAATTTTGCAGAGGTAACCCTTATTTATACAGGGTGACTTAACAGATGATAAAGTTGATGCGATTTTTACTGGAAATTTGTTTAGAGCTTTTAACTCACATAAAGCGTTAACACTAAACGTTGGCTTACGTCAAATTTATATGTGAATGACATAAGCCAACTTTGATAGCTTGCCGCATAAGCACAGCTAATACAGAAAGCAGAACAAGGTTGAGAAATACAGTTACAAGGTACTTGTTCGTGTGGCTAAGGCACATTTACACGTGAGAAAAAACGGAAGCAAATATGCCTTAATTATGAAAAGAAAAATCAATAATTATAATTTGTTCACCAACAAAACGTATGTTTTGTAAACAAAATATTTTTTCATTAATTGTAACTACTTTTTTAGGCATTGGTTTGATATCATTATAATTACTTTAAATAATGCCAATTAAAAAATCACCAAAGACATTGAATTATAATGATTATAATGATTTTTTTTTACAATTGCCATTGTAAAATTCATAAGTATAGCTTTAAGCTTTAACTGCTTTGGTTTCTGGAATAAATCGCTTTTAATATTAGAAATAATTAAAAAAAAAAACATTTTTATTCAAAAATATGAGCGATACTATTTTGATGCCATTTTGCTGTATTTTACTTTTTACAATATAAATTGCTTATGATATGTTTTTGAAAACTTTTACTTTTTCGGTATATTTTAAAATCCATTTTCTATGGGAAATATAGTTGATCCCAAATAAAGTCTATTTTTGATTATCAACTGCACTTAAAAAAATACGCCAATAAGAATAGCATTGAATTAAAATAATTTTTTTTTACTAAATTGATAATGCACAAGACTATCTTTACAATTAGCCTTTTAGGCTTTGTTTTATAAATTAAAATTTTTCAAATTATTTTAGTTTTTGTATTTAAAATAACCGAAAATTTTTTTCCGTACTTTCTATTTTTTAAAATATATTTAGTTAAGTTATCTCAAGTCCAAAATTTGATTAATGACAGCAACAGTTTTTTAACTGTTTTTAGTGGGAATTCGCTATATAAAATTAATAGCATACCAAGCAAAACCAAACATTACCAAATAATGTGTAAAATAATGTGTAGCCATAGGGGCTCATAGATTACTTTACACCTTACTTCACGGATGAATTGTACAGGCGATGAGATGAGCCTCAAAGTAATGTTTAGTACCATTACATTAGAGTTTATAATGTTACTTATATGGTTACGAGAATGGAAAAAACAATGTGTCTAAAAATAGGTTTTTAAAAAAGAGAAATTTTTATTAAAAAAAAAATTATTACAAATATTTTAAACGTTATTAAAAATAATGTGGTCATGATAGAAATCGAACCAGGGAACTCTGGTTGCCAGCCAAGAACTCTACCCACTGAGCTATCGATGCATATAGTATTTGATTGCTTTAAACTTAAATGAATTGTTGCGCTTCGTTTTTTAACTAGTGTTGTCAAAATAAACATACATTACCCTTTTGCTTACAAAAAAACACAAAGTAATGTATCTAAAAATAGATTTTCAAAAATATTTCAATTATTACTTTACATTTATAAATCATATATTACGGAATCAATAATGAGTAACTTATTACTTTATGCTTGCAAATAATGAAAAAGTAACGAGCTATCATTACAAGGTAACGCATGAGCATATCGCACCCATTACCAAAGTTTTGCTGGGTATGTTAAAGATATGTACGTCAATTTAGGTGCCAGTCTTCCTAACAATAATATATTCAGCTTAGAAATTAAGCAGAGAATAACTATTGCTAATAGATGCTACTTTGGGCGTAGTAGGCCGTCTCTCGACGGACGAAAATAACACTATATAAATTCGCTCATCCTACCCGTCCTACTGTATGGTGCTGAAACATGGACAATGAAAAGATCAGATGAGTCGCGTTGATGATAGACTCCGAATTAGAACCATGAACCATGAGCTGTACGAGCTTTACGCTATAGGCAGACACATTAAAGTTCAACGACTGCGCTAGCTTGGACATGTTTTTCGTATGGAAAACGACGCTCCAGCTCATAAGGCATTCAAGGAAGAACCCGACGGTGGGCCACTCAGAAAAAGACGACCCAGTTTTCGTTGGAGTATCCAATTGACGCCAGCATGCAAGAGAATAATGTGGGTGGTCAAGCAATTCGTACTTTATCTCGTTGTTTTTTGAATTGTTTTTGCCTACTTTGGTGCACTTCCACCACCTTTAATTCATTGTTTTGATTTTTATTTTGTCTCTGGTGTGTAGTAATGGATCCAAGTTTCATCCGCAGTTATGAAACGACGCTTAAAATCCATTTTATTTCGCTAAATCGATTTATACAAGCTTGAGAAATTTTCATTCGAATACATTTTGCAGAAAGCTTTTTCATCTATTATTCTTAAAAATGGACTCGATCATTTAAGATGCCTATGACATTACTTATTTCACGCACTATAACTCATCGATCATCTAATACCTTGTCATGTGATTTAGCTATGATTTCTACTGTTGTTCTATTTTACTTCAGCCTTAAACCGAGCCTCACTTGTAATATCCATATAAGGTAAAGTATTTTTGCAGATTTTCATTTATTTCCATTACAAACCTGCTTACAAGTAAGCATTATTTTTTACTGGGAATGGTTATTTAATTGTTGTTTCCTCTTCAAAATATGTAGTAGTAACTTTTTGATTTTTATTTAAAAATTAACAAAACTGGGAGATGACTAAATGCGAGCATAGTACCTTTATTGTAAAGAACGCACTTTCGCATGCACTTGTACTTTACGTAACAAAAAAACCTTATGGAGCGTCAGTGATATTTACCGATTAATTAACTTCCTCAGCATCTTTTATCTAACATAAGTCTTTTGGTAAATGAAAATACATTTTAGTTTATATTTTTTTTTTAATACACATAACCATTGTTTTGAGTCTTTATTCAATTTTATGTTTATATACTCTATACATTTCTTTCATTTTTTTTTTTTGTTCTATTTACATAAATGAGACAACAGTACAATTATTATTTTTCTTCATCCAATATACAACATTAATTTGAAATGACATTTTTTATATATATTTTATTTTTTTCGTTTTACCATCATTTTGCTAGTTTACACAAACATACAGATTTGCACATAAATATATTTTTATATTGTTAATTTTTAACAAAATTTACAATTCCATTTTTTCTTTAACAATTTCATTTAGATTTTAATATATTTTCTTTTTTATTAAAGTGCTTTACTTTTTACGATAACAACAGATAGATTTTTTTTTAAAGATATTTATAACAGTATTTAGAAGACAATAAATTGAGATAAATTTTATTTGAAATTATAAGAAAACGAAATTGAATAATTGTTTTGAAAATATGAACTGGGTTAAGAGTACGGCAATTTTATAAAATTAAATTTGTATAAAATGGCTGTTAACATTTCGTTGTTATGTATTGTTAAAATTTTCGGTGGAGTAAGCAAAAAATAAGAAAAAAAAAACAAAAAAAACTTTATAAAATACATGAGAATATTCATCACAAAACAAACAAAGAATTGCTTAATTTTTTGAAACTCATTTTTCATGTACATATAAAAAACGTTTTAATATCGAACCATATCCGTCGAAAAAATAAAGGGACCAAAAGTATTTATGTAAAATGTATTAAAAATCTTCACTGGCTAAATTGTGATTTAATTTTTATCTTCGCTGAACAGTTTTTAACAAAATTTTGCTATATACTTTTTTTTTTTTTTTGCTTTAAAGCGACGTCTAATGCAAGTATTGGCAACCAAAGTTAAAATGTTGACGGGATACGAATTCTAATCAGTTGTAGATGTGGGTACCAGGGATGGAAAACATTGTACAATTGTACTTTTTTTGGTACATTTTTACCTTGGTTGGTACCGTGGTACTACCGCGGCTCATTTAGTACAATTTGAAATTTTCAATTTATAACTTGATAAAACAACATAACATAAAGTCGACGTTTTTTAAAAGCAACTTTAAATTAAAACCTGTTTTTATTTATTCAGCTACTATAGTAAAAATAGTAAAAAATAAAGTCAGTTTTAAGTTGAACCGGCTCTAAATTGGTGTCACCTCAAATGTACCAAATGTTTGCATACACATTGTACTAAAATATTTGGAAGTGGCAAAATTGAACAGCTGATTTTAAATTACCTCTCAAAACAAAAAAAAATAAATAAGAAAAAAGTGTATTATTATTAAAAAGCAATTAAATGACTTTACATTTTTTAATAGCAAATCCTGAAAAAGTTAAATTGCCCTCAAAGTTTTATGGTAAATATACGACTACATAAAATTAACGATAAATTTTGTTTCACCCTGTAAATTTAAATTTTTTTAAGTATTTTTAGTGTCTAAGCAAATCTGACTCAATACGATAAAATTGTTAAAAAAAAGCGGAAAAAATTTTGGTACCGTGAGGATCGAAAGAGTACAATTTGTTTGTCTGGTTGGTACAATAACAGAAAACATATTTTCCTTCCCTGGTGGGTACGTTAGTAAATGCAGAAAATTTGTGCATCACTGCGGCAGTTATGTCAATTTTTGTTGCTGATACTTTGCTACTGCTTAACAACTGCACAGTTTGCTATTTAGAATGTTTTGCAAAAGATAAAAATACGTTCACCACAATAACATTAAAAAAAAATATTATTGAAAATTTTTATGGTAAAATGACAACTTTTTGTTAACTTATAATAAAAAAAAAGAATTAATGGAAAGATGGAATGACTTTGGATTATTAAAAATCAATTAAAACGAAAAAGACGACTGATTGCATCAGACACTTATAATGATGCCGTAGTTGCAAAAATTAGCGGCAGCACAGTCGTGAATTTGACGTAAATCAGTGCTGCCAAGTTATGCTTTTTTAAAACTTTTTAGTTTTATTATGCTGCAGTGATGCGCAACTACTACATTTACGAACATACCCTATTTTTCAAATTGTTATTTTGTATATATTTATGTTAAAAATTTTATTAAAAAATGTAACAATTTTTTTATGTTTGGAACTGTTTTATGCCAACCCTCGTTAAAATAAATTTTATTCACAATGATTTCTTAGCATGCCTATTAAGGCGGACCATACGTGAGAGGCAAGGGAGCTGTATATCAAAGTGTTCTTCTTCCAGAATTTGTAAAAAACATGATATTGAAAAATAAGATCTAGTTAGGACCTTTCTACACTAAGCCATCGATATATTAATATTTATGACTATCAAAAATCAAATGGCAAATGTTTCACTATTGATTTGTTTAGAAAATACAAAGGTTCTGTTTTTTATTTATCGCTCTTTATACAATATATAAATTTTCAAAATTTGGTTTAAAAGAGTTAAGACGATTTTGTATCTTCATAGATAATTCAATTCGCTTAAAGTGATTAAAAAATAGGAAGGGTTAATTTTTATTTTAAATTATACAACTCAAGAACTTATTGAGAACTCTAAATATTCGTTGTGTTTTGGTTATCGTTAAATTAAACAATATTTAATAATTAACATAAAAAATTTACTTTTTAACAAATTTTGTTTAATTTTCAACAGTTTCTTTAGTTTATAACATTTAGATTGGTTCAAGAATTTTAAATTATTTAAAATTTTGGTACTCAAATGTATATACATATATTAAAACCTTTTGTTAGTTCTATTTTTAGTAATTTTAAAATTTTCAGTTTTATTTTATCTAATTGATTTTGTATTATTTTTTTTTAAATAAAAGACTTACTTTCTTCATAAGAATCAACGTTTATCTAAAACAAAAATTAAAAAATAAAAAAACACAAATTTCTATTTTTTTTTATAAAAAATGTATGTTATTTTTAAAACAAAAAAAAAAAATAATAATTATAATAAATTGTTTAATTGCCCATATTATTTGCAAATTTTTTATAATAAGCATACAATTTTCTTTTCCTAAAGAAAATAAAAAAAAATACTAAAAAAAATAATTACTAAAAAAAATACCTTAAAATAATTGCTACAGCTAAATAATACAAATTATTACATTTTAATATATATATAATTTTTTTTTTGTAATGCTACGACATCTAGTGGACAAACATTTTTCTGAGTGCTAAAATTTGATATATTTTTTTAAAAATATTTTTAAAAAATTTATTACTCTTAATATATATAACATTTAGTGTTTTTGTTAATTGGTGTAATAGTTAGACTTTTATGTTTTTTTTTTACTTAAATGGAAAACTTAAAAATTGTATTTTATTTATTTTTTTTTTAATTCCAATAAAACTCAGTCTAAATTCTGGAATTGGTCAATGATAAAAATCTCTTAATTAATTCTTTTGATAATAGTTTTATAAACAAAGAAAAATAAATTGTAATTTAGTAGTTGTACTATTTATAAATAAAGCTTTAAGGCGCACATCTAAACGCGAGATGTACCCTAAATAGCTTAAATCATTCACAATAGCTATTTAGAGTTGTTTTTTATTTGCTCTATCTCTTGCAAATTTCTCTTGCGTGTAAATGTGCCTTTATAAAGGTTTGCTCTACCTGAAACCAAAGTATTTGAACTCGATAGATTTTAACATCATTATTCATATTTTTCAAAATTTTCTAGCACTTGCAATATTTATGAAATTCGCGATTGAATGCAAAAAAAAATCGCTACGGCTGATCTCTGTGAAGCAATGTTAGAAGCGATTTTCGTTAGTTTTGAAAGTCCTTTCTAGTTTTCGAGTTATAGCAAATCTATCAAGTTCAACTTCTTTATTCCGGAGAGAATTTCTTTTAAGGAATATCTGTCTATCCAAAATTAAAAAAAAAGAAAACAAATAATTTTATTACAATAAAAACATAATCATCTCATAATTCGTTGACATCTGCATTATTTTATATGATTGGGTGTATTATGTTAAGACTTTTTAAAAAAGTGCAACAATTTTCTATGGACAAAGGGAATTTTTTTTTTTTTTTTAAATTAACCCTACACTTCATATTGTATCACTGGTGATACACAATTTTATTATTACAATAACGGGTATCTCGCTCTTGTTTTCGAAAAATATTAACTCATATTACATTATATTGACTATATTTGCACAATAAAAAAAAGAACCGTAATGTGATTCTCAATAGTTTTGTATTGTCAACTCAGTTTTTAAAACGTCTTACAGTTTAGTGAAAGTGTCCGGAGTGCTTAGACAAAAATCAGCTGCACGTTTTGATTTTTTTACGTAAAAAGCGTAAGTTGAATTAAATTTGCGTAATAATATGCTATATTTATTATTACACAACATTTTATTATATAAATTATTCTTAATTCCTTTATAAATCAATGTGAACTTCATGTATCACTGTTGATACACCATGCAGTGGTAACAATTTTTGTACAATAAGTTCATAGTAGTAAATATAAAAATTATAACAAAAATATACGGGGTTATTATAATGTTTTAATTATAATTGTTAGCTTTACAGTAAAAATGAATAAAGGCTCGCTAAATGAAAATGAAATTCAGGCCATTATGGAAGCATGGGATGAGAGTGAAGATGCATTTGATGACTTGGAATCTGAATGTGAATTTGATATCAATCCTACAATTTTACCACCTGTTGAATATGATAACGATATATTTGACATTGAAAATATACCTGTAATAATGAATGATGAAACCGATCAAATTTGTGAAAATATATCAAATATTCCTAGTACGAGTAGTAGATTAGTTGATCCAAAAGTTGCGGCGAAAGATTTAAGAAATAAATATTCAACAATTTTGTGGAAACAAAAAGTTTTTCCAAATAAATCCGATCAACTCGCCTTCAAAGGAAATTCAACTCTGCCAACAAGTATCTTAAATCTTGAAACCCCGTATGAATTTTTTAAATACCTTTGGACTGATGAGCTATTGGAAAGTATTGTCGAACAAACTATATTATATTCATCACAAATAGATCCTGCGCATCCATTCAAGATAAATAAAACGGAAATCAGTCAGTATATAGGAATTTGTGTATTGACTTCTGTTGTTCATATCTCTAATACAAGAAAATATTGGTCACCAGTCATAGGTAATAAGTTAATTCAAGAGACAATGAATGTAAATCAATTCGAAAAAAATAAGAAAATTTATTCATTTCAATGACAACACTAAAATGATTGCTAGGGGTCATGCAGAACACGATCGATTATTTAAAATTCGACTTCTTATAACATCTCTTCTAGAAAAATTTCAAAGCGTGCCATATGAACCGTGTTTGTCATTTGATGAACAGTTATGTTCGACCAAAGCTAGGAGTTACCTGAAACAATATTTGCCAGACAAACCTCACAAATGGGGTTACAAACTTTTTGTACTAAGCGGAATTTCCGGATTTACGTACAATTTTGAAATTTATACCGGGCAAGAAAATGATCCTACAAAACGGCTATCTAATGAACCAGATCTGGGCTGTTCAGCTAACATTGTTATCAGATTATTACGCAGTGTTCCAAAATATGAAAATTATCGTGTATATTTCGATAACTATTATACCACGTTACCATTAGTTGTAGAATTAGCAAAAAACCAAATATATACCATTGGAACAGTTCGCAGAAATCGCATCCCCAATTGCAAGCTACCTTTAGAAATAGAGTTGAAAAAGGAAAAACGTGGCACTATTGTAGAATATGTTGGATGTATTGATGAAATTGAAATTGCATCTGTAGTTTGGAAAGATAATAAGCTTGTAAATTTGATTTCAACGTTCACAGGAAAGGAGCCAATACAAACAGCTCAACGTTTTGACAAAAATAGAAAGGAAATGATTACTTTAGAATGCCCAAATATTATCAAAGAATATAATATGTTTATGGGTGGAGTTGATAAAACTGATAGCCTTATTGGTAGATATAAAATCAAAATAAGATCCAAAAAATGGTACATTAGAATATTTTACCACTTGATAGATGTATCTTTAGTTAATTCGTGGTTATTATACAAACGCGCTTTCGGAGAGAGATACAAGGAGACTTTGTCTTTATTGGATTTTCGACTTGAAGTAGCTGAGAGTTTATGTAAAACTGGCACATCTACAACACGAAAAGGTAGACCATCTAACACAAAAATAGAAACTGCAATTGAAGCGAAAAGACAGAAAACGTCTGCAACCCATTATCCAACAGCAGACGTTCGATTGGACAATTTTGCACATTGGCCAATATGGACTGAGGGGCAACGATGTAAAAATCCAAAATGCAACTTTTTATCTTCTGTGATATGTGAAAAATGCAAATTGAATTTGTGCCTTCTAAAAAATAGGAATTGTTTCACCAATTTCCGTTTGAACAAATGAATCATTCCTAATCATATTATATGAAATTATTATGAATTAATTTATATTTTTTTTTATAATTTTTAGTTATTTTTTTATTTAATTTTTTTTTATTTGAACTTATAATGAATTGTTGTTTTGAAATATAATAAACTGCCAAATAAATTGGGTTACATTGAACGTATGCATTTTATTGTTATGTTATAAATTTCCCTACTGCATAATTTATCACTGGTGATACATATCAAAATTCTATAATATCTACTAAAATAGTGATTTAAAATTTTTTTTAATATTTTTCCTAAACTCAGACGACAATTTCCCTTTAAAAAACATTTTTTTCGCTCAAATATAAAAAGTCATGCAGTGTAGGGTTAATTTGGCTCCATGAAATAACCCCCCACGAAATAACTCCCCAAAATGAAATAAGTCCCCAAAAATTTTTATGGAAAACAACCAACGATATTTAGGGAGTTATTTCATTATTTGGGGATTTATTTGATTTTTAATATGGGAAGTTATTTCATTATGAAATAAGTCCCCAAATTTACAAATGAAATAAGTCACCAAATAATATTTTTGGGGAGTTATTTCATTTTCTATTAAATTAATCATAACGATTTCCAAATATTAGCTAGTAATATTGTGGACCTAAATAAAAATAATAATAAGCAAGTCTTCATTAACGAGGCATTTAATAAAAGATTAGATAATTTAACAGAAATTGTTAAAACCATGGCAAATCAGATAAGAAAAGATGTTTATTTAGAAAAAGAAGACTCGTTAAGGAAGAATTAGTAAATATTGAACTCGCCATTTTATGGGCAAGAATAAATATTGTACATCCACTCTTATTAAATAGAAAAGAAATTAAAATTTCTATGAAAACATTAATGAACCAGAATATTAATTTTTCAAGCCCAGAAGAGGCATTAGAATTTTCAAAGATAGCAATAATAAATAATAATAAAAAAGAAATATTTTACTTAATTAAAATTCCTTTAACAAAAAATGATAATTATAAAAAATGATAGTTAAAAGACCGGTAAAAAGAAAAAATAAAGTAATACATTTAGATTTCAAAAAAATTTTATTTAACAGAAAAGAAATGTTTGCTGTAAAAGAAAAATGTAAAAATTATCATAATGTAACCATTTGTAATGAAAAAGATATCATTAATATAACCGATTGTATTCCTAAGTTAATTAATAATTTGAATTCATCCTGTATCTTGAGCAACAGTCATCATATTCCTTTGGTCGAAGAAATAGATTCCGGAATAATACTTTTAAATGACTATAATGGGTCAATTTCTAAATACGAAAAAAAAATATAATATTTCGGGAACATTTTTAATTAAATATCATAATAGAACTATTAGAATTGAGAATAGAACTTTTAGCAATTGGCAAGCTTCACCTTTGCAAACTATGCCAGCTATGATGCAGCCCACTCCCTTTGAAAAAAGTCGAATTAATCTTTTGTTTCTCGAGACACTTAATGAACTCCAAATCAATAATACGGATGTAATCACAACTGTGGAAAAACACCTTGTAATCGGAGAATGGATGATCTCTAGAATATTTCTACTTGTTATTATTTTAATCATCTTTCTTAAGGTCTTTACTAAAACAGTAGAGAAAATTATAGTACGGGAACCCCAGGTGCCTTAAATAGATAAACCATTTGAAATGGATAATCTACCACAGCTTACGAATATTACTCTTATTGCTCCAGAGAAACCCCCAAGGTTACATAAAATTCCACTCTTTTAGAAAACGATTGAGGACACTCGATTTTAAAGGGGGAAGAGTTAACAACATAAAAGTTGGTAACCTTTTTTTATTTTTTTTGCAACATCTGGTCTGCTTCTTTGTCACAATAAAATGTTCCAACTTTGATTTCAATTTATGCTGACACTATGTCTGCATAAATTTCGTGAGAAAATGAATAACAAAGAACAACAAACTGATGAACTTTGTTTAACTATAAAATAATTTGTAAAATGGTTAACTAAAAAATAATTTGTAAAACAAAAATATGTTAGTTAATAAAAAACCATAAATGGAAAAAGATCAAAAAAAATGTGATCTTGTTATTTTATTTTAAATAACTTATAGCTGTCTTCTGTTGTTTCGCTACGAAGGCCGTGCATCTCGAATTAGTATCAGACTTGTCTACTGAAGCTTTTATCGGCGCCTTAAAAAGATTCATTGGTCGCCGAGGTCGTTGCCAGAACATCTACTCTGACAACGCTACCAATTTCATAGGAGCCAGGAACCAGCTGTCAGAATTGTCTGAGAGCATTTACTCCAAAAGGGGACAGGAAACAATCATGTCTCAACTCGCTCGTACCGCGTTCGAAAAAGTTCCCGGCATTTCTAAAGTCAAGCATCTGCTTATTGCAGCTTTCATGATTAGAGGCATCGAAAATCTTGACTCTGTCTCGCCAGCGAGTTTCAGACTCGTATTGCATGGCCTATTTTTCGCTTTGGACAAATTTGTCCGTTCTCATGATCAGTTTCGGGATTATGTTTCCTTGAATACTTTCTTAGAGTGATTAGTCACACCCTCATGTGACACTTGTTTTCTAATGACTATACTTGGCGTTCAGCCTGGTATAATCTGTTATCCATACTCAACCTCTTCCTATATGTTTAGTGGGAGATGTCTCAGTTTTATGGGTTATTCCGAGCTCTCCTTTCAATTTCTATCTCACGACGATAACACTATTCCACGCCGAGAGATGAAGGTTCGACAGACTTCTCATGCTTATTGGTTCCCTGGTTCCCGTGTTGGAACCACTCATTTCATTTTCAACCCTAATGAAAACGAGTCTATAGAGTTCGATGTTCCTATCGGATTCGGCTTTCATATCTGCAATATGCATAGAACACTTTGGAAAGGTATTAAAACTTGCGCTGTAACCAAAGATGCGTTCGCTTTTTCTCTTTCACTTCAAATTATTTATGGAAATGAAGTTTCATTGTAAGATTACTGCAATAGTCTGTCAATGCTTATTCATTCCTTTTGCTGGACGAAGGATGCCAGGAATTGGATAGTAAATCTTGTTGTCATCTTTTACATCGGATATCTACCCAACTTTTTGTCTCCTTGCACCAGATCTACTTCAAACACTCTGTATGCTGAGTTCGTTTCCTCGTTATGCATGCATGAGAGTTATCCATACCGTCTGTTGAATGTAATAAAAACAGGTTTTCTTATCTAAGACGAATATCATTATCTTTGAATAAAAAAATAAGTTTTATGTCTTTTCTTTAAATATAAATTTAATGATAGGCTATGTTGAAGGGGAATGGTTCTAATCATTAAAATAACATTGTGTCAAATAAACTATATAGATTATTTGTTTTGTATATGTTTTGTTTGAGCATTATTGATATGCTTGTTTGTGCAGTAGTTGATCGCATATGTTTTAAGAATCAGTGCATTGGTCGCTTTTCGTACAATGCATTATCTGTTGTGTGTTTATGTTTGGCCATAAAAACACATAATTTATGATTAGAACTTTCTCACATGCAAGTTATCACATACCATATTACGTAATAATCTGACTTGAATTGTTCATTAAACCTTTTTTGTAAATATTGCACTTCTGCAATATTCTCATAAACAACGTTTTATATTTTTTTATTTTATTTGCAAATATTGCACTTCTGCAATATTCTCATAAACAACGGAAGTGAGCCAGACACCTAGAAGTTATTTTGTTAAAATGGAACATTAAACCTTTATTGTAAAAACCTGCTAATAAGCAAAATTTCTGTCAAAAGTTATTTTTATTAAAATTAAACATTAACCCTTTCGCGGACACTGACGTCTATAGACGTCAAAACAAAGACTTCTGGTGGGACATGACGTGTATAGACGTCAAAAAATGTTTCGGCAACAAAATCTTTGCAAATGAATTTTTCAATGAGAAACTTAGCTTTTATGACGTGTGCAACTATTATGCTTATAACAACATGTTAGACAACAATGTTGCATGTTTATAACAAAACAAAAATAAAGCAACACTAAAAGCCGTTACAAAATCGCAATATTTTTTTTGGGGGTTTCCCGTAGACACATGACGTGAATAGACGTCTTGTTTCTATGAGATTTTCTGCAGTAGTAAAAAGTGTGTGTTTACGAGTAGACGCATGAAAAAGCAAAGGCTCGTAATTGTTTAGCTTGTAAGTATATATTTTTTTGTAACTTTTTTGCTGGCGAAATCTACTGATAAATTATATTTTTTATGTGTAAGGCATTAAAAATGGCATATGAAAATCAAAAGAAAAAATTAGAGAAGTTGTTTGCTGAAGTAGACTCTAGTGAAAGCTTCTCTGAAATAGACTCAGATTCATCTGATCCATTTGCAGATGACGGAGAATATTGTGGGCAAGATCCAAATTATATACCAGAAAGACAAAGCTCAGACACCTCTTCTATTAGTTCAAAAGAAGAGGAATTTGTTGAACCATCTGAAGAAACTGCAGTTAATGGTGGTGAAGTAAATTTAGATAAAAATGAGAAAAGTGTCGAAAATGCAGATGAAGATAATTGGACTTCTGATACTGAAAGTATCCCTGATTTTCAATTTGATACAAGTCAAACAGGTATACAAATTTCATTACCTGAAAATCCATCACCAGTCGAAGTATTTTCCAAACTTTGGACTCCTGATATCGTTTCAACTTTCGTTGAATGTACCAACAAATATGGGCAAGACTTGTTTCAAAACATTGGAAAAATGACAAGAAATTCACGTTATAAATCATTTCAAGAAACAAATGAAACAGAAATTGGAAAATTTTTTGCGCTATGTTTATTGCAAGGGCATCTTAAGTTCCCAACAATACGGAAAATGTTTTCCAAAGATCCCTTGTACCACCACCCAGTATTTTCTTCTGTTATGTCTGGAAGAAGATTTGAACAAATTTTGCGTTGTTTTAATTATGAAAAATATCCAAGTGAAACTGATAAGCTATCCAAAGTTTCCGAATTGATAAATACCGTATTGAATAATTTCTCAAAAGCTTACTATCCTGAAGAATCGCTATCTTTAGATGAGTCGCTATTACTTTTCAAAGGACGACTTTTTTGTCGTCAATACTTGAAAGGAAAGCAAGCAAAATATGGTATTAAATTTTACGAGCTGTACACACCAGATGGATATACATTGAATTTGGAATTATATAGAGGAAAACATCATGTAGATGATAATACAAACAAGAAAACGCATTCTCTGGTATTGCGTTTAATGGCTCCATACCTAAATAAAGGCCACCATTTATACATGGATAATTTTTACAACAGCTTTGATTTAAGTCAGGATTTACTAAAATATAAGACACACACCACTGGAACATTAAGATCCAATAGGAAACAAAATCCTCCTGCTGTTGTCAAACAAAAGTTAAAAAAAGGTGGTTATATATGGAAGAGGCATAAGAAAATTTATATAAGTAAATGGAAAGATACTAGAGACGTCTTATGCATAACAACAGCTTATAAGCCTGAGTTAAAGAAATGTAAGAATCGATATGGAAAGGAAAAAATAAAGCCTGTTGAAATAGAAGGATATAACAGTAATATGGCGGGTGTGGACAAAAGTGATCAAATGATCAGTTACTATTCATGCCCGCGAAAGACCATACGGTGGTATAAAAAAGTTATTTTCCACCTCTTAGATCTCTGTGCCTATAATTCTTTTTACATTTATAAAAAACACACTAAACGCTCAATATCTTTTTTACAATATAGAGAAGACTTAATTTATTCACTTTTAGGAATCAACATGTCTTTGTTGAGGGCAACTACCCAATTAAGTCCTGCTAATTCAATACCTCGATTAAGTGAATACCAGCATTTCCAAGAAAAGATTCCATGTAATGCAAACAAAAACAAATCTAAATACTTACGATGCAGATGGTGTGCGAAGGAAAATATGCGACGAGAAACCTCATACCGTTGCAAGACCTGTGACGAAAAACCTCCACTTTGTCCAGGTTCGTGCTTCGAAAAATGGCATATTAATTAAAATTAATTTTATTGTTTTTATTGAATTTCTTGTATTTTGGTTTTTATAAGTTTTATATTTTTTTTTCTTTATGAGAGTGAATTTTAAGAATTTGTGTTTGTTTTTTTTAGTAGTTTTATATTTTATGAAAGACTGAATTTAACTTAAACTTTTGTTTTATTTTCTAAAAGACTATAAGAAAGATAAAACTGCCTTCGACGTTTATGAACGTCATGTGCAGCATCATACCACTTTTTTTTTACGTATATCAGCAATGACGTCTATATCCGTCTGACGTCTATTTACGTCATGACGCAGCACATCAATTCCAGAATACAAGCAGAGTCATGACGTTTATGAACGTCAAAAAGTAAACACTGTTTTTTTTCTATAGATCGATTTATTTTTCAATTTCCAGTAGTTTGGTGTTTTCAGAATTTTTCTATCATACCATATAAGGAAGATACTGCAAGTGTCCCACGGTAAGTCCTCTTAAAAATAAGGTGTCCGCGAAAGGGTTAAACCTTTATTTTACTACTAATAAGCAAATTTACCTGTTAAATTAAAAATGTAATAAAAAATTCTTTAGAAATTAATATTGTATAAAAGACAAAACATTTTATTAATAAAGACAGTGTAATTCGCAACCTTACGTATATCAGCAATGACGTCTATATCCGTCTGACGTCTATTTACGTCATGACGCAGCACATCAATTCCAGAATACAAGCAGAGTCATGACGTTTATGAACGTCAAAAAGTAAACACTGTTTTTTTTCTATAGATCGATTTATTTTTCAATTTCCAGTAGTTTGGTGTTTTCAGAATTTTTCTATCATACCATATAAGGAAGATACTGCAAGTGTCCCACGGTAAGTCCTCTTAAAAATAAGGTGTCCGCGAAAGGGTTAAACCTTTATTTTACTACTAATAAGCAAATTTACCTGTTAAATTAAAAATGTAATAAAAAATTCTTTAGAAATTAATATTGTATAAAAGACAAAACATTTTATTAATAAAGACAGTGTAATTCGCAACCTTAAAGGTAAAACTTGTGTTTTCTTACTTCAAAGTAGAACCACGATAACTTGCATAGCAACGTAAAAGATAGGAATCTATTGTTAGTTGTAAGATATTATATAAGTAGGTAATTTTTGTAAATAAAGTTGAGTCTCTTAAAAACTAAAATCGAAATCACACGCGTTTTTATTTTCTTTCCGTTGACGTTTAAACATTTGGTGACCCCTAAATACTAAAATTAGTAACTGAACGCGTAACTTTTAGTTAAAGGACAAAATTCCCCCCACCCGTGGTAATAATTTTGAAATTTATCGCGTCGCGAAAAGAAAAAAAAATATAAAAAAAGTAAAATATTTATTAATATAAAAAAAAATAAAAAAAAGTAAAGCCCCTTATTAATATATAAAAAAAGGTTTTAAGTGATTACATAAAAAACAAAAAAAAAATAAATCCTTATTAATTAAAAACAAAATACTTTTTTTTTTGGTTTGTTGTTTTGTGTAAAACTTTTAATTGGGTTTTTTTTTTTATTTTTTTTTTTTATGCTGAAAGGTAACTATAAAGCTATTTTTTAAATTTAAAAAGAAATTTTTTTTCCTTATATTTTTTTATTATTGATTGTGTTATTTCTTCCCTTATTTAAATACTATGGATCCTGTTAAGGTTATTAAACAACAGGAGAGATTAGGAAACGAAATAGTAAATACGTATCATGCTTTGAGCACGAAAGCTCAAATTTAGAAATAAGGAAAAATGTAATGGGTTTTGTGGTTTCGAAGAGGAGTTTCAGAGGAATGATAAAGAGCTCCGTCCTCCATACTCGACATTAGAACGAAATCCGTATTTCAAAACGAATTTTGTAGGCGAGGTACAAGAAGCTATAAAAAATTTCAATAGCTTATACGCGCAATTGAAATTAAAGTTTTCTCAGGAGGATAGTTTATTAAATGCATCAGTTTTGGGAGAGACAACTCATAGACGTGAAAAGGAGCCGACTGCTCCGCAATTCACGCCAAAAAATAATATGGATATAAGTGGTCTGCCTCCCTATTCTGAGAAAGTTCGGAATAATGGTCTGGTGCGTCAATTCCAATATACATTGGATGATTTTGAATCTAAAATAGATAGATTCAACAATAAGGAAGTGTCATCCTTAAAGAAAAATTCAAAACGTTAGAAAATATATTCATACAATATGTTGAAATATTTAATGACGATGAATTAACAGAGGTATTTTACTCTCTGCGAGATAGGTATTTAGGAATACCGGGCATAGATAGTGTAGTGTGTTTGAAAAGTCATTACTACCATACCTTCTGTATGGCAGCTTAAATGGTAACATTATACCATTCACACTTAATGATATCCACACACACCGAACTCAACCGTGTGAATATGTCTACTTGCATATTCACAAATGTAATAAATGACTTTGGTGGAATATGCAAAGGTATGCATATTCCCACAAGTAGTTTTTTAAGCACCTAGCTTTAGATTAGAATTTTAAGACAATAATAAATAAAACGTACACATGAACGGTCGCACAAGCGGCTGTTCAAATCAAATTAAAAACTATTTTTAATAATCAGACTACATGGCGATCCTGTCATTTTTATAAATTTGAGTGAAAAAAAAACATAAATTAAAAATGTTTAAGAAAACTATAACAATTTTAACAAAAACATTTTTATAAACCAAATTAAAGTTAACAAAGTGAATTCTTTACCTATAATAAAAAAAAAAAAACAGTGACCGAAATAAGAAAAATATAAAACAAAAACGATTAAATGAAAATCGTACACTGCGGCCAAGGCAGTGTTGAAGGAAGAAACAGGTGTGGCCAATACACCTGCAACAGTTACCGCTTCAAAAACTACCACTAAACTGCAGGAACCAACACTTCAACCATCATCAACAACAAAACCAACTTTAGCAACAAAAACAACAACAGCCACATAATCAGGAAACAACACGACATCGGCTGCAAAATTTCAACAACTAAAGCAAAAATAAAAGATAAGTTTACATTTATAAATATTTTATGACAAGGAAAATTGACAATTTCTTTAATTGTTATCAAGAAAATAGTTTTTATAATTATTTAGAAAACTAAATTTTGATTTGATTGGAAACTATAAAATGAAAAATTTGAGAACGTGAAAATATTAATTTTGAATAAAAATAAGTTATAATTACAATATAGGATATATTTTAATGACGTAATGGCAGAGAAGGCTTTTAAGGTCGAAAAGGTGGGTATCAGTTGGTGAAGCGTGTTAGGGGTAGCCTAGAGGCAATAGGGTTATCATGGGGATAGATAGACGATAACATCTACGTTTATCACGAAAGACAAGTCTAGCTGCACTGGCACAACTTTCAGTCATACCGTTCTCTGCATATCTCTGCAACAATCCACCAGCCATGGCCGCCAGCCTTAACTGAGCACAAATGAACAAGTTGCCAGTGAAAGCATCGGAGCACTTGGGAGATCTGTGAACTGGTGTGGGGTTTTTGGGGAAAATGTTAATTTTCAAATACTTTTCAGATTTGTTTTGCCCAAAGAATGCTTCGTGACAATTGGGGCCTTTGTTGTTTAATATCTTTATACATCATTCATATACATGTTTAAGGAATTTACAGTTTCTTTTTTTTGCTGATGATTTGAAAGTATTTTATAAAATTGAAAGCTTGGATGATGCTTTTAAGTTACAAAGTGATCTTAATAATCTTAATATATGGTATGCTAATAATCAATTAAATTTTAATATGAATAAGTGTTTTTATATGTCATATACAAGAATACGTAATCCTATACGTATTGAGTTAGTCAATAATGTTGATGAAGTTGAGGATTTGGGAATTGTATTCGATTCTAAGTTGACTTTTTTTGCCCCATTTGGAAAAAATTATTCCAAATGTATACTCCACCCTTGCATTTATTAGAAGAAATTGTAGTGATTTTTCTGATCCCTATACATTCAACTTATTATATACAATATGTCAGATCTAAATTAGAGTATGGTGTAATAATTTGGAGCCCTCATGCTGATACTCATATTGGACGTATTGAAAGAATACAAAGGAAATTTATTAAGTATTCATTACCTCATTTGAATTATGTTGTTTCAGAGGAACGAAAAGCTGAATTAAAAGAAGAAATCTTGGAGAAATATATAACAAGCAACTAGCAACTCGTATGCAGTTTCAAAAAAAGCGTTGTAATGAAAATGCTAAAGAATATTTAAAAATGTTTCTGATTAGTTCCAAAGCTACACCCAATAACAATTTTATTTTTTTACAAATTCCTCGGGGAGAAGATCTAGGACCCGTGATGCTGTGTCGTGCAATATTAACAACTTAATATACATAAAAAAAGTTGCAGAGTGCATAAAAAGTCCGGAATCTATAACAGATTCCATTCTAAAATCCAATGTGATTCAATGCTTACTTAACGATAAAAATGATGGACCACAAATAGATATTAAAAGAAGGCTCGCAAGAGAAAGATATGAATTAAGTTATGTTTTTACTTTTTAAACGATTATGAAACAGAACTGTTGTGGTGCTGGGTAGGAAAACATTTTGGATTAAACTCGAAAGACTGACTCCGGTATGTATATCGACTTGAAATGTAGAAATGAAAACTCGCATTAGAACCATCCCACATTTTGACTGATTACGATTGATTGGGTAAATTAATTTTGATAATTAATAAAGCCGCTTACATATATTTAAGTTATCGTTATTTCTAGTTACATTAAAATAGAAAAATTTTAAATAGAAATATATTTTAAAAATCAAAAAATTATTATGCATTGAAGAAAAATGAGTATTAAAATTTTTTTTTTTTATTTTACCATCTTTCCAAGGCCAATGCTGCTGGTATGGATTATTATACGGAAAATGCGCTCAGAGGTTTGGGCTATAAAAAACGCCTCATTCATTGAATACCCATACACGGAATATAAAACAACAATTACAGCCTTATTGTGAAATCTAAGTGTTTTTATTAAGTTCGTACTATTTAAACGCCTATAGAGCCGCGATCAACAAGGGTCTCGATGTTTCCGGAGGATTGATTAGAGCTAAGTTTGAGATGGAAAACGAAAATATACCGAATTATGTGATTCCAAGCGTTATCAATCGCGTGACGCTCTGTTACTGCATGAGACATATGAAACACTTGTAGTAGGCATACTTATGGTACACAGTGTACAAAATGACAGATTTTATTACAACCTTAAGTTGATTCGTCATACCAAACAATGCTATTGGAATTTCTAACCTTCTGTTGAATTCATCGCAAACAAGACTTGCTTTACGAATATGAACACCCATAAACAAAACATGCAAAAAGGGTTTCATGTTACTTTGTGACTGTTGATCGTTGTCAAGAAATGTGTTTATAGAAACAAGACCTCACACGGTCAAGGGCAGCTAATGCATGTTGCACTTGAGAAGTACGGAAATATGGTACGCAGATGTGGGTCAATGTTATCTTTATTGTTTGTTTGGATATTCCCCTTTGTAGATAAGTACTAAGATATCTAGTATATAAGCTACGATAGTTTTTAGAATAAAATCAATCTAAGTTAAGACAAGAGACAGAACACACAACTGTTCTAAAAAAAAACAAATTTGTAAAATAACTTCAATACTAATTTAATAAAGCATTAAAAATAAATCAAATTAAAAGAAGTGTTTTAATTAAAGTAAACCCAGTACTACCATAGAAGTAGTATTTTATGAAAGCAAGCAAAGTCCATCATACACTAATTCTCGCGGATGACACTGCGCAGCGCGCTGCTTATTTGATATTAGAAATAACTGATGATTACGCGCCTTATAATGATCGAATGAAGCGTACTGTACATAACGACTCATCCACTGTTTTACTTGACTTCACTTTCACAGAGGGCGATTACGCAATGTTTAGCGGCGATAAGATCAAGAAAACCATGCGATTTCCAGCACGTGGATATGTTAATATGTCAACGTCCCCATTCACAAGGAGTGTTGTGCTTAAACAGGTTGTAGTGTGTGATAAGCATGCGCTATCACATGTAGAGGAGGCAGTAGGAGATGTGCGGGGCTCTATGATACTGATGGGTCAGGAGGTGAGATGGCGTCTCACAGAGTCTACGCCGATTAAATTGATTACAAAGGAGTATGGAGAGCTGTATGGCTTATCTTATGTGTGCAATGGCGTTATTTATAAGATTAGTTTCGTTAATACAAATTCAGCCGTACGCGTTCAAAGTGAGACTAATATTGAGCGAGACCCAAGTGATGTTGAATTAGCGTGGGGTTTTTCAATTACCAGCCATCAGAGGGTAAGGATGCAGGAATTAATAATTTTGACGGTTTGCTCGAGCGATGTGAGTTACAGATGGCACGCGTCGATAGCAATTATAATGTGCGCATGGTAACATATTTGAACAACAACAGCCTTATGTATAATGATTTATTAGCCACGCAGTGTACAACGAGCTGCCAACTAGAATATCGGTTAGCCTTAGCAGCTTCTTGGCAGAATGTTCATGTATAATGAACTTTTAACTGCTGCTATCTTTTAATAGATCAACTCTGAAAATTAATGATGCAGTGTGGCATCACAGTGATGTTGCTAAAAATATACAACTAAAATTGCTTAAATCATCCTTGATTTTGACATTTCTTTTTTCCCTACATAACAAAATAAATTTCATAAATTTTAATTCAACTCACAAAAGTGCATTAAATTTAAGTAAATTATAATTATAAATTAAATTTCAACCATGGAAAAGCCAAAAAATCGGCGAATTGGCAACAGGATGAAAAGGTAAATAATAATTATTCCGTAATAACCAACAAACATTTTAGGATTTGTTGTCTTAACTTGCTTTGGACAAGTTGGAAATTATTGAGGATGCACGAATCGACACTAACACAAATATAAAGAAGAAAGAGGCATGGAGTAGCATTCGTCCACTGTTTAATCAAGTTTCTGCGCACAGCAGAACGCTGGATTAAATCCAAAACCAGTGGCGCAAAACAAAGTCTTTTGCAAAGACAAATAATTCTGCTTTTATCAGACAAAGGAGCTGGTTTCAAGACTACCCAAGCATTTCGAAATAGATTTTAATGTATACGACAGCAATTCGCAAGTGAACGAAACATCCACAGGGCGTATGACGCTGTGATCACTAAATACGATGGGAAGGGCGAAGCTGTATTAGATACGGCGCTTCATGACACTTTCTTTAATCAAATTCACGTAACTATAGACCTTGATGTATCTATCGTATAGGCGTGAAATGCGCGCTGAGTGTAAACAAACGGATGTATTTTAACGAGTTTACTACTGAAAGCGACAGGAAAACAACGGCATTATTACACGAGATCGACTTGGTGAAACAGCAGGTCGGGGGCGCAATCGCTTCAAGCGCGATGAAGTATGTCCTAACAAAGGTGTCCAAGGTAGTTAACACGCATATGTCAAATCTGGGTGATCTCGCTACCATGATGCTAGCGGTTAATTCAGGCGTTATTAGAAAAGTGCAGCAGTTAAAACTTAAAATTAATCATAAGAACATTGAAACATTGAAACAAATAAAACTGAAATAAAAGGAAACAAATTTGAATAACAAATAAATAAAAAAAAAAGTGGATTTCTTTTGTCGCCACCGCACCAGCCATCAACACCAGCATCCCAATAAGACGGCAGAGGACAGCAGACAACAACACCGAAAACTGCAAGGTACACCCCAACACAAATTAATACGCTTTGACTGTTCATTCAAATACCTCCTTTCAAGTAACAAGTGCTTGAAGGGAATTTCTAAACAAAACAAAATTAGTGTCAGTCCAAGTTCATGCGCTTGGATTGAATTGGACTAAGGGACTGTAGAAATTTACTTATTAATAATCACAATAGTCATAGTAATAAACTTCCTTATTCGCATGTATCAGATGCACAAAATGAACATAAAAAGCAGTATCTCAGCAAAGCTAATGAATGTAATACTATCTAAATGTCATGGCAACAAATTCTAGAACATTGTAGGGCAATAAAGGAAACTTTTGATAGATCTTACAAATGTCTGAATGTAGATAGACAAACAGGACAAGAGACTGTGAACAGACACACACAAATCCTTCTAGACTGTTTAGAAAGAATAAGAACCACACTTAACGTCAATTATCAAAGACTGACACCTTCGCATAAGATCGCAGCAGACGCTTTCTGTCATGACATCAGAAATAAAGTAGAGGTGTTGGCACATTATTTGACTCGAACGAACACAGGATTATAGCGTTTTGCCATATACTGAATCAGGCTACGTCGCCGAAGATGTTGCGAATTTATATACCACGTTGTTTAAGATTAAAGAGAAGGGCGGTATGGCCAGGCTCTCTGCTAATCCGGATAAGATGTGGGACCGCATCGCAAATCACGTCGACAAAAAGATGGTGAACGGCGATGAGGTCTACCATTTATATATCCCAGATCGCGCGAAATTAGATATTTTAAGGCGAATATCTGCGGCTGGATTCAAGCTGAACGCAAAGAAATGTACACTGTTCCAAAGGGAAGTATGAAGATAAGATTCGGGCTGTAAAAGTGTAATATATTCTATATTATCATTATTATTATTATTATTATTATCATTATTATTATTATTATCATTATTATTATTATTATCATTCTCATTATTCTTTTTCATTTTTACTGCTATCCCTTAAATAATATTATAAATATGTGCCACCCCAATTAATGGGAAATCTATTGGAATTGAAGTTTGTATACAACAGCTGTTTTAATGAATTTGTAGTTTTAAGGATACCGTTATTTTTATTTATAGGCAAAAGAAATTTCAATAAAGAGAACATTCATATCTTGCCTCTAAAATTGGCATTTTGTTTTTAGGCATAAAAATCTGCCTTGCTAAACAAAAAATATATTTTTGGCATTTAAATCTGCCTTTAAAAAAACATAAATACCAGTGGCATTTGTTAGCGCCGGTATAAATTTTGTTGTATATTTCGCATCCCAATAATAAAAAGAAGATCATTACAAAAGATTGTCCTCGCCTAAAAAATCTGCACGAGTTGCGCAGCTTTCTAGGCCTTTAAACATACTACCATTATAAAAGATTGCACTCCGAGATACTATAAAATGTTTCCAATTAAAACGTTGGAGGATTTTAACATGACAGAAGACACTTAAATATGAGGTTCAAGAGGGAAAGTATCCTAGACTTGATAAAATTTTATTATTAAAAATACAATACGTGTATGATGTTTAACTCTGTAAGTTCAAGGCGCGCAAAACAAAACGGTAATTCTTTAAACAATATTAATAATCCTGTGAATGAGTTGAAGACGGATCAACTTAATTCAACACTTAATTTATTGAACAATACGTATTCTGAAGATAGCAATTCTAGTCTTAGTGTTAATAATAACGCTCGTGAATTGGCTGATACCCTAATTAACTGTTTGGCTATACAACCTAATTCTAACTTGGGAAAAAATGTTCTCATTGATCAAAAAATGCATTCAGGCGCCTCCGCCCCACAATCTCCATGTACAGCAATTAAATTCACTCAATACACTGCCCAAGTTGCAGACCAACCGCATCCAATACGGGATGCCGTACCAGATGATAGTTATACAAAAGGTGGAAAAATCAATGGAACGTCAACTGATATCGCCATTGATGTTAGAGATACTGGAACAATCAAAAATTCGAGTAATGTAGTCCCCAGTCACCCAATTAATTTACAGGTATCTGGTGATTCTACTGTATCAACTTCAAATATTAATATATCAGTAGTTACCTCAACTCAAGATGTAACTACACGCCGATTGTATCATGATTTTCGTGATGCAATAATCAGACATGAGAAGATGCATGCTAGTTTACGCATCCACTTCTTACCATTGAAATTTTCATATGCTGATATTATCACTATAGATACTATACCTTTCGATCAAATTATTGATGTATTTATGGTGCACAAAACAGTTAATCTTGTAGCCGTTTTAATGCTTATAATTACGGCTCGTAATACCATACCGACTGCTCCTAGTATGCTCAAGAAGGATGTTATTACGTCTATTATATATTGCATATTAAGTATTCCTAGTATATTAAATATCACTACAGTTTTTAGTGACTTGCCTAATGTTATTGATAAACTTATTCGTTTGCTCGCCTTTAATTTCATTGAGGAAAACCTGACGTAGGTCCACATGCGTCCAGGTTTGCATGGATTTGACTGATCCAGCACGTTGTAGTGTGCATACTTACGGTACATAGTGTACAAAGGGAAAACAACAGTTTGTATTTCAACCTTAAGTTGAATTAGTCAGAACTAATAAAACTAAATAAAATTCATAAAACAATTATGAATACCCATGAGTAAAAACGTACTAAAGGGTTTCACATTACATTGTTTGTAGTACTGACCATTGTCAAGTAATGTGACTGTTGATACTAGACCTCACACAGTTCAAGTGCAACAAATGCCACTTGACACTTTGAAACATTGCGACTGCAGTAAATCTGGCACGCAGATGTTTGAAGTGGGTCAATGTTAATTTTGTTTTGACGTTTCCCCTTTGTCATAGTACAAATAAATTTAGTATATAAGTCGTTGTAAAATTAGGAATAGGTTAGAGTTAATCAAAGTGTACAACAAGACAGTTATGCTGTCTATTAAATAAAAACATAAAACAAAACCAGAAACAAATCGAGTTTCATTTCAACGTATTGCATATTTTGTAAAAAAAAAAAGAGGAGCCAAGTGTTCCGTTGCTTGATTCCTAAAGTTCGGCGCGGTAATTATTACTAAATCGAAATTTAGGAGACAGGCAGCAAGAACACAGGGGGTCCTTGAAGCGTATACACAGCACATCGAACGATGGTGCCTTAGCCTATCAGGACCCCAATGACCGTCCATGCGTGGAGTTTAAGCTAGACTTATCCAGATGCAGACGTGGTTCCTTGTGATGAACGACACGGAGTCGCATCTGCGACTGGATAATCCATGCTTTAATCCACATCCTGCTCGAGGTGGCTCTGCTTTTACAGAACATGGCGGATCTAGAGCGGACACTCGATAAAAACCCGTAATCCCAGGTGTTATCTGTACCGTGCCTATGGGACGAATAGCACTACGTTAGTGTGTTTTTGAACGGTGTCCTCCAGGGCTCTGCTCCTATGTGTTCTGTTGTGATCCCTAATTTTTCTTTTCTTTTAGATGGACTCTAATAATCTATTAAATAAAGAGCAAGAGAAGACCGATGCAGGTCTCACCTTAGGTGGCAAAGAGGTTTCAAACCTAAAAGGCACAGAGGTAGTAATAGTTTCGGCTGAGCAGACATTGGGCGCTCTGGATTCCAATGTTGCCGAACCCATGGATGTTAGTAGTTTAACTCAAGACCCTCCGGGCCCTATTTCAGACACAACTACGAACATCCCAGCGGACGAGGAGGATGAGCTGTTAAGCTCCCAGCCTGTAAGTGCCGTCACAGTCCCAGGCGATCGGTCGAAACCGAAGACTGAGCGCGTGAAGCTCTGCGGGGCGGCTCGCAAACGCTTGCGGACGTACCTGGATGAAGGTATTGACCTAGAGGTTGCGCGGCGGCTTTGTCAGTTGCCAATGCGCGAGGCCCGTAAGGAGGTCAAAGAGCTCACAGGTAGCAGGAAAAGGGTGCGCTCAGATGGCTCGACACCACCTGAAACTAGACATCCTGCAAAGCGGACAGCTGATATGGCTGCAGATGGCACACCTTGCAAGACTGTAGGCGCTATACTGCCGAAACCAGCCTTGCCAAGAGGTATCCTACAAGGATGCAGTTGCCACCGTGAAGATTGGTGTTATTCCACCTGATTTCCCGGCAACTAGATGGACATATGAGCAGCTCTACTCCATCCAAAGAGCTGTGCTGCACAAAATAGCGGAGCTGAGTAAGGGAACAATTAAGCCCAGTTTCTCGAGTTGCTCCTTTAAGCCAGGGTGGCTCAGTTTTGTTTGCCGCGACAAGGACACGGCGCAGTGGCTGGAGACTTATGTCCCCACTCTAAAGCCATGGAGCGACGCTGTGTTGAAGGTGGTTGCGGAGGAAAAAGTGCCGAAGGCCCAAGTGTTCGTGGGTTATTTTCCCGAGAAGGAGGACACGTCTAATGATCTAATTCTTAGACTAGTTGAGGGCCAGAACTGCGAGCTTTCGGTTGGGTATTGGAAGGTATTGAATAGGGTTATCAAGGGTGGCATAGTTGAGCTCACCCTGTTTATTGACCCTATCTCAGCTGATATACTCAAGCGAAAGGATCACAGGGTGAACTTTGGGTTTGGAACAGCGCTGGTAAGACCCACCCGACAACAACATGGGGTCGGGCGCGACATACCCAAACAGACAAAGGCAAGCATTTCTGCAGCCACGGCCAAATCCGACACACGAGTTGTTACTAGCTCACACACGTCGGATGATAAACCGTGCTGTTCGAAGGACCTTGCTATGCCTAGTTCTACTGAGCCCACAACTAAAAAACGGGTCGATTTTAAGGCTTCCGAAAGGCGGAAAAAGGGTGAGCGGCACTCGGCAGAAGAAGCTGTGCTGCTTAACTCAAATCGTGGCAGAAAGGTGGCAAAGCGTGCTGCCAAACGCAAATAATGGCTGCCAAAAAAGCTGGAGCACCAAAGCACCTCAGGTGCTTACAGGTGAACCTTCACCATGCAAAGGCGGCATCGGACATCGCCAGCAGAAGGTTCACAACGGATGTCCTGGACGTAATGTTCATCCAGGAGCCTTGGGTGCACAATGGAGTCATAACAGGGCTCAATGCAAGTCAAGGTAAGCTGATCTATAATTCTCAATTAACTAGGCCCAGAGTGGCCATCTTTGTGAGGAATAGTCTAACCTTTCTTCCAATTTCAGAATTTGTCTTGGGAGATTTGGTAGCAATCTCCGTAATGTTACCCTCCCTATCCGGGGTACATGAGGTAGTACTCGCCTCCGCGTACTTGCCTGGCGACGCAGAAGCGGCACCAACAGCTGAGGTTTCGGCCTTGGTTGAATATTGCCGAAAGAGGTCAGTGAGCTGGATCCTAGCATGCAACGCCAACGCACATCACACGGTATGGGGGAGTAAGGATGTCGCAAATTATAACGAATTACAAAGAAAAAATTAAAAATGGCTAAAACTAAATTTTGTGAAGAACTAAAGTTAAAAATAATAAACGATTTTTATGCTGGAATTAAGCAAAAGAGTATTTGTGAAAAATACTCGATGAATAAATCTATTATTTCAAAAATAATAAAGAAATATCGTGAAACTGGTACAGTAAAGACACAACATTTAGGCGGCAGGCCGCGCGAAACCACTCAAAGACAGGATCTTTTAGTAGCAAGGGAGTTTAAAAAGTATCCAAAAATGCTTCCTCGAGAGGTTGTTAATAACCTTAAATTAAAAGTAAGCCAACGAACTGTTTCCCGTCGAGCAAATGAGGCTGGTCTTGGCTGCTACCGTCCTGCAAAGAAACCTCTTATATCTGAAAAAAATCGATGTGCTCGTATTAATTTCGCTAGAGAGCACTTAAACTGGTCTAGACAGAAGTGGAATACGGTTCTTTTTTCAGATGAGTCGAAATATAATTTAAGAGGCCATGATGGCAGAACTTTTGTAAGACGACCAAAGGGAAAAAGACTAAACCCCAAGTATACAAACAAAACTGTTAAGTTTGGAGGTGGCAATATTATGGTATGGGGGTGCTTTTCGGGTCAAGGAATGGGACCAATTCATGTCGTTACGGACACTTTAACTGCAATCGGGTACAAAAGTATTTTGAACGATATCATGTTTCCATATGCAGAGGAAAACATGCCACTAGTCTGGAGGTTCCAACATGACAATGACCCAAAACACACCTCCAAGCTTGTAACTGAGTGGTTACAATCTAATGGAGTTAGTGTTTTGAAATGGCCAGCCCAATCACCAGATCTCAATCCCATAGAAAACCTATGGGAAATTGTAGATCGAAAAATAAGAACAAAAAACTACACGAACAAGGCTGGTCTCATAGCTGCAGTTACTTCGGAGTGGCAATTAATTCCTATAGAAACTACCAGCAGTTTAATTGACTCAATGCCGAGACGTTGTGAAGCTGTTTTGAAAAATAATGGTTACCCAACAAAATATTGAAACCAGCAAGTGTTCGCAGCTTTTAATTTTAATATTGTAAAAGTTTCCAATGTTATGCCAAATACATAAAAACTAATACCTCTAAGTTTCTTTATTTTATTCTGAAATTGAATTGATATTTGTTAATTTTTTTCTTATTTTAATAAAAACACAAATAATTTTAAGATACACAGAAGAAAAAATTTGGTTTTTGTAATGAATTATAATTTTTAGATCACTTGAGTTGGGAAAAACGATTTTTTGCTAAAAGTTTCCAATGTATTGTCACACACTGTATATTTAAAATAGATGTCAGCTGATGATTCCGTTAGTTCAAATGCTTCCACTTGCATCTCAAATACCTCATTGCGTACGCCTTTAATGAGAAATTTAATTGTAAGTGGCGAGTTAAAAATAAGCTCCAAGAGAGGAAGAAGTAAAGTGTGGGAGGTGTTTGAAAAAGTGGAAAATATGTCAGGGGAAGAAACAAAGGATGTTGTTGCTTGCAGGAATTGTTTAAATGTGTATAAATATAATGGAGCAAGCACATCCAATTTAGTTAGACATTAATGTTATATGGCGTTAATAATAATCAAAACATCACAAAAGTAGAAGTAGATGCAGAGACAAAAAAAAAAAGGATCTCTGATATTTACGGAGTGGACTGTGGAGAACTGCAGACCATTTCAACTAGTGGAAGATACTGGCTTTCAAAAAGTTGCAAAGTTTCTTCTAACGGTTGGAGCAAATTACGGTAGAAATGTAGATGTTCGAAGTCTTTTACCACATCCAACAACAATTTCCCGAAACATAAAGAATGTCTACAATACATATTTTGAAAAAATTAAGACTGAAATAACTTCAGTGAAGAATGTTGGTTTTGGTCTTACATCAGACCTTTGGACCGATAACTTTATTAGAAGAACATATCGTCCCCTTAGTATAACAATAGCCTATGTGCTCATAGGCTATTATTTTTTTATTGAATTTTTGGATTCTCCATCGTCGATTTTATATGTGGTCAAAATTTTGTCAAATTCTAGTTCCACAAAGTGTGTCAAAACGTCAGTCAAAAAAATATAGTATAAATTTGTATTAAATTATTTTCCTCAAAAATCATGTAAACGCATATACGCTATTTTACACAAAGTAAATTTTCTGTTTATTCAATATAATAGTAATGTACACTCACATACTCTATTTTAACTTTTAGGAAAAAAATCAATTTTATCATGACACAAACACCTAAAATGACGTATAATGATATACGTTGTTGTTCAACAAATATTTTCAATTTGTTCATTTGTATGAATCTTATAGGCCGTTATATTGTCAGAACAATTAACATGTGTTTTAAAAATAACAAAAAACAAAAGTAGGCTATGCAATGCTTACGTTGTTTTATCATGTATGTAAATGCAATAGAAATAATTTGTACAATTTAGGATTTCAGTTCGTTGCTGAAATTCGCTCGTTCATAATCATTTAGTCGTTCATTCGTTCCCAATCATTCATTTATTTAATCATGGATTTATCAAGCTCTGGTGAGTATCTGCTAACTTAAATTGCAGGAAGGAATATTAATGTATATTAATTGTCAACAGAATTTGCGATGGAATTAACAGGAGCCCTATGTGTCAAACTTGCTCCAAACTCTGTTGGATTATATGTGGAACCATTGGATTCAAATATATCGCAAACTGACGAAGAGGATGGAGAAGACTTTTCAGCAGGATCGTCGGATTATTATATTCCAGAAACGGATGAAGAGGAAATTGAAAAATCTTCGGTAAAGCAACATGAATCTTCGGTAAAGCAACATGAAGTGCTCTGCGAAATCGCAGAAGAAAGCAATGATGAAAATGTAGAACTGACAGTAACACGAAAAAGAAAGGTGAGTTAATTAAAAGGTAATTTAAGAAGATGTCTCCTGCAATTATGGATTTGTTTTATTCAATAGCGTAAGAGCCAGCTTTGGATGCAGAACAAAAGAAAGAGTGACAGGAGTCAAGGAAAGGCTTATGTTACAAAGAGTGGTAAAGTAATTAAGGAACGTTTACCGAAGCCCGCTAATTGCAGCTGTCATCACAAATGTCCAGAACACTTCTCTGAAGAAGATCGTAAGAAAATCAATGCAGACTATTGGAGTTTGGGCGATTACTGCAAGCAACGTCTATTCCTTAGTAATAACATAAAAGTGGAGAAGTGCAAGAGGACATTAACGAGAGAATCACGGCGGTCGAACACTCTAAAATACTTTCTAAATGACAAACAGGTCTGTAAAAAGTTCTTTTTAAATACTTTACACGTGTCAGACTGCGCGATATCTGTATTAGCCAAAAAAAAAATCAAAGACAATTTGTTGACATGAGGGGTAAACACGGAATGCAAAGAAAAGTAGACGCGGAGATAGCAACTCTTATTAAAGAACACATAGAGTCATTTCCAGCAGTAGAAAGTCACTATACTCGAGCAAAGTCCCAACGCCTTTATCTGAGCTCAGACCTAACAATTACAAAAATGTATAACTTATTTAAAGAACGCCACCCAGATCTCTCAGTTAAAGAACATATGTATCGCCACATATTTTGTAATAATTACAATTATTCATTCCATCATCCAAAAAAGGACACATGCTTAACATGCGAAACGTTCAAAAATACAGAGGACAAGGCTTCAATACAGAAATCATATGATGAACACTTAGCAAATAAAGCCCAAGCAAGACTCCACAAACATGCTGACAAGGAGTTATCTAAAAATAACAGCAATATAAAAGTATTTACTTTTGACTTACAATCAGTGCTATTGACACCATGTAGCAATGTAAGCACCTTGTATTACAGTCGGAAGTTCGCCACATACAACAACACATTTTACGATTTAGCTAATGGAGCTGGATATTGTTTCCTGTGGGATGAAAACCATGGTAAGCGTGGGTCAGAGGAAATTGGAACCACTTTATTAAAAATGCTGAACAATTTACCCGAATCAGTAACGGATGTTATTCTGTATTCAGACTGCTGTGGAGGACAGAATAGAAACAGATTAATTGCCACATTATTGCTTCATATAAATCATTCATTGCATTTTAATTCAATAACGATTAAATATCTTCAAAGTGGACACACACAAATGGAAGCAGATTCCATGCATTCGGCTATAGAACGAACTAAGAGAAATATTTGTGTATATTCACCAGAAGAATGGCCAACTATACTTAGACTGGCAAGACGAAAAAATCCGTATGCTGTAGAAAGGCTTAACTACAGTGATATTATTGATCTCAAAACGGCGTTCTCAAAATTGAACCATAACTTGAAGAAAAATGTCAACAATGAATCGGTAAATTGGCTTAAAATCAAGGTTCTCCAAGTAATAAAAAGTGAAAAGAGACAATTGTTATACAAGGAACAATGGAACGAAGACTTCAAAGTGATTGATATAGATGGCTCGAGAATGAAAAAGAAAGGGGTCACAAATTTTACATTAACTCACAAATATAAAAAAGAACTACCAATTTCTGACACAAAACTGAAGGATCTCAAAGATTTATGCAAAAAAAATGTAATTCCTCCCGGCTCACAGACATTTTTTTTGAATTTACAAGGAGGGAATAATCGCGATTGTTTAGATGAACCAGACAGATTCGAAGAAGAGGACGCAGACGACAATAATTAAAGACCATGCTAATAATTTACGATCTGACTGTAATTAAAACATAATTTTATACTAATAAAAATTCATATTAAATTTACTAATTATTCTGGTGTATTTCTTGAATAAAATAGTGTATACCATACAAAATAAAATAACGTATCAGAAACTTGATAGAAAACATTAAAAAATAAAATAGCTTATCTGATGTATTTGCAGTTTACACCACTTTTTTGTTCATTAAAATGATGATTACAATAATAAAAATTGATCAGTTAACAAAATAGACTCATTTTTAAACAGTCTTAAAAAAAAAACGTCGAAAATAATAAATATTTACAGACATAACGAGATTTGAGTGAGAGCTACTTTCGACAAAAAGTTTGAAATTCATTTTCTCAAAACATCAAAAAATTTATAGGCTATTTTAATACTAAGGGGACGATATACTTTGACAACTTCTTCACATCATACCACCTTATGTGTTTACTAAGCACAGAAAATTTTTTTGCTACAGGTAATTTGCTACTTTTATTATATATAAAACTGTTGTATTTGAATTTCGATATTTTAACAGGAACTGTTCGATGCAATAGAATCGGTAAAGCCCAATTGCAAGAAAAAATTACCAAGGGTGAAAGTGCAGCTCTTTTTGATATGACGAATGAAGTGTTGGCCATACGGTGGAGAGACAATGCACTTGTCACTGTTCTTACAAATCATGGTGCCATGGATCCAAAATCAAACACAAAACGTTATGATCGCGTAACCAAAACGCATATTAACGTAAAAGTTCCTGGCGCTATTGGGCAATATAACAAGTATATGGGGGGAGTTGATCTACATGACAACGCGTTGGCTAATTATCGGATTGCTGTACGATCCAAAAAATGGTGGTGGCCATTGTTTATAAATTTGCTTGGTAATATGATGGTTAATGCATGGAAGCTGCATGTGCTGGTATCAACAATTGAACAAATAAAACCATTATCGCAACTACAATTTCGGTTAATGAACTACTTACATTTACAAGATCACCCACAAGTGAACAACCTTCAATGTCTTCATCAAATTTAAGAGAAAAATTGCCAAACCTTAACACAACAGTTCATTGTATTTTAAGATGTTCTGGAAACCCGAGACGTTGCGTAATTTGTCATACTCATACGCCTTTTGAATGTCAAGTATGCAAAGTGCGGTTGCATCAAAAATGCTTTTCTTTATACACTCAAACCTCGTTTTATGCGAATTCAAATTTATGCGGTTTTAAAATTTTAATTTTTTTTGCGTTATTATTGCATATACAAATTTTTAACAATGAGCAACACTGATATCAGTATACATGGTAACATCGCCGCCGGTAACAAACAAGTCTCAGCTTCAAACTGTGTATGTACTATGTGCGTTTGTTTTACCATTTAGGGGAAATCCCTTTTAATTGTATCAACAGGTTGGATGTTATTATTGCAGTAAATTGTTTTATGTATTTCCTTTGTGACATCAAATATTTAAAAGAACCTTAGTTTTTCGTTTTATTTATCGTAAAAGTGACAAAGTAAGCGAATTAAATTTCTAATTTTGAAGATTCTGTGCTAAGAAATTTTTAGTTTTTCAGATAACACCATGAACATAAATAAGAAAAATCGACAAACAATATCCCTAGAGACCAAAATTCAAATTCTAGATCGTATTGCAAATGGAGCAAAATATACGGCACTTGGAAAGGAGTACAAACTGGGAGAATCAACTATACGCGCGATAAAAAATAATGAGGTTTCCATAAGAAAATCCGTTATTTCTGGCACAAAACTGAGCTCTAAATATTCTTCTTATTCAAGAGACACACTGATTGAAAAAGTGAAAAAATCTATTGTGTTATGGATTGAGGATTTAACAAAAAGGAAGATTCCTATAAGCGGATACATGATAAAAGCAAAAGCTCTTGTATTTTATGAAAAGATTAAACAATCAGAGCCTTCAGTTTCCACGCCAAAAGAATTCTCAGCAAGTAATGGATGGCTGGCACGATTTTTAAAAAGAAATTACCTTCACAATATCCAAATAAGAGGTGAGTCAGCATCAGCAGATGAGCAGGCATGCGCAAATTACCCAGAAAAATTTAAAAAAATAATTGAAAAAGGAGGTTACTGCCCAGATCAAATATTCAATGCAGATGAGACTGGCCTACTTTGGAAAAAAATGCCAAGTACAACCCACATTGCAAAATCCGAAAAGAGAGCTAGTGGATTTAAAGCTTGTAAAGAAAGATTAACATTCTTACTATGCAGCAACGCTTCAGGAGATAAAATGTTGAAACCACTAGTTGTTAACAAGTTTTTGAAACCACGCGCGCTTAAAGGTAAAGATTTAAAACGTTTGCCAGTTCACTGGATGGCAAATGCAAAAGCTTGGGTTACATCTGCATTGTTTAGTGAATGGTTTCACAAATGTTTTGTGCCAGAAGTGGAAGCTTATATGAAGGAAAAAGGTCTGGAATTCAAAATTTTACTAATTGTAGACAATGCACCTGGACATCCTCGTTTAGAACATCCAAACATTCAGGTCGAATTTTTGCCACCCAATACAACTAGCGTTCTTCAACCTCTAGATCAGGGAATAATTGCCACTTTTAAGAAATACTACATAAAGAGCACATATGAATTCATTTTAAATAAAATTGAAAATGAAACATTAACATTAATCGAAGCATGGAAAAAATTTACTATTTTTGATTGCATAGTTCTGGCTGCATCTGCCGCATCCAAAATACGACCGCATACCTTAAATGCGTGCTGGAAAGCTGTATGGCCTGACTGTGTTAGTAGCAACACTGGAGGGCAAATATCTTCATTATCTGATGAAATTTTTACCCTGGCTCGTCAAATTGGAGGAGAAGGATTTGATTCTCTGAACCACAATGATTTAGAAGAACTTCTTGTTGAAGTGCCTTTATCCGATGAAGATATTATTAGTTTAACTACGGATAATATCCAAGAAACTCATTGCGAGAGCGACTGTGAGGAAGTTGTTGAACCTCTTACTTCAAAAAAAATTGGTGAAATTCTTAACACAGTGAATGCTTTACAAAACGAAATTTTCAATGTGGATCCAGATACGGAACGAGCAATAAAGATTCAACGTGGCCTTAACGATATATTTTCAGGATATCAAGAGTTGTACAAACAACTAAAAAAATCAAAATCACAAAGTCTGTTGACAAATTATTTTGTACGAGAAGAAAACAAAAAAGCTCTTGAAGAATCCTCGGCCGTTTCTTTTTGTCATAATGAGAACCTTTCAGGAGATGAAAGTGATGATATACCAAATGATATAATTGTTCCATCTAGTGATGAAAGCGATATAGAACCAGTTCAAAAACGATGCAGACAGTTATTAAATGATTTTGAAACATAAAATCTTATAAAAATATTAATTAAATTTAAATTTTTGTTCCTTTTTTTATACTGAATTAATATTAAATGTTTGTTTGTTTTCCTTATTTATTTATAAATTTTTAATTAATTTTTTTTTTTTAAGTAAATGAAATAAACTTTTTTGTTGACTTTTTTTATGCGGTTTTGTATGACTTTTAATTCTTTGATTTGAATTTATGCGTTTTTTTTAAATTCAAGAACGATTCAGTAGTTTTTATATGAAGCTAGGGTATCGTTTTATGCGAATTCATTTTATGCGGATTTTTGCGGAACGAATCAATAGCATAAAACGAGGTTTGAGTGTACTCAAAGCACTTGGATTAAAATTTAAAAGCTACCAAAAATTTAAAATGTAAAACAATTTAATCAAAATGTTTATTTTACTTGTTCTTTTTAATGAATTTTTTAATTTTTAATAAATATCTTTTACTAAAATAAGAATTTTAACTTTAAATCAAATTCTTGTATTATTCCAAAAACACTTAACATATCTGCCCACTGGTAAGTAAACTTACCATCTCATATCTCAGAAACCAATTGTTCCATTTTCTCAAAACTTTAAATATATCTTAGTTGCACCCAAAAACTACTTTGTGCAAAGTTTCAGCGAAATCGGTTCACGTTTTCGGGTAGCAGGCAATAATGGGTTAAAACAAAAGTTGAAAAAATATGAATCAGAAAAAGAAAATTTGAATACACAAAAAGAAACTTCAACAGAAGTTATCACTTCAAACGAATCTCCAACAGATTCTCAATTGTATGGAGAAAATTACTCTAAAGATAAAGTTAAATATTTGAAACCTACATTAACACCCGTATGTAACAACATTTTTATTTTTATTATAAATTTCATTTTGTCAATGAGAAAAACCCATTTTCTTTAATTTTCTATGGCTAGTACTAAAATAACTATTAAATTTTTATTTCATTTTTAGATGGTGCTCTAAAATAACAATATTTACTGTAGAAAAACAGTCTATGACAGTGCTGTAGGGTCTTTAGAACGGAGGCTATTTTGGTTTGCACGCTTTCTGGATAGGCTCCAAAGGCCCAAGGAGAAGAACGTAGAAAAATAAAGTACGACTGCCAGAAAAGGATTATTATGTAATAAATACCAAAATAAATTAATTTTTTGTCTGGTAATTTATTTAAAATTTATTTCAGAGTTTTGCAATGAATATGCAGAAAAGAAAGGTTGGACGCTGCAAAGCCTGTATGAGCTGAATCGTGCAATGTCACAAAAAATTGGTGAAATAAAACGTAACTATAAAAGAAATTTGGTAAATTAAAATATCGTTTTTAAATCAACTTTTTAATATGAATTAAATTTTTAATTTATAATTCTAAAAAGGCTGCACGGTGTGGTCGGACGAACTTTAATTGGAAGGTGGTTGTGTATCATATTTTTGTTTATATTTTCATATTATGCACCTCACAAACTTATTAACACCAACTTCGAAATCATTCATTTCAGCCCCTTTGAAGATTCATTGAGTTTTTTTTTTATTGATAATACCGCTAGTGGGACTTGGCGTATTAAACTTCTATCCATGATTTCAATGTTTAATATCTTCACTTCAAATCTGTTTTATTAGATTAGATTTTAAATCGGGATGTCAAACATTGAAATCATGTTTAAAAGTTTAATACGCCAAGTGTAGCTTAGCAGTACATATTATCAAATAAAAGAAAAATCTATGAATCTTAAGAGAGCTACAATGAATGGTTTCGAATTTGGTGTTAACAAGTTTATGCGAGTGCATATTATGAAAATCTGAATAAAAATATCATATGGAACCATTTTGTAATGAAAGTTCATTCAATCACACCGTGCTTCGTTATTATATATTAACATACATTACATACATTAGTATTACATTAATTATTTTTTTTTTCTTATTCATTTCTTAAGCTATATTTACACTCATCTCATACAAATTTTGCATATGAATATGTTTTCTGAATCATTAGATTGCTTCTTAAAACACCTTTCAATTGATGCCCAATATGTTTATAAATACCTTAGGGAAGACGCTTAAAACTTAAGAAATACAAATGTTTATATAAATTATTAGATGAGTGTAAGTAAATATAGCTTTATTAAAAAAAAAATATATATATAAAATATATATTTTCTTATGTATTGTATATATAATATACATTGTATATAAAATAAATAAATTGAATAATAGTGTTTGAAATAAATTTAAAAAAAAATAATAATTTTTAAAGAGACAATTGTTTTTATTCATATATGGAGAAAATGTATAAATATATATATGGAAAATGTATGGACATATACAGCGGTCAAAAAAAGTATTCGACAAACTGCTTGTTTTTCATAATCATGAAAAATATGTTAAAAAAATTCTACAAAATGAAAAATATAAAAATGCAGATTATTAGCTTAAAGTATTATCATTTTATTTATTAAACAAAAAATACAACAAAAACAATATTCTGGAAAAAAAAAATACAAAAACAAAAACATGTAATATTTCAACGCAAAAAAAGTATTCGACAACGTTGCTCTGGTTGTGATTAACGGGAAAAGCACCGTTTCTTTGAAATTTATATTGATGTCTTTCATTATTACTAATATTTTTTAATGTCTTAATTTCATTTATTGAATTCATTGTTAACATGGGTCGAAAGGGTGCAGAGATTTCTTTAGATGTTAAAGAAATAATAATTACACATTTTAAAAAGGGAAAAACTGAACAAGAAATAGCAGAAATTGTTGGAAGACCTAGAACAACTATTCACTACATCATAAATAAATACAAAAAAACTAAAAGTATTGAAAATGTACAAAGAAGTGGGCGTCCAAAAAAACTTAATGAAGTAAACGAAAGGTGGATCTTGCGTGAAATAAAAAAAAAATCCTAAGATCAACGCTACAGTTTTAACAAAACAGCTAGAACATGATCTTAATATCAATGTTACACCTCAGACCGTGCGTAATGTTATACACAGTAACGATTATCACGCAAGATCAGCTAGGAAAAAGCCGTATATCTCAAAAAAGAACAGAAAAGCTCGAGTTGATTTCGCAAAAGCGTATGTGAATAAGCCTATGGAGTTTTGGATGAAGACTATTTTTGCTGATGAGTCTAAATTCAACCTATTTGGATTTGATGGTAAGGTTCTGGTGTATAGAAAGCCTAATTCCGAGTTGGAGGAGCGAAATATGGTGCCTACTGTAAAGCACGGTGGTGGCGGTGTTATGGTTTGGGGATGTATGGGGGCTTCAGGCGTGGGTAATTTAGTTTTCATTGATGGAATAATGGACCATCAGTACTACATAAACCTACTCAAGGAAAATCTTAAGCCAAGTGCCGAAATTTTGGGTGTTTCAAGTGATTTTCATTATTATCAGGATAATGATCCAAAGCATATGGCCCTAAATACAAGGTTGTGGATGTTGTATAACTGTCCAAACGTGATTAAACCACCTGCACAGTCCCCAGACTTAAACCCCATCGAACACCTATGGGCCTGCTTAGAGCAAAATATAAGGAAAAGAAATTTCAGGAACAAAAACCAGCTTAAAGCAATCCTTCTAGAAGAGTGGCATAAAATTGACCAAAATTACATTTTAGATCTTGTTAAATCAATGCCAAAGCGTTTAAAAGCCGTTATAAAACAAAAAGGAAGAGCAACTAAATATTAATTATTTATTTTTAATCAATATTTTCCCGTTAATTACAACCAGAGCAACGTTGTCGAATACTTTTTTTGCGTTGAAATATTACATGTTTTTGTTTTTGTATTTTTTTCCAGAATATTGTTTTTTGTTGTATTTTTTGTTTCATAAATAAAGAGATAATACTTTAAGCTAATAATCTGCATTTTTATATTTTTCATTTTGTAGAATTTTTTTAACATATTTTTCATGATTATGAAAAACAAGCAGTTTGTCGAATACTTTTTTTGACCGCTGTATGAATGTTTACGTCCACATATATATTAATATATCCTCAACTTTCGGATCTGGACCATATATGGAAGTCCATATAGCTAAATGTATGGTCCATATATGACCGTTTTTAGCTGGGTATTCAAAATTTAACTTTTATCCCATTTCCATCCTCTGTTCGTACTTGCGAACAAAAAACTACGTCATTTTGAGCGGTCAATTTTTCTGCTTTATTGAGCAGATATTATTAAATTTATGATGCAAAAATATTGTATATATTCTTAAATTAAATAAACGACAAATAAATTTTTTTTCAACCATTTTGTTTTATACTATTCGGCATTTTGCTACACCCCCTTTTTTAGAGAGTTTTTATTTAACTCTTCATATATATTTATTGTACAAAAACAAAAATTGTAAGTATGCAGTTTTTTCGGCAACAAATAAAAGAAATCAAATCAAATCAAATAGAGAAAAAAAATTCCAACAAAGTTGTTGTAGACAACCGTAAACATTGCTGTTCGCAAGCGCGAACATTGGCTGCTATTCAACATCAATAATGTTTTTTTTTTGTAACAAGTGTTTTTTTTTTCATTAAAAGTAGCGGTATATTTTTAAGGTATTTGAAATGCAAAAGTAAAGCCAAATGCATTATTGTTTTGAATAATTATTCGTACTAATTAGTATTAAAAGAACTCAGCAGCGTAAAGAAGTGTTTTGTATTTAATTTTTCAGCTATAAACTGCGTAGTTTACATTGTTTTTTTTCAAGTGATTTTAAAGTTTGAGTTAAATTTTGCGTGTGGTTTCTGAAATTTAGCCTGTGTTTAATAATTAAAAATATGACGCGTAAAGCTTTGACCATTGAGGAAATAATGGCAATGATTGAAGATGAAGATGACGGTATTGATACCGTTTGTGTTGTGCCACCAGACAGAATCGATGAACTTACAGATGAAGAATACATAGACGATAATGAAATTCCCATGAATGATAATGTAGGTTTATCTATATTTTATCATATGTAGTATAATCATTATTTTCCTTTTTTAATTAGCAAACGGCTTTGCAAGAAGTAGTTGGAACGTTTGAAATATATCAAAGAAATCAAGATGACCCTCTTCAAGATGATCTACCAACGACATCTGCAGCAGCCATGCCACCAACAAAACGTGCCAAAATAACAGAGAGTCCCTTACGGACAATCAAAGAACCTCAGTGGACACAGAGAACTGATAGATCAAAAAACGTTCAATTTGTTTTACAACCAAATTCAGATGAGTTACTTGTTGTTCAATCGAAGTTATTTTCTGAAATAAAAGAATTGTCGCCATTGCAGCTCTTTGAAAAGTTTTTTGACCAGGAAATGCTAGATTTAATCATACGTGAAACAAATGTCTATGCGCAACAAAAAATGATGAACATTTCCTTGAATGAAAATGGACTGAGACGTTTCTTAGGTATTCTGATATTGTCGGGATCTAACACTTTGCCATCAATTGAAGACTATTGGTCAAATGATCCATTTCTAGGCAATCCAATAGTAAAGCAGAGTATGCCACGTAAAATGTTCAAAGACATAAAACGAAGTATACATTTTAATAACAACAATACTTTGGACGAAAATGATAAGCTAACCAAGGTAAAAAAAATTAACTACATTGATATGATATTTTGATTGACTTATAATGTGTTGTTTTTATTCCTCAGGTTAGACCATTGATCGACATGGCAAACAAAAAATACTTGCAGTTTGGCGTATGGAGTGCTGATTTGTCTATCGATGAACAAATGGTTCCATATTTTGGACGCCACTCATGTAAAATGTACATTAAAAACAAACCAATTCGGTTTGGTTACAAGTTGTGGTGCCTTTGCTCTGCAAATGGGTATTTGTATAGCTGCACAGTGGCGGACACAACTGGATACATAATTGAAAATTTTTGGTAAATTGGTTATATTTTTTTTTATTGGAGATAATCAAGAAATTTTTTTTACATTGTATACTTTAAACTCTGTTATTAAATTATAAAAAAATAAAGAATGTCGTTTCATATAAAAAACTGAAAAAAAATTCAAAATTCTTCATTAACAGCATTTATCCAGTTTTGTCCATTCTAAGTTTCGTTGTTTACAATGGGATTTACAGTTGCAATTGTTTTTGTATTGCCTTTCTTTTTTTATTTATTTAATACTTTTTTTGTTTTTTTTTCTTTTGTTTTTATTCTTTACTCTAACTCGAGCAATTGAGAAAGAAACACGTGTTAAAGATCAGCTTAATTTTAATCAAAATCAAAATGAAAAAAATTTCACTTCAAGTAGAAAACGAAATATTAAGATTGAGTGAAAGTGGATACTCTTCTAGAAATATTGCAGTTAAATTAAAGATATGTCACCGGACAGTTAATTTAGTAAGAAAACGTCGAAATTTTAACGAACCTATGAGTCGTGGTGGTCGGCCAAGATTGTTGTCTGATGGTGATGCTCGTTTGGTGGAGCGATTGATGATGACGAAGAATGCGAAAACACCTAAAATTGCTGCAGAGGCGTTGAACAAAGCCGTAAGTGATCGCACAGTAAGGAGAGCTTTGCGTAGGATTGGATTGGTGTCTGCAGTTAAACAAAAAAAACCTGCCTTATCTGACAAGAATGTAAAGGCCAGGCTTAAATTTTGCAAAGACCATAAAAATTGGACTATTGAAGACTGGAAAAGAGTAATTTGGTCAGATGAGACCTAAATTAATCGATTTCAGTCGGACGGTAAGGAGTATTTTTGGCATCGATCTGATGAGAGGATTCAAAGGCACCAAGTTAAACAAACAGTGAAGCACGGCGGTGGGCATTTAATGGCGTGGGGCTGCTTCACATGGTGGAACCTTGGCCCATTGGTGAAGATCGATGGAATTATGAAAAAGGAAGATTACCTTAGCCTTTTGCGTGACAATTTACCTGACGTTGTCGATGAATGCGCTTATCCAGTAGATGAGATTGTGTTTCAACATGATGGAGACCCTAAGCACACAGCGATTATTGTCAAAAAATGGTTGGCTGACCAACAATTTCAAACTATGCAGTGGCCTGCACAAAGTCCGGATTTAAATCCAATAGAAAATTTGTGGGCTATTGTAAAGAGAATGCTTTCTCACTACGAACGTGCTCCAACTAATATGGCCGTACTCTGGGAAAGAGTTAACACTGAATGGGCGAAAATTCCACCCCAAACAATACAAAATTTAGTAGAAAGTATGCCAAAACGAATTGAAAGTGTTTTAGCAAACAAAGGACTATGGACAAAGTACTAATTTAGAAAACAAAGGTACTAATTTGTCAAACCACTAAAATGGACAAAACTGGATAAATGCTGTTAATGAAGAATTTTGAATTTTTTTTCAGTTTTTTATATGAAACGACATTCTTTATTTTTTTATAATTTAATAACAGAGTTTAAAGTATACAATGTAAAAAAAATTTCTTGATTATCTCCAATAAAAAAAAAATATAACCAATTTACCAAAAATTTTCAATTATGTATCCAGTTGTGTCCGCCACTGTATATCATATGCAGGTGCCAGTGACAATTACGATCGTCAAATCGGTCTGGGCGCAGATGTTGTACTCAAACTATTGGAAAATGTCGAAAATCCCATTCATCACAGACTTTACTTTGATAATTTTTTCACGTCTTATCAACTAATGTGTTTGCTGAGTGAAAAACAATTTTGTGCATCTGGAACTGTCCGCACCAATAGAATTGGAAAGGAACCACTTAAAACTGGAAAGCAATTAAACCGTGGTGACTCCGACTTTCAATATGATCAAACAAAATATTGGTTTGCCGTTGGGCTGATAATAAGGAAGTGACAATTTGCACTAATTATGGCCAAATTGAGCCAATGCACGCTGTCAAAAGATGGAAAAAAAATTCGGAAGTTATCAGCAGCCAAATATGTTTTACAACTATAACCAAGGTATGGGTGGTGTAGATTTGCATGACAACGCGGTGCAAAATTATAGAATAAATAGTGGTATTGGCCATTTTTTATATCAGTTTTAAGTTCATCTATTGTCAACGCTTGGAAGCTATACTGTTTTGTTGCGAAGGAAAAAAACGAAAAACCTATGCCACAAAAAAATGTTCGTGTTATAGTAGCAAAAGAACCTTTGCTATCATGTAAACGACTATAGAGTTCTCCAGAATATTCACCTCGTGACATGCCCAGAGTCGATTGTGAGCATATTCCCATTGAGCAAAGAGACGGGAAACCTAGACGTTGCAGACTAAAAACCTGTGGCAAGCCAATAAAATGGATGTGCAAAAAGTGTAATGTGCATTTGCACCCTAAGTGTTTTGAGGCGTACCATCAAAATTAATTTTGTCATTGTACATTTGTATACAAAACCTATAACTTCTAATTTTCTGAAATAAATATATCTACTTAAATCATTATTAATTTGTGTTTAATTTTATTTTAATATTAATGTTTCATGTTAAAAAAATAATAAAAAGAAAATTATTTTAAAGTTTTTTAAGGAATAAATAATAATAATATCGGCCAACGTTCGCACTTGCGAACACCATTTTCTGGCGATCCTAGACGGGCTAGGTGAATTTTGACTGCGGATTTGGATTCAGGAGTCCCAAATTAGCTTAGAACTCGAATTTCATTCAAATCGGACGACTTTTATGTTTCACGGCCGGAAATGGGTTATATAAAGAATGATTTTATGTGCCGTGTGCTTCCGTATCATTATCAACTCGTTTATAACCGTGATAAGCTTTCGGAAAGCCAAGGTACTCACACGATTTTCCCGTCCTCTAAATTTTCAGCGCGGGTACCGGCGGGCCTTTATGTCAAAGGACATTATTTCTTGAAAAAAAGATCATTTTGGACGGGCGAGCTTTTATGTCTCCATTCACCTGGAAACTGTACACAAATTCAAGGTCTAGCCTTAATTTGGAACTTATAGGTTTCAGGGCCCAGATCTATGGATTCACTATATATATATATATATATATATATACAAAACTTAATCTTTGCAAATATGTCTGATATGAACAGTCAGACCGTACCTGACAGCAAACAGGCTGTTACTTTAACAGATGAAGTCGCTTCAGGCGTGAAAGGTGATAAGCCTAAGAATGGAGGAGGAAATCGTCGTGGAGGCGGTTCGAGGAATATATATATATATATATATATATATATATATATATATATATATATATATATATATATATATGTATATATATATATATATATATATATATATATATATATATATATATGTATATATATATATATATATATATATATATATATATATATATGTATATATATATATATATATATATATATATATATATATATGTATATGTATATGTATATGTATATATATATATATATATATATATATATATATGTATATATATATATATATGTGTATATGTGTATATGTTTATAAAAAAGGGACAGATCGGCACCTTTCAATTTTTCTTACCGCTTTTTTTTAAGGTTCTCTTTGTTATTTTCGTATACGCGACGTGTATATATATATATATATATATATATATATATATATATATATATATATATATATATATATATATATATATATATATAAACACGTCGCGTATACGAAAATAAAAGGTGCCGATCTGTCCCTTTTTTATAAACAGAAAATATTTGCAGTTTTTAGAAAGTAAAAAACCGCTTATTGTAACACGAAAAGGGCTAAATTAGCATCGCTGATCTCATTGACATTTAACAAAAAAACAGCTGTCAAAAACAAATAATCAATTTTAAATTAAAAAAATGTCTCAACAATTACAAATTAATTCTTCACAGGGAACGTTTGAAAAAGTTCAAAGTGGTAAGTAGAAAGATATTGTAACTATATTAATATGATAAAACTAAATAAATATTCCATTGATAGATGAAATGTACAGGCAACAGGTTGCCACTCATGTGCTGTTCACAGAGTCAACCACTTATGAGCAAATTGTATTTTCTCCAACAGATCCTCAACAAAGTCCTGACGCGGCTGCAGTTGAATCATCTATGAGTGATGTGTTTGTGACTATTTCAGACGACAAACAATATTTGAGTGATTCAGCATCAAAATTAATGCTGGTAACCATACAGGAATTACGGCTAAAAGTAGGAAAGAGCATTCATATAAAACCAAAAGGCCGGATGTATCAGATTGTGTCGGTAAGATTGGCGGAGGGAGGATACAACTTCTCTCCTACACAAATAGAAAATAAATTTCGAGGTATGGAACGCCAATACAAAAAAGTTGTTCTCAACAATAAAAAAACAGGAAGAAACAGAATTACCTGCTCCTTTAAAAAGTATTACTTGTTTTTTTTTGTATAAAATAGGTTTCAGTTTTTGATTTTTAGAGAACTAAGTGAAATTTTAAAAGACATGAATATGTGCTGGATAGTGCAGATATAAGTGGCACTTCAAGACACGTAGAATTGCCAACGGAATCAAGTGATACGGAGCAATCTGAAAAAGGTATAACGTATTATATAGACACTGATCTTCAGAATTTTCACATGCTAATACCCACATCACAAAATTCCATTTACTTAGTCCACGTTCAATAATCGTATACTTAAATTTTCGTTTTCATATTGTGAGTGCTTTCCATTTTTTTTATAAATAAACAATTATTTTATTATTGTAAATCGTTCTTATTTCAATTTGTAATAATTTTTAAGAAATCTGCTTTTACTTCCTTAGTTTTATTTTTTACAATTATAAACCAGCTGTTTTTGTTTATCAACTGTTATTTTGAAAATTTACCCAAAGAAAAAGTCTGAGTAACTTTCGATAAAAAGAGAAACACTTATACACTCTCTCAAACGCTCTCATTTACCCAATTTGGGTAAGTTTGCGAACCCACGGTAACGTACGGGAACACACTTATTGTGTTGGTTTGATTTACTTTGCTGTATCCATAAATTATCGCCATTTGTCCTGTTTTTTATTTTTGTGTGTGCATAATAGAATTATATTTAATATGGCTGGTGGAAAAAAAGATCAGTGTGGTGTTTTTCATGCTAATGTGACTAAAACACAAAGTAGCGTCCAATGCAAAACGTGTCTTCTTTGGTTTCATGCATCGTGTATTGGAATTGGTGATGAGGAAAGGGTAACAGTTCTTCTATGTGCAAATGCATCTGGTTCAAAAAATTAAAACCGCTCTTAATTAGTAAAGCAAAAAAACCTCGTTCATTTAAAAACAGGGTTAATCCAACGAATTACACCCATTCAAAAAATGCGTGGATGAATTCAGCAATTTTTAAAATGTGGTTCTTGTGACGACCACCGTGATGTTTTAATTTAAGCGGTTTTTTTTCAAAAAATAATAATAGTAAATATATCCATCTCTGAGTGCCATCACTAGGTAAATGAGAAAAAGAATACAACTCTACAACATATGGAAAAATACAACTTTACAACATGCGGGAAAATACGACTCTACCAAGTCGAATCGTCTAGAACGAGTCTCGAACTCTCGTAGACATGGTGTGGGTATAGATAGAGTTTTTGGTTTTTTCACAAGATCAGAATATAAGTGGTTGTCGTTAAAGATGGAGATCCTCCTTTTTGTCTTGTGGATTCAATAGACTAAAATATATATGAGTGAGTGGGAAAAAAATAAGATACTACACATAGTACACACGCATCATACAGTATAACCCGTTTAATTACCCCACGCTTAATTACCTTTCACGCTTATTTACCTCGATTTCTAAATCCCCGCTTTTTTTGTTCTTTTTTTCTAACAAAACCCCACGGTTAATTAACTTTTGCTTAATTACCCAGTTCGGGTAATTACCTCAAATATTTTTTCCCGAAAATAAAATTTCCCCTAAAATTCCTTCGTTTAATTTCCCAGTTCTTATTAGCTACAACGCTGCAACTAAATGCAACCAAGTTTTTACAGGCACTTGTTTCTTTATCGATGTTTGTGTGTGTACGCTATTGTTTGTTTTTTATTTACGTTGAAGAAACAAAACGAAAACATTGTGTTTACGAGTACATATTGTGTAATTTGAAGCCTACATAATTGAATATTTATTGCTTTAAACAAATGGCTCCACGGAATACAGCTTTGACGATAAAGCAGAAACTTTTGCTGGTTTCTCTAGTGCGAAAAAAAGAAAAGACAAAACATCAATTGGCCGCAGAATTCAAGTGTGACATTTCAACAATTAACCGAATCATGAGAAATGAGCGAAAATTCGTGAGGTAGCAGAGTCAAACAAGAACGTAGAATTGAAGCGCTACCGAAAATCTAGCCATGCAGATGTAGAAAAAGCCCTCACGACATGGTTTAACCAGATGCGATTGAATAATGCTGTAATTTCTAGCCAAATGGTAATGAATAAAGCAAAGGAGTTTGCTATAAAAATTAATTCGGACTTCGAACCAAACAGTGGTTGGCTGTGGAGGTGGCAGAGGAGAGAAAATATAAAATTTACAAAGATACATGGAGAAAGCAATGAAAATGATCGTGAAGGTGCACAAAATTTTCTGGAAAGTAGCAATTTTTCCTCAATTCTTCAAAATTATACTCCTGAAAATATATTTAATGCTGATGAGTGGCCTTTTTTATAAAGTTTTGCCAAGTGGAACATTAGCTAGAAAAGGGGACCCAGTCAGTATTCGTCTAATTGCCCCGTATGAGGTATTTAAACGTATTCGTCTAATTGCCTCTTATGAGGTACTTAAACGTATTCGTCTAATTGCCTCTTATGAGGTAATTAAGCGTGTTCGTTTAAATACTTTCCCCGCATAATTACCCAAAAATCTTGTAAATTTTGGCGAGGTAATTAACCGGGGATTACTGTAGTACACATCACATCATTCACATTACATTCATTAAAAATTACCAAATTAAATAATTATTAAAATAAATAAATATATATTTGTGAGGGGAAAGAAATTTAAATTTGACCATCGTGGTATCCATATGAAATGCCTGATGGAAAGTTGAACGAAAAGCGTGAACAATATCACATTACAATAAATGGCACCAACAACAACAAGGTAAAACCACAACCACATATATCAAACACCAACCACAACGTAAAACCACATGCATAGTAACAACACCAACGAGTACGTAAAACTACATGCATCGTAACATCTTCATATATCAAACACCAACCACAACGTAAAACCACATGCATAGTAACAACACCAACGAGTACGTAAAACTACATGCATCGTAACATCTTCAACAACAAATAGGTAACAACCACATATTTCAAACCACATGTACCAAAAACCTACAACGGCGTAAAACCCAATGCATAGTAACAACACCAACGAGTAGGTAAAACCACATGCATAGTAACACCTTCAACAATAAATAGCACCAACAACAACAAGGTAAAACCACAACCACATATATCAAACACCAACCACAACGTAAAACCACATGCATAGTAACAGCACCAACAACAACAAGGAACCCACCACAGCTCTAGTAATTTAACAAGTACCCGTTGGGAACCTGTTCCTGGAAACTAAAACTCATTATTTTTATATATACCTAACCTATAATATTTGTTAATTAATACATTTATACATTCTAATCATTATCGCGACTTAACCCTTAGAAATCCGATATGCAATAACCTTAGAATTATCCTTAAAAAAAAAAAAAAAATTTTTGCTAACTAGGTTATGTATTTCACGAGTGTTTGGTTCACCAAACTGTGTTTCTTTTTTTTTTGGAAAGGGCAATTATTTAAGGGACGAACCTGAAAATTAGTATATGAACATGACAATAATTATACTAAATAAATAATATCGCCGAAGAATGAACTCGTAGAATTACAGCTTGATCAAGATGGTAATAAACAGTTCTAAATTTGAATGACATTTTAGGAAATAGATAAGTAATTTCATAATTAAGCAAAGATTATAAAATTACAAATAAAGGTATAATTTTAAAACTGATTGACGTTTTAGGGTTAAACATAAATAATTAATTTTATAGTTAAGCAAAAAGAAATTATAAAATTACAAATAAAGGTATAATTTTAAAATTGATTGACGTTCCGAAGTTGAACATAAGTAATTTCATAATTAAGCAAAGATTATAAAATTACAAATAAAGGTATAATTTTAAAATTGATTGATGTTCTAAAGTTAAACATAAGTAATTCATTTCATAATTAAAAAAAAAAAAACAAAAAAAAAAAAAAATTGTAAAATTGTAAAATTGTAAAATTACCAATAACTGAATAATTTTAAATTAAGCAACAATTTTAAACTGTGAATAAATTTATAAGTATAAAATTAACAAACATTTCAGAATTATCGTCATATTACTACTCTTATAATTAAATCACAATTATAAACTTACAAATAAATTAGGAATTTGGAATTGTGAATAAATTACTAGACTTAAAGTTAATTTACATTTTAAAATTATAAATAGGTAAATAAGTAAGTAATTCTGAAATTGATAAATATTTTAAGAGCATTATATTTACGCTAACTTAATAAATATTTCTCTGTGAATCCTGAGTTAAATTGTAAATAAATATGCGCTGAATTTAATTTGATGGTTGGAATGTGGCTAAAGTGAAGCAGAGTTGCGGTAAGTAAAAATTAGGGACATTACTTATAATATTTGTTTTTATTCAGGCACCAAGTAATGTCACGGTTGACATTAACCCGTCATATGGGGTGGGCAGCCTGACCGGGACCATTACACCTTGTCCCGAGGATTCGAGTCCTGCCAAACAAACAGTGTGAAAGTTTCTGTCATCGAAATGTCTGTCCGTTTATTAAAGGTCTTTACCCATTTCGTAAGGTATTTCTACATCGTTGCTCGTTTTCATTTGCTTCTTTTTTTTAGTATTTTATTAAACACCGTTTCCATTCTGGCACGAATAGAGGTGATAACTGTTAAACCAAGATGGACACGAACCCTCCATTCCCGGCGAGCTACAGCCAAAAACATCAGTGTGCCAAAGTCCATCGCGAAGCAAAAAGGTTGTTGGAAAAATTTTTGAATTTTTTTTTTCTCTGCCAAACAAATATACACAAACAACAATATCACATTACAATAAATGGCGCCCAACGTGGGGCCCACGAAAGTGATTTAACCCTTTGGGCTAAATTAATTTAGCCTGAAACTGTTTTAATTCATCTTTGCTGGCTTCCACACTTTCGAACATTTCTGTTCAAAATGTTCAATCTCGTACTTTTTTATCTTTTATATAATGACTTATGTCGCGGAAGGTATTAATTAGATTAAAGATGATGTATGTCCTGGAAGGTACGTTAACAGTGCCATGCCTGAGTTGCGTCAGCATCGGACAAGGGAACTTAGTACTGGGGGAGTCACGGGATTTGGATCGAATCTCGTCGGTAACCTTGAGCATGATCCGAGGGCTAAATAGCTAAGCGTTCATTAGTTTCAGTTAGTTGAAAAGAGGGGAAAAGAATCCCGCGACTCAAATTAATGTTTTTTTCGTTTTTTATTTTTGTTTTAAGTTAGTTCGATGACAGTAAACTAAATAATTTCAACATTTCACACACGGCTTAATTTTTTTTGTTTGGCAAGATTTAGAATTATTCGTTTTTGGGCATTGAAAACAATGCTTAAGAACAATTTTATTCTTTATCAAGAATATTGTACTCAATCGTCTGATGGGAAGATTGAGGTATCGCAGACTCGAACAATATAGTTTTTTTTTACCACAAGTTTTTTGGTTTCATTAACTTTTTTTTTATTACATTTTTTTCGATAACTCCGAATCTGAACATATGAAACTTTCTTACAGTTTACAGTTTATTTTTTTTACAATATTTGGATAAATTATGTAACAGTCATAATTTTGCATACATTTTAATTTTTTGATAATATCACTTGATATTTCTTTGGTGAATAAATTTAAAAGAGAATTGAATCGTGCAAATTTGACAGAGAATAAGAATCAATGATTACTTCAATGATATTTATTTTTGAAACTCCATTTTTGACATTTTTGAATACTTCGAATTTAAAGATATAAGATTTTCTTAAAGCTTCTTCTTTACTCAATATTTGGGCTGTAAAGTTGGTTGATAATCATAGTTTTACAGACATTTGATTATTTTTTACAATTGATATTTCTTTTATGAATACATTTACGAGGATATCTTGGCTCTTACATTTTACATCGATACATATTAATAATCAACGCTTATCATTATAAATTTTTTATATTGATTTGTTGTTCTTTTTTTTGACGTCGCCAATACATTTAAATTTTAGAAGAATTCTTTTATGAATTCCTTCGATAAGATTCCTTTTATCATTTTCGGTTTCTCGGTATTTTTTTATATATGTTTATATAAATATACTTTGATAGCAATAATACGGCAATTTAACTTGTTTCATTAGTATTTACTATATAAGGACATACATTGTCCTAAATTTACTTTTCTTTTGAAGCTTCCAATCCTTTAAGCTGTTTACGAGCCGGCTTAAACGGTTAACAATATTTTTCTTTGGTATTAGTTGTAAGGTTGTATAATAAATACAATCTCACTTACACTTGGATTTTTCTCAAAGGCCAATTGATGCTTTGTATACAAATAAATTTGTGAAGATCGTTTGTCGCTTATATCTTGACTTTTACCGTTTTGGGATTACATTTTCTTGGGAACTGCGAACAGTCTTGGCTGAGGATGAGTACTAGACGACTGCGATCATCTAGTAGAAACCGAGCGGGCAATGGCGACGACATTCCAACCACGACGACGGCAACAGTTAAGAACCCAAGCGCAGCACCTATCGTTTCTACAAACGCGGTAACTCCTTTATTGTCAATTAGGTTCCCACCCGGATTTGGACCACAAACCCATTCTTCACCTGATAGTTTTAGTACAATTCGTACACCGACCTACAGCAGCATAACTGCCAGGGAAATAAGTGGACAGACAGGTAACCGAAGTACGCGTGACTTGGCTTTAGGAAACATGAATAGGAATAATTTACCCCCTGTGTGCGAGGAAGTCGACCCGGAAATAGTCACGGAGGAGGGCTTGACGCTGAGGGATTATGTCAGTGCTTCGGTGGGAGCGGCACAGGCTGCAAGTATGGATGAGGTTCAAAATATGCAACTCATGCTACCACAACTAATTAGGGAGTCCTTGAGTTCCGAACGTGGAATCTCTTCGGAGAACCAGACTTTCCGCAACAACGCACCCTATGACCAACAGCGAGCGTATCAAACCCCTTTTAATAACAATAATAACAGACCACCGCAAGCACAACGTTTTGCACATTATGACCCTCAAATGTTCAGCCAACAACGCCTGCGTCAACCCAACTTAGCCCAACCAGTATTTGAAAATATTCCTCAGCATTTTGCAGAACAATACCCAGGTTTTGGAAATTCACCTTCGTTCCATGGTTTTAAACCGATAACTCCCAACCAATTAGAGAAATGGGGAATAAGGTACGATGGGACGAATAAGTCATTAACGGTTGAGGATTTTGTGTTTCGGGTGGAGGCATTGAGGCACGATTATAACTGTTCATGGGAAGTTTTAATGAAAGGTTTTCATCACTTAGTCACGGGGGACGCAAGCAACTGGTTCTGGTCTTTCAGAATGAAGCATCCGATATGTGACTGGCAGACTTTTAAACACCATATCATAAAAAAATTCAGGGATTTCGAAAGCGACTTCGAAATTCAAAGGAAAATTATGGAGCGTAGGCAAGCGCCAAATGAGTCTGTGGATGCTTTCATTACGGAAATCGTTAAGCTTAAAAACCAAATGAGGGTAAGCGTACTAGAGAGCGAACTGGTAAAAATTGTTGAAGACAACCTGAAAGATGGATTGGCTCAACTGGTTTTCCCCATTAGGATTGACAGTTTGGATCAGCTGCTGGAGGAGTGCAAAAGGGCTGAAATGAATATTGCCAAGCGATCTTCGAACCGTATGCCTTTAGGTCATTCTCGACGGGTGTATGAGATGGATTTGTTTAACTCCGGGGAGATAGATGAACAGGCGCAGCAGGTTGAGGCACTTCAAAGGGACAGTTTGCCAGCGAAACAACTCACGTGTTGGAACTGTAGGGCCCCTGGCCACTCTTTTATTGAATGTCCCGTAGTACAACGCAATGTTTTCTGCTACAAATGTGGGTTCGACGACGTAACTAGCCCGAATTGTCCCAGATGTGCGGGATACAGAAAATCGAACATGCGGAAAACTGGGCCGACGTGTTCAAACCAAACTCCCTCCGAGTAAAAGATAATTTCTTGATTTTCATATTACCCGGACAAGACCAACCCAACGTAATGATAGAAGCAAACGCACCCCCAGAAAAAGTTCAACAGCCTAATGAAGAAACTGCAAGGACCAACGCTAGGGATGGTGAAGACTCGGAAACTAAGTGGCAAACAAACGATAACTCAAAGCCACACGGTCTCAATCCCGGCCTATCGTATGAACAGCGTCTAGAAAACTACAACCGAATTCGTTCCGAAATTCTTACAGATATACCCATAGTTAGCAATAGAATCCGCAAGACCAGAGAAAGATACGCCTCAAGGAAAGAAGAGAGAGAAGAGAGAAAAGTAATAGCATCAACGGTAATAGGTAGCGAAAATGACATAAGACCCTATATGACAGTCGAGATTAGTGATTCACGATATCAAGGCCTGTTAGATAGTGGAGCTTCTGTGAGTTGCCTTGGCCGAAACTGTATTGAGAACGCAAAGCAAATGGATGAGAAAATACTTGACTTCAAATCTTCTGTGCGTACCGCGGATGGGAAACAACATTTAATAATTGGCAAAATTTTCGTAAAAATTAAATATGGGAATAAATTTGTGTAAATGATGTTATATCTAGTACCAAACTTAAGTCAAGAACTGATTTTAGGGTATGATTTTTGGGAAAAAGTAGGTCTAAAAGTTTCATTTGAAAATAGTATAGTCGATGAAATTTCTCTCAAAGTTTGGAAGTGTCCAAGATGCACTCATTAACGTCACGGACACGGAAAATTTTGGAAAATGAAAAACAATCGTTTCGGTGTTACACACAGTTTGGCTTGGGAAGAACGCAAATCGAAAAACACACAATAGACACTGGAGATGCACCGGCCAAAAAGATGAGACACTACCCCGTAAGTCCAGCAGTGCAGAAACTAATCTACGCTGAACTTGACAGGATGATCGAACTAAACGTGATTGAAGTAGCCACTGGAGCAGAGTGGAACAACCGTATGACCTTGGTCATTAAGCCCAACAAGAACAGGCTTTGTCTCGATGCCCGGGAGCTCAACAAGGTAACGAGGAAGTATGCTTATCCTCTGCCCAATATAGATGGATTATTGGCGAGGCTAGGAGATACCCACTTTATCTCATCAATCGACCTTAAGGATGCCTTCTGGCAAATCCCTCTGGACGAGGAGAGCAGACCAAAGACAGCGTTCACAGTTCCTGGCAGGCCTCAGTATCAATTCAAAATGATGCCTTTTGGACTGTGCAACGCTGCCCAGAGGCTTTGTCGGTTGATGGATAAAGTGGTGCCATCTGAGTTAAAGGACAGAGTGTTTATCTACTTGGACGATTTGTTGGTAGTGTCATCAAACTTCGAAGATCATATGGACATGCTTTGTGTTGTGGGACAGAAATTAACGTACGCTGGACTGACAATTAATATGCAGAAATCAAAATTTTGTTACTGAGAGTTAAAGTACTTGGGATACATAGTTGGCGGGGGAAAACTGAAACCGGATGAGAAAAAAGTTAAGGCTATTTTGGATATAGGTCCACCTAAAAACCATAAAGAGGTTAGAAGATTTTTAGGTACAGTAGGGTGGTATCGCCGTTTCATCAACGATTTTTCCACTCTTACAGCACCTTTAACGGATACCCTTAAAAAATCTCCTAAATTTAATTTTAACCCTGAGGCTATGGAATCTTTTGAACAGCTCAAGCTTAGGTTAGTTACCAGCCCAGTTTTGTCCAGCCCAGACTTCGAAAGGCCATTCTTTGTCCAATGCGACGCGTCAAACGTAGGGGTAGGGGCAGTTCTGTTTCAAAAAGATGATTAAGACGGCGAACACCCTATCGAATATTTTTCGAGGAAACTGAACCAGGCCCAGAAGAACTATTCTACGACGGAGAAAGAGTGTCTAGCAGTAGTTCTAGCCATAGAAAAATTTCGCCAGTATATTGAGTTGATGGACTTAACGGTCATCACCGACCATTCCAGTCTGAAGTGGCTGATGCGTCAGCAAGACCTGAACGGGAGACTTGCTCGGTGGAGTTTAAAGCTTCAAGGCTTTAAATTCAACATAGAGCACAGGAAAGGAACTAAAAATGTTGTCCCCGATATGCTTTCGCGTCAGGACATGGAGGAAGTGGTTTTAAATAGTGGCCCATTAATAGATTTTAATTCTGAAGCATTCAAAAATGATGATTACTTAGCATTAATAGACACGGTGGAGCAAAATAAGGACCGGTTACCTGATTTGAAAGTGGAAGATGGCATAGTATTCAAGAGAGTAAAATTCAACAGAAACGACCTAGATAATGAGGCGGATTGCTGGAAGATATGGGTACCGAACGATTTAACCGACATTCTGATTAGTAAATCCCATGTAAATAACACCTCGCACGGAGGCATAGCGAAAACATTATATAATATACGTGAATATTTTTATTGGCCTTCTATGGTAAAACAGATTAGGGATTTTGTTAGAGAATGCGGCACGTGTAAGGAAATAAAACACCCAAAACAAACCTTACGACCACCTATGGGAAACGAGGTAAAAACCCACAAACCATTCCAGAAAATCTATGTAGACTTCTTGGGGCCATATCCTAGAACTAAAACAGGCAACACTTTCATTCTCATTGTCTTAGATCACAGAACTAAATTTGTTCTGCTAAAGGTCTTATCTAAAACAACCACCAAAGTGGTGATTAAATTCCTAAGGGACGAAGTGTTTTATAAATTTGGAGTACCGGAGGTATTGCATTCCGATAACGGCAAACAATTCGTCTCCGAAACCTTTATGGAATTCTTGCAAATGTTTGGAGTCAGATACCTGCGTAGTCCCATTTATTCACCTCAGGCTAACGCAAGTGAGAGAGTGAATCAAACCATACTAAGTTCAATTCGAAGTTTCCTGGACAAGGATCAAGCTAAATGGGACGAAAACTTATCGAGGATTGAAAGTTCACTCCATTCGTCCGTCCATTCGTCCACTGGAATTTCGCCCTACTTCGCATTAACGGGATACAACATGATTACTCATGCGGATGCGTACGAAATATTGCGGAAATTAAAATCGTCTGAAGAGGGAGAGATGCTAATACTGCCTAAGCCCTCACGGATGCAATTAATCCACCAAAGGGTGAATGAAAAACTCCATGACGCCTACCTAAGAAATGTTAAATCATATAACCTTAAAAGTAGAAACATAAAATATAGCCCTGGTCAGGAGGTCTATAGAAAGAATTTCGTACAGAGCAAATTTTCTAAAGGTATAAATGCAAAACTTTGTAGACCATGGCTGAAATGTAGGATAAGAAGAGCTATAGGTAATAGCCAGTATGAAGTTGAGAATCTTAGGGGACAGGTGATAGGTATAATCCACGCGCAGCATTTGAAACAATAGAATACTTGTGATTCGAAGGGCACTATTGGTTGTTGTAGGTTGGATTTTTTTTTAGGGGCAGACAATTTGCTGGGAATGATCGTATTTTTTGTCGAGTGGGAAGGAATTTATGGCAATAAAAAAAAAAAAAATTTTTTTTGCAATATAGCGCCGGCTTTTACACTGCACCTTTTTCCTTGATTTTTTTCTTTCAATTTATGAGCTAACATAAATATGTTTCCCCATGCATTTAACATAAGCTGAGCAATAAGAAATATTGCTTTGTTATTCTGCCAACGTTATGGCCAACGGGATTGGATATTTATCTTTAGTGTAGACCTAGGGTAAGGAAGCCGAGTTCAAAAAAATTATAAGCCGTGAATACACTACCGGCAGTCTCCAACGAGAGAAATGATAGGGAAGTTGCCAGATCATACGGTTCCGCAACTCTTTTCCCTCCACAGGCTATAAGAAAAGAGCTGGCTTTGTGACGACCACCGTGATGTTTTAATTTAAGCGTTTTTTTTTTCAAAAAAATAATAGTAAATATATCCATCTCTGAGTGCCATCACTATGTAAATGAGAAAAAGAATAAAACTCTACAACATATGGAAAAATACAACTTTACAACATGCGGGAAAATACGACTCTACCAAGTCGAATCGTCTAGAACGAGTCTCGAACTCTCGTAGACATGGCGTGGGTATAGATAGAGTTTTTGGTTTTTTTCACAAGCGGAGAATATAAATGGTTGTCGTTTAAGATGGAGATCCTCCTTTTTGTCTTGTGGATTCAATAGACTAAAATATATATATGAGTGAGTGAAAAAAAAAATAAGATACTACACATAGTACACACGCATCATAGTACACATCATATCACATTACAAGGGTAGTGAATGCGTACCAGAACACTCATCAATCAACATATACAAATATTGAAATCGAAGGCCGTACTGTAAAATTTAAAGTAGATTGCGGAACGGGATTTACATTTTTGCCCAGAAGAAATTAAAATTTAATATACAACTAATATATATCACTAATATCTTTATTTGCCAATCGTTCCTGTACTTATAATGCCTGCTCCAGCTATTTTTAAGTGTGGAATATGCCTTAAGTCTATAGGTAAAACCCAAGCAAGTGTTCAGTGCAATGTATGTGCAGTATGGTTACATTTTTTATGTACAGACATTCCGGATGAAGTTTTATCCCTACTTTAAGATGTTCAATCGTTGTCTGTTGCCTGTCCATCATGTCAAAATAATCAAAGTGATGTTTCTTCGTTACATGATGAAGTACGTAGTATGAATGCCAAATTTGATTCTTTTCTGGATAAGAGTCCGGAGAATAGTGACTCCATTATGGAGGCGATTGCGGGTGCTATTGCTGATTTCATGTCTGAAGTTACAGCTTGTCGTAACAAACTGGGCTCAGAAATAGCTGAATGCCGAAATTTAATAAGCCATGTTGATTCGTCTACAACATTAAAAATGTCTGCTTTAGAGACTGAAAATAATGTTTTGCACGGGAGAATGAATCGTGTTGACATAATTATTGGTGGATTGTCCTCAGGATAAGATGATTTATATGCTACCGTTAAATCTTTGTTTTTATACTTTAAAATTAATATAACCGAAGGTTTGCTTTGGCACAGTTCAACAGTGTGCTTATTCGTGATAAGCTTATGAAGCAATATTTTAACCCTTAAATGCATACTGTACCAAATATGGTACATGACTTTAATCATATGATACTCTCGCTAATATAACTAAAGAGTGGTACCGTTAGCTATAGATTATAAAAAACAATATCACTCTTCATAAAAATACCATTTAAGCTCACTTACGATTTGTTTTAATTGTCAGTAAGCTGCCAAAGTGGGTGTATGCACTTTTTGCACAAAATTTTAAAAGTGAATTTCAATAGTGAAAAAAAAGTTTTAAATACATATTATTCGTGTGGAAACAAGTATTGGTAAGTAAATTGGACTTTTTTTTAGCTAATTATGATGAATCTTGATCAAATATTATATCGTTTATTAGTTTTTTTCTCCATTTTTCTATGTACCTTATATGGTACAACATGCATCTGCACATGTGGTTCATTGTGTGCTGGATGTATGCATATTCTATGACTATTTTTATTATTTATTGTTTATTATTTATTATTTTTTATATTCATTTTTATTTTTTATAAGTTATTGTTTTTATTTATTATTGGCGTTGTTTATTTAGATATGGATGGTATTATTATTGACGGGAAGAGGTACAACGCTGATGAGGTGGCGGATATGCTTCAGGATTATGACGATAACGAAGTAGTTGGCATACCAAACAATGGCGATAGGTCTGATGATGAATTAGAATGGGTGGATGACGGACCGGATGAATTGGTTAATGAAACTCAAATGCCGCAACGTGTGAGAAATCGTGCCGAAACCGATTACGCCATATTGGATGCAGGGGAAATTTCTGACGAAATTCTCAATATTGACGAACTAGACGTATATATTCTTGAAGCTTCTGGAGTTCCTGTTCCTGATATTGGTACCTCAATATCAGTTGATTTGTCTATAGTGACTAAGCCGCCTTCTTCGCCTCCACGAAAAAGGATAAAAATGTTGGCTTCATCGACCCCTGTGCAACCTGTAGATGATCTAACAGAAAACGCTGCCACCGAAAATGCTTTCGTCGATCAGAATGAAAAGCTAACCCATGTACGTGAAGAATGCTGCAAGTATAAGGACGTTGTTGTAGACATAACTTCCAATGATTTTGAGAGAGTTCGTTGGAAAAAAGAAAACCTACAGTTGCACGAAGAGCAAATCTCTTTTCTTGGAAGCTCTAAATTGGAACCAGACTCAGCAGATGATTTCGCAACTCCTTACACATGTTTCAAATACTTTTTCACGGACGGGCTGATGGCAAAAATAGTGGACGAGACCATTCATTACGCAAAAGTTGAAAAGAACAATCAAAACTTCGTTTTTAATGCCTTGGAACTCGGTAAATACATTGGAATTATTTATTATATGTCTTACCACAAACTTCCTTGTGTGCGAGATTATTGGAACAGACAGAATGGGGTTGATGCAGTGCGTAATGTAATGACTGTAAACCGGTTTGAGAAGATTAGGGAGTACCTCCATATAAACAATAACGATGAGTATGATGCCGAAAATCCTGACCGATTATTCAAAGTTAGGCCAATGGTGAATTCACTTAACGATCGTTTTCAATCGATTCCTATGCTGCCTCGCTTATCGATAGATGAGCAAATGTGCTCCACAAAAGTTGGACATTATATGAAGCAGTATCTCCCAAATAAGCCAAAGAAATGGGGATTTAAATTTTTCGCACTTTGCGATACAACCGGTTTTATGTATAAGTTCGAAATTTACACTGGAGAAGAACATCGTAGATGGCCGGGAGAACCTGATTTGAAGGCATCTGCGAATATTGTAGTACGTATGACCCGTGAAGTTCCCCGTTTTGAAAATTACGTCGTCTATATGGATAATTATTACACGTCCATACCATTACTGATTTATTTGAGGACCCAAGGCATTCACAGCATTGGAACAATCAACCGTAACCGCATAAAGAATTGTAAACTTCCTGACCCTAAGGAGATGATGAAAATGAATAGAGGCGTTTCGGCAGAGTTTACAGCACACATTCATGGTGTGCAATTAACATCAATATCTTGGAAAGATAACAAGGTCGTTAACCTTGTGTCCACTTTCGTTGGCATAAAACCATTACTTGCTGAACATGGTGTTGCTGTTGACGTCCCTTCTGTTGAAAGATGGGATAAAAAGCACCACGAAGTAATCACGATTCCCTGCCCCCAAATCATCAAAGAATACAATATGCATATGGGCGGCGTAGACCTAATGGATTCTTCTTTAGGTCGTCTAAAAATTGGACTAAAAAGCCGAAAATGGTACATCAGAATATTCTACCATTTACTCGACATTTGCATGGTTAATGCATGGCTTCTTTTTAAAAGAGCAAACCCTTCAATCCCAATAACCCAAAAGGAGTTCCGTCTGGAGGTATCCCATGTGCTGACAAACATGACACAAAAGAAAAGAAAGTGTGGTCGGCCAGACGTACCTTCGCCAGTCTCTCGAGGCCAAAACGAACAGCAGCCAGCTGACGATTTGCGATATGATGGTATTGACCACCTGCCAGTTGTCGAAGGACGAGCTCGCTGCAAAAATATTACATGTGGTGAAGATAAAAAAGTTAACAACCGTTCCATTTTTAAGTGCAGAAAGTGTAATGTTCATCTTTGCTTGAACGAAAAACGTAATTGCTTCGTCGATTACCATACTAAAAAGGAATAATAAATATTATTTTAAAACTGGAAACTACCAATATTGTTATTTTCACACATTTTACATGAATTTTCCATTTATTTTTATGTTTTTTTTCATTAATTTCTAATAAATATTAAAAGTATTTCAACAAACTGTATTTTATTCTAAATATGTATAGAATGCATAGTGTACCATATATGGTACACACCACAAATCGTCGTTTTTCCGCTTTTCCGTGAAAACGGTGCATTTTCCAGGAAAACGAATGCCCATTTCGTGTTCAGCGAGCGATTTACCATAAGAGTAGCTTGGTCGCAATACCGGGGGCTGACCTCATGCATTTAAGGGTTAAGGACCGTTCGCTAAAATTGTTTAATGTCATTGGGGGTGATATAGATAGTCGCGTGTACCTAAATGACCATTACTCTCCGGCAGCTGGCAATCTTAATGCACAAGAGAAAATTGGTTGTACCCCTCAATATGAAGTTAAAATTACCTAAAAATGTTACACTAATTTATAATAAAGGAAGACCAATTCCGTATTCCTTAACGGAACGAGTTAAAAACGAACTAAATGCTTTAGAAAAAAGCGGCACCATTTCAAAAACAAGTAATAGCGATTGGGGCCGCCTCTATTAGTAATACCTAAGACAGACGGTGGTGTAAGATTGTGCGTAGACTACAAAGTCGGCATAAACCAACGACTTATTGATTCGCACTACCCAATTAGAAAAATTTATGACATTTTTAATAATCTTCGTGACTCAAAATATTTTTGTAGACTTGACTTATCTACACATACCTGTAGATGAGCAATCAAGCATTATTCAAACAATTTCAAACCATCGTGGACCTACAGAATGAATCGTCTATCATTTGGCATAAAAACTGCACCGGCAGAGATTAATAGAATTATGGACCAGATTTTGCGTGACATACCAAAGACGGAGGCGTATTTTCACGATATATTCACAGAAAATAAATGGAGGAGTGCGTTACAAAATTAAAATCTTATCTAAGACAGCTACAAAAATACGATTTACATTTTAACCATGCTAAATTGTTGAAACTGAAAAATTGATTAATCGCTATATTAGAAACACTATTATTATATGAAATAAAGAAAACTTTTTTACTTCACTTGTTAACTTCAATAAGAACCTACAGATAAGAAAGGTTTCAGGATACTTTGATAAATTCGAACACAAATGCTCGATTTTCAAGCAGAGCATCGAGTTTTTTGGACATGTTGTAGAATACAACAAAATAAATATATCTGAAGTATAGTGAACATTGTCACTACTGTCAACTTGGCGAGTTGTGAAAAGCGAACAATTGACAATACTGTCATATTGTATTCGTCTGCTTCATATCAACTAACCAAAAGAACTTTGTATTTTGTCTAATACTTTTAATAAATAAGCATATTAAAACAATTAAGACTTTTTTTTGCATAACTGATTCAAGTTATGTTAGTTTCAGCTATTTTAAATTTGCCTACACCAAATACGGTGACGATGACGTTAGACGATTCTTAGGAATGGTAACGTATTATGCACGTTTTATACCTCACATAACGTCCATTACAACAGCCATAAGGTACATGTTGAGGAAAGATTCAAAAAAATTATCTAGTATTGAAATATCTAAAACTAAATTGTCTAAAATTTTGAATTATTAAAATAAGAATTTAATAAGTGTGCGAAAAATATGTTATCATAGTTGGCAACCTTTAAAATGTATTGAATATATGTATTCGGTATTAGAATGTAACGATTAGACGACTTCATATTTTATTTTATATATGCAGATATAATACCAAGAAAACGCGTGCTTTAGATACACACCGTTGTTAAATAAATACGAATATAAAAATACAAGTCGTTACCTTAATATAAGAAGGCCCCAACTCATTATTTTTGGAAATTCGTTTTTTGATTGATTCTTGTAGAATGGTTGCTAATACATATTCTATTCAAATTTCAAGCAAATTAGATAAAAAATAAAGACGTTATAAGCAGAACAAAAAAAGCCCTAACTCATACACACAATTTTACTGAAGAAAAAAAGCCCTAACTCATTCACACAATTTTTCGTAAACAAAAAAACACTGACTCATACATTTCTGCAGAAACGTACAAAGTAGGCATTGCATTTCTAGAATTGTTGTTGTTTTACATTGTGTATAACTGATAGAGCAAGAGCCGTTTATTTTCATTTGTGCGTTATAATTGTGCATATAAGGTGTACGCGTGTGTTGTGAAAGTATAAAAAGTGAAAATATGAATGTCGGTAATGATAGTATCCGTACTAGGAGAATTAATCCAAATCAATCGGAATGGAAGTACAAAAGCAATAAAGTGAAGCGAATGAAAGGTGAAGAATATTTGGGTATAACAAATAATTCAATTTCCGTAAAGCAAGCACGACATCAAGGTTTAACCTGTTCATCAAATTATTGTTTAAAAAGTTCATTAAGACACTGCTCGCAATTCAGTGAAAATACGCGAAAAGAAATATTTAATTTGTTTTGGAAGATGTCGTGGGAGCAAAAAAAGCAATATATTGTAGGCCTTGTTTTAATGAAGGAGAAAAAGCAATGTTTCGTTGAATCTTCAAATCGAACTCAATCGAAGGCATATTTTTTAATGAACAATTCAAGTCGATTACAGGTTTGCCGCCAAATGTTCCTTTCAACCTTAGGATTGAATGAAAAAATGGTTAGGAAGTGGTTAAACTGTGGGGGAGCACATTGCACAGTTCCAAGTACCGAAGAAATTACAAATATTCACATTGAATCTAAGAGGTGTTCGAAAACTGGTCAACGTAATCTGGAAAGACGTGCATTTCTCCAAAACTGGCTGGATGGTCTTCCAAAAATGGAATCTCACTATTGCAGAAAGAATACAAAAAAATTGTATTTACAATCCAATTTTTCATCATACACTGAAATCTATAACCTATACAAGGATAAGTGCACCGCAAACAAAGAAAACCTCTTAAAACATTTGTCGTACCCAGTTTTCGCAAATATAATAAAAGCATCAAATTATTCAATTTTCCAACAAAAAAATGACGAATGTAATACTTGCGTATCATATAAAGTAGGAAACATATGTGAGCAAGACTATAAAAAACACAGAGAGGAAATAGATAAAATGCGAGAAGAAAAGTCCAACGACATTTTAAACGCAAAGTCCGGCGTATGTGCAATATTTTGTATGGATGCACAAGCTGTCAAATTGATGCCTCAATTAAACACAAATGCAGCATATTATAAAATGAAATTGCAAATTCACAATTTCACATTTTACAATCTTATCAGCCATGATTCTGATAACTATGTGTGTGATGAGACTGATGGCAAACTGCACTCTTCCGTTTTTGCAACGTGCATTACTAAACATTTACACAATTTTCACAATCGCCATCCAGAAGTTCACCATATTATCATTTATTCCGACGGCTGCTTTTACCAGAACCGAAACAGTACGTTAGCCAATGCTTTACTCTCTTTTTGTGAGGAAACCCATATAACAATAGAACAAAAGTATTTAATAAGTGGGCATTCGCAAATGGAGTGTGATGCTACCCATTCACTCATTGAGAGAAAACTAGCAAAAAAACAAATCTACCTTCTATCTCAATTCGTTGATATTATAAGAGAAGCTCGAAAATCTCCAAGCCCTTTACAAGTGCACCAACTGCACTATGATGATTTCCTGGACTTCGAAAGTATTCCCAAACAATACCCGTCCATTCGGCCAGGTAAATATGGTTCTTTGTTAATTCGGTAAGGTAAATATGAATTGTTGCTAATATTTAAATTCATTACAGGAAGAAGCATTGGAGACCATACTGTAAACATGATCCGAGCCCTAGCATACGATGACTTGGGGTATATTTATTACAAAACCGATATAAGTGCCGAATATGAGCCTCTACCGCAAAGGAAAAAGTCCATTACCAGAACCAACACACCTGGTCAACTTTACGCCAAAAGAATAGAAATATCGAAAAAGAAGTGGGATCACTTACAAGATCTTAAGCAGTTTCTGCCCAAAGACTGTCATTACTTTTATGATAATTTACCATATCAAATCTGAATACTATCTACAATTATCTAATTTTTACAATTTAATGTATTTTGCCTTTTTTAATTTGTTTTAAAACCATGAATTTAAATACAATTTTGAGTTAAATTATTCTTTTCAAAAAGCCCTATCTCACTATTTCTTTCATAAAATACGAATACAAAAAGCCCTAACTCATATAACATCCATAAAAATTACAAATATATACATAAGTATTTCAATCTGAATTCCTCGTTTAATTTAAATAAAGAAGTTTTTTGACAATGTTTGTGTAGCTATATTATTTTAGCTCTTATTAAGTTTTTTCCTTCTCCTGTAAAAAGTGTTTTTGATGAGTTGGGGCCTTCTTATATTAAGCTAACGAAGTGCATTTTTTTTATATAAAACATGACAGGGTATAAAAAAATTATGATTTGATAGTATTATCTACCCAATATATTTCCTGTTAGTGATATAAATTTGCTATATCTTTTTTATCATAATACTTAATGCAGATGTCATAATGAATTATTGATTTTGCTTTTATAAAATATATAAATTTAATTTTAATTCATAAGATAACTAACCATTCGTTCAATGTAGACAATTAAAAGTTAAGAAAACAAAGCGAGATCAACTCTCTCATCACTAGATTCAACAATGCATAATTAATTTAAATTAAATGAGACTTACGATTGGAATGTTCTATAGCAGCTAATAATTCATGCTTTTGTCTTACATATAAACGTCCCTTCTTCCAGGGATTTTGCAGCAGCAGCGGTTTGAAATCATCGCGCAAACAACGTTCTCGTGCTCCAATAACAGCTACTAAGCAAAAATTGTCCAACATATCAGCCGTATATATTGGACCATTACTGCCCTTTAATACCGCTGCCATATTTAATTGTTTCACCACTAAATTGATGACTTCTCTGGCTGTTGTCTTAGCGGTGACATGCAATTTCAAACTAGTACCCGAAGCTAAACCGGTATTGTAGGCTGTGTACACTTGTATAATGCCCGATGGAGTGTTGACTGCTTCCGCCGTAGCATCGCTGGCTAAACTAGGACAACTTGCTGCGATATATTCTTCTTGGCTGCTTTGCTTTTGTAGATTTTTACTGGATGTAGCTATAGGTATCAGATTTTCATCGAGACTAGCGGAATTTGAATTTTTCATTTCGGTTTTTAGAGCTGTTAGGGTGGTTTTCAAATATAAACCATTATCTCGCAAATTAGCACTAGAAGCCGATTTTACCTTTTCCGCCGTTTTGATTTGTTTACTTTCGAATGCACCATTGTAATTAACCTTTAATGATTGACTAGATCCTAGCGTTAACTGATCTCTAGCTAAGTAGGGCACCGACGATGAAGAATGTACGGTTATTAGGGGAGTTATTGGTGTTGATGTGGGTGTGATATTTGATGAAGTACGTTTTCTTTGAGATTTTTGATTTTGTTGTTTTGCTGCCTCGCTGAGAGTATCATCAGATCTGGAGGGTGGCATATTGAATATTTGTCCAAAATCACTGGTACTAGTTAAAATAGAATCGTTGGCCGAATAAAAACTACGTGTGGTATAATGTGAGCTACCCGAATCTCCGGAATTTTTACGCAAAGAGATATCCGAATTCATAAAATCAGTTTTCACCTGTAGAAGATTGGGCGTAGCTGGGGTAGTTGTTGTAGAAGTGCATTGCATTTGATTTTGTTGCTTTTGATTGCGTGTCATTGTTGTTGTTGTTGTGTGTGTAATGGCTGTTAAACCAAGATTTTGTTCAGATTTGGAATGTTCTGGTCCCAGATGACTATTGTTTGTTGTTGAAGAACCTGGACCGGGCCAACTGCCCCTACCCGAGCCAGATTTGTTGAATTTGACATCCCTTATGGGGGGTTGTAGCAATTGTGAATTACCCGAGTTATTCTCATCGGAATTTTGAGCAAAATCTAAAATCTCTTTCATAGCCGCCGAGGGAGGAGCATTTTTATCTCTAGCAAAAGCTATCACATCCATTAACCATCGAACAGCTTTCCAAACAGCATTTAAACTAGATGTCAACTCCTGCAACTTGGCTAGCCTTTCTTTAGCTGTTTGTAATTCTGTGGTGGAGAATGCTTCTCTTTGGGAATGATTAGCCAAAGCGGTATCCAATTCTAAGATACATGATAGTCTGGCGTATTTTTGTATTATTCCCGGTTGATAAGTGATAAGGTGAATCATTTCGAATGCTTGTATACTTAAACTAGCCAAATCTTCACGTTGCAACAGTAGCTCAGACTGACCAGGCACCGCACAACTCAACTCAACTGAGGGACATATTATAAGAAAACTTATATCTTGACTATGTTCAATAACTTCCACATCATATAAACGGTGGGTTGCTGCTTCTTCTGGTTTAATATTCATATAGTTAAATAACTTGTGTGTTGCTGTAGTCAAATCATATAGAAATAATCTCTGAACCTCAGTGGAAGCTTCAGTGTTTGTATTAAAATCTAAAGCTACTCTCAAAGGACTAGCACTTCTTCGACCATCATCAGGTCTAACACCACCATGAAGACCATTACTTTCCTTCTTTAATACCTGCCATTCTTCTGCTGTTATATGACTATTATCTCTTACCTTATAATGGGGCAATACATTGGGCGTCTTGGCGGGCACAACAACTTGAATCTGATCCATGGAACATTGCATTTTTAAATATCCCAAATATAGACCAGGTGGAAGGCGTTGCATAGCTGTTTGATGGTATTGTATTTGATCTGTTATCGACGTTATCAATACCTCGTTTATATTGTACTCTTCGTGTAAAGCACCGATTTTCTTTTGTAATTTATTAACTGGTAACCAACGGGAATTTAAAATCGACACGACTTTTTGACTTTTCACATTTTGTATGCAGGTTAAGACCACCGTACCATGTGAATCTCTCAGAGGTTTATAATACAGTTGACCAAGATCATTGAAACCCAATGCCGATTGCATTTGGCAAACGGCTGATAGAAGTTTGGTACGAAAATGATTCGCTGAGGTAAGATTACGTTCCATATCAGTGCGTAATGATTTGACATCATCCCATGTACAGGCCACCTATAAAAAAAGGAAAAATAGAAATTAAAAAATAGTATTTATGTGGAATCACTGAATGTTAAAGAGGAATTATAAAACTTTATTAGTATTACTTTATACTTTTTCGATGGGGTTTGGCTTCCAGATTCACACTAATTCTTTTGCAGCATATACATTAAATTTCAAAATATGCCAATTGATATTCAGATTTTTTATTTGAAATTCAGAAATTTAGAAAATATCAATTTTAATTCAAAAAATATCAATTGAAATGAAACAACAGTAAGAGCTTCGAAAGCATTATTTCAATTAAAGCTTTTATCATGAAAATTATTATCCCGCATTACCACAAAAAGGTTCATATATCATTCCGATAAAAAATTCCGAGAGCAGTAATTGCAATTTAATAAATTCCCAATCTCTATATACAAAGGAATAACGTTACTGACTGACTCACCCAGTCTAAACGGCTAGAGCTAAAAAATTCTATTCGGGAAGGGGCAAAGGGGGGGAAAACTTTTCCTTCACGGCGTGCTTCAGCTAACTCATTAACAAAGTAGTAAAAATTGGGGCTCAAAGAGTAAAAAGTCTCCCCCTCATAACGGCCTGCCTAAACCGCTGGAATTTTTGGAAAAAATCTCCACCATGGGGCTTGCCAAAACAGCTGGAATTGGGAATTTGGTACATAGGTTCGTAGGAGGGGGCAAAAAGGCGAAAAGTTTCCAACTAAAAGGCCTGCTCTCACCGAATTAGCTAAAACCCTGAATATGATATATGTCTTACATGAAGTATGGGCTAACTCATTGATAAGATACATTTCAGAATTTTGGGCAGAGATATGGTGGTGAGTTAACAATACGTCTTGGCCTTATTGGCTTATTGCATTGTAAATAAATAAAATAATAAAATATATAAATAAATAAAATGGGGGTTCAAGCGGAGAAGATCTTCCCCCTAACGGCTTGCCAAAACTGCTGGATCTACGAGTTTGAAATTTGGTTTGCAGGTTATTTCTTTATAGCCGTTTTCCACTGAGCTACATCTTTCATCAATTTGCAAAGATGTTAACATCTTCCCATAAGAATTATACAGGCTAAAAATTCTACATCTTTCTACATCTACAAAAGATCCTCTCATTTTGTTCCATCTTTCGTTATTTTAAGTATCATCACTAAAAAAATTACAAAAAAATCGATTTTCTTTGTACCATCACTAGCAAACTGACATTGCAGAAAATAAACAAAAAAAAATATTTATTAAACAAAGGAAAATGAGCGGCACATGTAAAAATCTCATCATCTTCTTCCAGAATATCCTTTAATATTTCAATGTACTGCATTAAAATTCCACCGGGGAGGGGCAAAAAGGGAAACTCTCCCCTTTAACACCCTTGCCTAATTGCTGGAGCTAGGAAGTTTAAATTTTATATGAAGTTTCTTCCTCCGGTGTTGACATCAACTAAGACGGGAGTTTTGTTAAAGCCTGGATGGGCAAAAAAGGGAAAATCCTCCCCTTTAACGACATGCCAATGCCGCTGGAGCTCGGAAGTCGAAATTTGGCATGAAGGTTCTTCCTCTAAAGACATCCGCCCACACGGTATTTTCTAAAATTCCTACGAGGGCAAAATAATCCTCCCCCTTGACGGCCTGCCAAAATTATCAGAGCTAGAAAGTTGAAATTTCGTATGTAGGCTCCTTCATCGGCGCAGACGTCCATATATTGGGTAAGACTGTGAAGCATGTCCCAAATTCATGAGAGTTTTTGTTGTTAAATTCTTTATTTTTGAGTGGATTCAGTTGATCTAATGAATGCAACTTTTTCCAAATGGGGTGTCGTGATCCTCTGGGGGTCCGCAGCTGCATCAGAAGGTGTCCCAGAAGAGTTAAAAAAAAAAATCTTTTAAAAAGAAGAAGGTAATAAAAAAAATTATGTTCCAATGTCTGTTGCCATGCTTGTCGTTAAAACTATAAAAAAATAAAAATGAATAAAGCGCGATTTTAAAAACTTTTAAAAGAAATAACAACTATGTGTAGCTTAAAAAAAAACACTGATAAAGAGTTGTGGTATTCTAATTCTTAGGACTTTCCAGACTGCAGCAATGTTTTTTTATGTCTCCTATAGGAAACGATCAGATTCGAAAAAAAATCATCAGAGTATGTTTAAGAATTAAAAATCACCGATTCTTAGAGACTTTTTTATAGAAGACCCTTCAAAATCCTTGAGTTTTTAAGTTTTTCTAGGGCAGTTTAGTTAAAAGATTCTTTTTAAATTTTTATCTGGTAAATCTCTTAAATTGGCAAAATTAAAAAAAAAACTGCATTAAAAAGTTTCAAATCTCACGTCTAAAACGTGTAAACGTGAATCTAAAACTTTTTGAAAAAAACTTTACGAAAAGAAAATTATGTCAAAATCTAATTTCTAAGGGTCCCCCACTAAAATAGACAAAGGGCTACACTTGCTATAAAACGCATTGTCTATAACTATAACCAAGTAGCGAGTGTTAATTTTGATTGCCAATGAAGATTAATCTACAGAACGAAAAGAAGTAGCTTTAGTTTTATCTGCCTTTATAATTTTCAATTCATGACCCAGTGCATAACTTATTCGTGCATTCAAAGAGTCAAAGAATTATTTCTCTCCAAAGAAAACCAAATGAATATCATCGGCATATATAAAAATATCTGAAATTCGGAGATTTACGGTCTATAATTAAATAGCAGGGGCCCTAAAACAGACCCCTGCGGGGTCACGATGTAGAGTATCTATTGCTACAAGCAACAAATTGTTGTCTATCACAGCAAAGAAATTGAATCGCATGAACAATTTATTCATTATATTATTATGGTTGTTGGTGTCACATGTCTGGGATAAATCCTGAGCAACTAAAACACCAACTCTGTTATAAATTAGGTTCTGTTTTATACTATCCGTTAATAAAAGTAGATTTGCAGTGCTGAAACCTTTACGGTACCCAGAGTGACAAACACTAAGAATGTTATTTTCACACAAACTAATAGATGCTCAATGACCTTAGAGAGGCAAGAAAGAACGCGGGTGGGCCAAAAAGAATTAGCACCCTGTATGTTTTTTTGTTGATGGGATTTTCACGAACAAATAAAAAAAGGAGTTTTACTTTCGGGGTTTTTACCGGCGCTATTTAACGCCACTGGTAAATTTCTTTTTGGCAGATTTATATGACAAAGGGTTTTAAACGTTTGACTGGCAGTTTGAAAAAGAAGTTTTTTATTTTAATTGCCGTCTTTCAAGGCAAAACTTCAATTGCCATTTATTTACTTTTTTCGTAAGCTTATATCCTAAAATAACGGTATCCTTAAAACTATGTACAAATCCTTAAAATTAGTTGTTGTTAAATAACTACATTTCCAATGATTCCAATAATGATCTGTTACATTAGGGTGGCACTTATTTGCAAAGTATAGAAATGTACATGTTATAATAATGGCAATTAAAACATTTAAATTTTGCTTTTCTATAGATGGGTATATCTTCAAATATTTAATTAGTATTTCATCAACACCCATTGAGTTGGATTTTATGCTGCCCATACACGATACTAATGTTTCATTTTTAAATACGGACGATGTAACCAAAAATGAAACCATAAGCGAAACATCAGTTCTGAGTGTATGAATATTTTTTTATACTTTTCCATTTATTTATTAGTAGTATTTTCAATATTTTTCATTTAACATTTCAGATTGATATTATATTTTATACAGTTAAGCTTTCATTCAAATTCTGATATCTAATAAATGTTACAATTTTTCTTCTACACATACAAGTATTTATTTCATTGTTTACATCATTTGGCGTCATGTTATATACACCCAATCCTTTATAGAATAACGATCTTTACATAGCATTAGTATCCGCCCGTTGTAACATAATGTCTAGAGCATTTCTTAGGCTATAAAGTTGAAACACCCCCACGTACCGTAGTTGTTCAAGTGCAGATCACATTTTCATTTTTTCTGATAAAAACAATTGTATTTAGCTGCAGTCTTTGGTGTATATTCATCCAATTTAAATTGTAAAGCATAGATTTTATTGAGGGAAATCGATTGCACTTTAATATTGCACTCATAGCCTTTTAAAATTTATATTTTGTATCTTATAAACTTTATAAAATCGTTGATTTATTTACCTTTTAAATAAATCGAGTTCTTTCTATATTGCAAATAATAAACACCGTTTGAAATTATTTATAGCTCTATTTATTTATAACCGTCACTAAAAATTACAGAAATACACTTTAATAGCACACTTTCTTTACACGCTTTAGATAAACTAAACGTTTGCCACACTTTAGTTCTTCACACTTTGCGTTTTACTTATGAACTGAACTACTGCGTCATTGAGTACGAGTATTTATATGAGTAGTCAGGTATTCTAGTTATTTCTAGTTTATTACCACACTAGATTTTTCCAGCTGTTAAGATTAGTGTGTAGAAATTTCGTGTAACAATATATAATCAATATGTTCTTTGAACTTTAAATCATTGTCTATTAAAAAGTCACAATATTTTATATTATCAACTTTTTCTATGATTACATTATTTATTGTAAATGTTTGTGTTCATGTTTATTTCCATTATTTTTGTTTTATTTTCGTTTAATTTCAATTTACTTCTTTTTAACCATTTATTTATATTTACACATATCATTTGATAGATTTTCATAACATTGTTCTTCCGTCGATGCTTCTGTGAAAATCAGAGTATCATCAGCCTACAGAATAATTTCACACTTGTTTAAAACTTTTTCATGTCATTTATATACATATATTTTTGAAATGAAATATATATATAATAAACAAAAGAGCTCCTAAAATTGAGCATTGTGGAACTCCAAAATTATTATCAATTGCTTTTGTTATTTGTTTACGATTACTTACATATGTAGGTTTGGAACCATTTTAGTTCAGTGTCTTGAATGCCATATTTTAATAGTTTTTTTTTTATTAGAATATCTCTATCTTTTGTCTCAAATGCTCTTTTAAAATCTATAAAAATTGATACTATTTTATTATTTTTCTTTATGTATTTCCATCTATTTATAACATAATTGACCGCCGTTTCACATGAATGATTACGCAGGAGAAAGGCAAATTTTTAAAATTTATTTTTAAAAATATTTCTACAATATTTTGTTAATTTTTCATATGCTGCTTTTTATAGATATCACATTAAATGTCCCATAATTCTCGTAAATTTTTATATTCATTTATAAAATTTATCACATTTTTTTTTTAAACTGTCGAAGTTTTCAATATTTGACAGTTCAAATTTATAACAAAACTTACCTTCATTAGCCAGTGATAATCACTATTTAAAGAACTTGGATATGATTCATCAATTTCAATTACAGGAAGAAAATCTTCACTAGTCACCAATACCTTATCCTCACAATACACAATACTGGCCAAATAAATGCCCCTGCAAAAGTACAGAATATTTTAGCTAAAAACAAAAACCTCAATTAGACTTAAAACACTGTACTAACCTTCTTAAATGTTTTTGAAATTTGGAAGCTACCGAAAATAATTGCTTAATAGTGGTTTTCTTTTTGGGATTTCTTCTCTGTTGACTATTGGTATCTAATGTCAATTCGGAGACATCAGCAGGACGTGCTAAACGTACAGCTGTAAATAAATTATCCAACATACGTTGGCGTCCTAGATAACGATCTTCACGATTATTTAAATCACGCCAGGCTGAAAAATGATATTTAACAAAAGAATATGCAATTAAGCCGCATTTCAATTTTATATAATATGCACTTACTTGATGGTACAACACTGGCTGGGACGGATGTTTTATATGGACCCCAACCCTTAACGTTGCCACAGGCAGCACGTAAAAAATAACGCCTACCTTGCGTTAAACCTGCTACATGTAATTGTGTTCCCATGGAGCCATGAAAGCTACGCCAATCCATAAGCTCACGTTCACCAACAACATTATTAAAATCAGCTCGCGTTGACCATTGCACTGTAAATATGTATTTTAAAAAGAGTCAGCGAAATATAAAACAAATGAATGGAATTATATTATGGGATCATACAATCGCCTGCTTATTCATTTGTGAGGCGGGAGGGCAATAAACAATAACAATATTAAATAAAATATTCTATAAAAACAAAGCAAATAAATCGAACACTTCATTCCCCCAGTTCTTTTGATATCCTTTCAAACTTCTACCAGATCTTTGAAATTTTAATTCATTGAATAAATAAAATCCGAATTAATTTTTAAATTAAAATTATATATTTCATTTTTTTGTTTTATTTACACTTTATATAGTGCTTGTTAGCTACATATGGCCCTTGGACTCGGTAATTTTTTTTTTATATAAAATAAACTAATTGGCAAGTTTACATTAAAAGAAATTTTTTATTCAAGATCCGGGAATAAGAATTCACGTTAGGTGCATTTTAGTAAATTTTAGGTAATAAATATAGGAAGATATTTCCAAGCAAAAAAAAAAAAAATATGAACTCTGGAATGAAAAACAATTTTTTTTCTAATTGACATTAAGGGGACTGGGCTTTTAGGACCCACTAGGTCCAAAAAAAAACCGAAACACCCAAAATGATGTGTGAAGTCTTCACTGAAGACTCAAATTAAATGAAAAATTCGTGTTGTCTATTTTAGGTGATCAAAGCCAGTAGTATTTCCTTGGCATTACCAAGGAATTACCGTGTGGTGTCACGCGCCTAAATTTTTAAAAAAATTTTTGATTTTGCGCAGACGAAATTTTTTTTTTGGTACATTGTGGTAAAAAGCGCTGTAATGAATTTTTATTTTTTTTTTAAATCACTTAATTTTTTTATAAAATCGCCTTTTTGCCTTACTGGTTTTTTGATACAACCAATAACAGTTTTTTTAAGAACAGATTAACTTTTTTATACCACCTAAAATTTACTAAAATGCGTGGATCAGTAGTAGCTGTACCTAATTTTTTTGTTCGAAAAGATACGACTTTCATGCCTAAAATTCTTCGTACTGCATTTTTCTATTAGAAACTTTAGTTTCTGCATTTTTAAAGTTATTTGAACTGTATTTTTTGGCACAGAATTTGTTATACTTTTTATAATTATTTGTGTTAAAAATTTGAAATAAAAAAATAAATTCTTACCATTTTTAAAATAGTTTTACAAGAAGCTGCAGCAGACGCCATTTGTTTTTATGTCAGAGATGATAAATACAAATTTTAATTGGGTACTAAACACCAATAATTTTTCGACATCAAAAGAACCAAAAATAACTTTTTTTTCAATTTTTTACAATATTTAAATTTGCACAAAATTTTGAAATAATATATAAAACTTATTTTAGGAGGTACTACATAAGTACTGCAGTAATGAATATGATAAGACAATCGATAAACAAGGATTTTTCTACAAAGCAGTATTTTGGCAAATATCTATACGATTATATCGTTAGCTTTTAGGTACCATAAAACTTTTGAGGTTCTAATTGTAGGACAAAGGTATTTTTTATTAAAACAGCATTTGCTCCAAATCTGTAATTTTTATAATTAATGAGCGTTGTTTTGATGCATACACCACTGTTTCGCGTATGAGCAAATTTTATATACAAATATAAAAAAGGCCATTATACTATTATCATATGCAGCAAATTTGCATACAGAAATTAAATAAATACTATTTAGTATTCTAATATAGATGAAAACATGAGTTTTATGTGCTTTTAGGTGCACGTAGAAGTATGAATATGGAGCAAAGACAATCAAATTGGAAAAGAAAAATTGATGTGCAGCACAAAACAAGATTTTGGTTTTTGTAAAAGCTTAACATGACTTATTGTATATAAATGAATTAAAATTGACAATTTTATACAAAATACATGCCACTAAAGTTACATGATTAATGTAGATTTTAAAAAATTAAACAAAACCTTTATTGTTTTTCTCCATGCCGAATTTTGGAAATATAGCCAAAACCAAAAATAAGCTGACGATTTGTAAATATTACGATACGAAATAAATTAATATAAGAGTACTTTTCAGGCATTCATAGTGACACAAAAAGTACTAAAGTTTATGTTCATATATTTTTTTAGAGTTGTAAAAGTATTAAGTATTTTGGTACAGACTACTTAGTAGCTCCCATTTTTCGAGTACTCTATATCCAAAAGTTGCAACTCAACATGTTTTAGTCAATTTAACAAGATGGATAACAAGATGCAAAAAAAGAGATGTTATATGTAAATAAACGCACGCGGTCACAGGGTATACCAGTGATGTCAGAAGTGACAGCTGTCAAACGAGTGAACAAAAACCGTATGGTGAGGGTTGTTGTTGTAATTCATGTCATAGGCGAGAAAGAGATTTAAAAACAATGTATACAAAAAAATAATGTGTAAAAGAGAACAACTACACAGCATGTTTTAAAACATATGATCGCCAAAAGTATCAAAAAGATACCATAGAAATGCAACATGGCTGTATTTACTAATAACAAAAACTGTTTTATGTTTTCATAACATTTTTGCACATGATAAATTTTTTTTTAAATTTTATCTCAGTATTCAAAAGAACAAAACATACAACAAAGTTTCACATTTATATGATCTGTGAAATGTGAGCAAATAAGACACTCACAAAACACATTTAATTAATCGTCAGCTTATTATTAGTTTGCCCAAAGATTTAAAAGAAAAAACAATGAAAATGGTTTTCATTCTTAGTTTATATCAAAGTTGATATTAGTTTTCTCAGTTATGATGCCAGATATCGAAAAACGGGTTTCAGAATTAGAAAGAGGATATTGATATTATATATAATCCATTCGCCTCTATTATTACAAAAATGGTGAGTGGGCCAAACCAATAAGCTGACGAATTGGAAAATCAGACGAAAGAAAGAGAGACAGAATAATTGTCATACAGTTGTTTCACCTACAGTTAGTCATAGCTTAGTTGCTTTTATAGTGTATTAAAATAGTAGTTTTCTAAAAGGCCGTAAAAAGGCGCTCTAATCACCGAGTCCCCACTGTGTATGCTGTGCACGCGGTGCTTAGAAATGTAAACAAAAGCACGTAAAGAAAATCACGTGGGGCTTAGATATGTAAGCAAAAGCACGTACTGTTTAAAATGTAAACAAATACCTTAAAATGCATAGTATATAAATGCAATAATGTCACAAAAACATATATTTTTTTGTAAAAAAACATATCATAAACATAACATAAAATAGTCTAAAGGATGAAGAGCTCCAAAATTTTTTGCATATAATTTCTACTACCCTTGAAAATACCACAAAAAAATATATTACATGCCCCAAATGATTGTACGGATCATGCTACACACCAACAAGGTTTAGTCTACTGGGTTTCTACATTTGCATTTATATACTATTTTAAGTTAGTTGCTTACATTTTCAAACAGCACGTGCTTTTGCTTACATATCCAAGCCCCACGTGATTTTCTTTACGTGCTTTTGTTTACATTCCTAATCACCACTTGCTGTTATTTTATTACATCTTGTTATCATCTATCATGTTAAATTTACTAATGTATTTTTTTATCATTGTTTTTGAATGAGCCTTCTTCACATACGAGAACAATTGTGCTGGCATAACATGACAACTTGTGCGCAAGTGGAGCAAAGAGAATGTTTTTCGTTGGCGTAAAGTTTCAACCAGCTTCTACCCCGCATTAGCAGCACAAAACCAATACATGAACATTTTTAAAAAACGCCAAACGTTAAATAAATACAAAAACACTAACACACCAAGCTATGTATACACGTATACATTTGATGCCAGATGAATATAATTGTGCGCTTAAATATTAGTCTAGTATGTGTTGGCCCATTTGTAAATACAAAATCGCTTTCGCCGGCTTATAAAATTACTAGTATTTGACAGAAAGTTTTCGATGAAAAGTTAGCGAGCAGTTCGGATCGAAGCCGCCGCAGAATTTTTTGCTAATTTCCGCCGCCACCTATTAATCTGCTTGGCGCAGTTCTCTGTTAAAAGCTCTCAAATCGCTAAAGTGCCAACTCTGTGTTACACTGTTGTGTTTGAGTAACTTTCCTCGGATGAATTTTCCTCCTCTCGTTTATTTACTGGATTTTTGAGGAAATTTCGTCGAATTCCTCTTGTTTATAACTCTGTAAAAACTTTGACGAGTGAAATAATCGGAAATGAAGAAAAATATCAATGTTAAATCGTTAAAATAAAGGCAGAAATGAAAAAAAAAGTTTAAATTGTATAACATACATAATTGTATTAAACCAAACTGTGTTACCATCAAATTATAAAGTGGCGCTCCAAATAACAAATGTAAGTTCTTTAATATAGATGATTCCTTATTTAAATCTTTATGGCTTATATGCCAACATTTTAGTAAAAAAATGTAGGTGATAGCAAATTAAACCTTTTTATTGTTATATCTGCTCTAGTTTAAAAAATAAATCACTTAAAATGGTTTTGTGAAGAATGTAAAGTGTAATTTAAATATCACTAAACAATAAATTGCTTTAGTGATTTGTTTGTTTTATTTTTTAATGTTTACCTTAAGATATATTATTAATCGCAAAAGTGGGTGATCCCAAATGAATTCTGTTTTTGCTTATCTACGACACTTTAAATAATAAGTAAAAAAAACAGTAAAGCAGTTAAAAACTGTTAATTAAACTAATATATTAACCCTTTAATGAGAGAGTATACCTTTAAGGCATTGTTAACCTTTTATGCTTTACTTCTACAATTAATAATTTTTGATTATTTAACTTTATACTGCGATATTTTATATATTTGATTATTTTAAGAAATTGTTTTAATGCAAGTTTGTAAGCGATCAGGTTAAGAAACGAAAGCACAACATTAGCATCGCTTAAAAACAAAAACAACAAAAGTGTTCAAAAACCTTAAAAGAAAAAGTGCAAACCAAAAGCAACAAATTTAAAAATTATGCAAATAACAAAAAAAAATTATTTAAAATAACGGTACGTTTCCAAAGTTTAACCTTCATAATAGCGTTAAATATTCTTTGCATAAGTTTTAAAAATTAGTTTCTAAATGTTGTTGGTACCAGTTTTAAGCATGGAGTTTTAAGCATGGAAGAGGCAACGTTATGGTGTAAACTTGCTTTTCGGCAAATTGAGTTGGACCATTCCACGAAATTGTGGGAAAGTGGACCGTTTCATGTGCAAAAAACATTATTGAAACGAAAATGATTCCGCATGCTGCCACTTCGAAGGGTGTTTCAATACGATAATTAAACATATGTACATTACGCTTGGTCATAGAGTTCATAGAAGAAAATGGAGTTTAAGTCCTTGAATCCTATTGAAAACCTCTTTAGAGTATTGAAGAGGAGTGTTTCCGTTAAACAATTCCGAAATCGAAACGAACTTTTGCAAATTCTAGAATAAAGTAAAGACGAATAAAGTAATCTTATTAAATCCAAGCCTCGCAGATGTGCCGAAGTTTTTTAAAAAAGATCATATACGAAATATTAAATTTTTGTGGAGACGTGCATTGTTTTAAGTTTTTAAGAAACTGTTAAGTTAGGTAGAGCTGTCTGGCTGATCAAAGACCTTGCATATAAAAATTAGCTCCCTGCCGTTACTAGATAAGAAACGATATCACTTCAGATGTGATGGCACCCAGGGTGACCCACACTCTCCTAGCAAATACCAGTAATCTAAGAATTCCGATTCTAGAGATTTTCTGCAGATCGCGGAATATTTAATTTCCCAAGCAACTTGCACTGAAGCGCGCAAGAGTCGGACAGAGGCACACAAAACCTACAATTATCACTTGCCACCTTTCCTGCCCTCTTGGTAAGAACCGCAGTTTAGCAGTGACCCGTCAGTACCCCCACCAGAATTTCACAATCTATTTTAGTTGAGGGTTACAAAAGAGCCATCGCCTTTAGGATCGTAAGACTTCCACATAATCTCCATCAAACCGCCTCAGATCTAGAGTGGCACACATATGCCTTAAAAAACTAGAGTGGCACACATATGTCTTTAGCCCTTTAGTCAGGCAATTGGACTCCACGCTTCGCCAGCTCTTCCGCAATCTCGTCAACCTTAATGCCCCGAACTCCACGAACCCAATAAATTTGTACTCTCCTGTTGGTACAAAGTGTACCTAGAGAGTCATTGCACCCTTGGACAATCGATGGGTATGTTAAATTGGGGGAAATCGCCCTAATAACCGATTGACTATCAATAAATAATAATCAAATAATAATAATAACAAATCATCTTAGGGGTAAAAGCAAGTTCAGCATCCATTTTGGCCGCCAAAATCTCCACCTCAAAGATGCTGCGGTAATCGGGATTCCCAGATACGCAGCTCTTGTCAGAAAACCGCAGTACCAACACCTCCCAACCATCCATACTCCCCTAGATTGACGCGTAGTTATTGAAACTCAACCCAGAATTAATGTAGTCACTGCTGCAATTTACATTCTAAATGACCTCTCCGTGACCATAAGACGTATACCCAAACTGTCCCGTACTCTCCAAGCGTATAGTAGACTTCAACGTGACTCCTTCCGTCAGCAGATTAATCGGTTTTAAATTCAAGTTTATATCCAGTGCCGCAGTTGGCGTACTACATAGCGCGCCGGTGATAAATAGTTTAGAAAGTCTCTGAGCATTTTTCAGACGCCTGCAGTAGACTCTCCTCTGCAATGCAGCCCACCAAACAATAGCTCCATAAAGAAAAATTTGCCTATAAATATTGAATTCCATGTCAACTTTCTGTCCAAAATTACCCACAGGTTCGTTGCATGGTGTTTCAGAACAAGGGAATATCCCACCCAAACTAGGCTTGGTCCCGTTGGTAAAGAGTATAATGTCTGTCTTCTCAGCATTAACACTCTCGCCGGTTTATTACCCCTACCGGTTTATTACCCCTAGTGTAGTTTTCAGCACTGAACTAATAGTATCCAGTTACTTTCCAGTAACGACAACGGATACATTTTGTACATACCCTCTAGAAGTTCCTTCACAACAATCGTCCACAATAGTGGATATAGAACCCCTACCTGGGTAGCTTTTATTATTTGTGTTACTTTAATAAATTATGAATAAAAAGTTTTTGTTGCAAATGAACAATATTCTGAAATAAATTACTTACTGGCAAAAATATATAAATAACATATACCTACACAAAATAGCATATATGTACATATATTTTTGTTAACTCACGAACATTGCCTTAGCCCCAACTCTGCTATTTACCTAAGGATATCTATCCCCTTAATAAATTGCTATTAACTTTTTATATCTTCTGCAAATACTGACCAATCTTAACAATTGTTTGCAGTCGTATTTAACACTCACTCACATATTTGTGTTGACTTAACTTATTTACATTTTAACCCTCCCCACCCCCACACAACCATGACTATGAGTGCTACAATAAAAGGAGAAACAACAATAGTATTTTTATATGGAACATAATACCATTGTTGTTGCTGTTGTTTGCAACAATTATCTGTGTGGTTTATTTACCTTTGAATTTAGTACCAATTGCTCCTTCGAATGGCTCAAGTATTTGCACTTGTATTGAATTATCACTCGTAACATCTACAATAACAGATGCTGGAGCATCTGGGGGTCTTGCTTGATCCCATCCCAAAAGTAGGCGACGTAAACCTTTAACACGTCGTTCCCATATACCAATTTGTTTATCAACTTCATTGCCAGTACAACCTGTTACAGAGGAACCAGTATTGCCTGTGGAGAAAAAGAAATAAAGAACAAATATTACAAAACTTGAAAATAGGGCTGGGATTTTTATAAACTTGAAATACGATAATATTTGGCTGAAAATGTAGGTACTTGTAGAATAATGCTATTCTGGGTTATTTCTTCCAAAAAGAAATTCAGAGTTTGACTTAAAACTTATTGTGTGATCCATATTGATGCGTATGGAAATCCTGGCCCTACATATGAATATTGGCGTACAAATGTATGGTTATGATTTGATGAAGTATTATTGGAAAGGTTAGATGAACAACAATGTATTTAACCACATGCTAAATAAACGAATATGGTATACTCGTCCATTCAAGTAGCCTTAACAAAATGTTAGGGGCATTCACTAATTGTCATTTTAAGTTGCAACTACATATTTATAATACGCCTTGAAGTCAAAATTAAATCTATAGTTTACAGAAAATGTAAGCAAATCTTTTATTTGAAAACTGTTGTCTATTTCGAATGTGAACTTCCCTAATTATTCACCCGTTGTTCAAATATAAAAATTCACTCGACTAAATTTTGAGTGTGCTCTCAAACAGAGTAGTTTTAAGCTCGAGAAGATGACTACTTCAATTTTAGAATGGTGCATTTTTCATATTGCTTATCATCAGACCACCCACACGTTCTAATAAATATTTGATACACTTTACGAGGGCCATTCGAAATGTTCTTAGGCTGATACAGAGATGGTGTTATAAGCAACAAAAAGTACACATGTCAAATTTTATTTCGATCTGGCAACTCATTCGTATTTTTGTACTGATTTTTAGTACAAAAATTATTATTTACATTTTACAAATTACAGAACTTTTAGAGAATATTTACAAATTTTTGTTGCTAACTTCAGAAATCATTTTACAAATTTTTGAAAACCGCAGAAAATGTTATTTCTAATAATAAAAACTTAAATATACAAACTTAAATTGCTTTCAAATGTTACATAGGTTAAAAAAAGGGATCGGAAGTGAAGATACTTTTCATAAAAATAGCACTAAACACTTTTTAGTTCTAAAAATCAACCCTTAAAACAATTAAAATTTTACCTTAAAATCCAAAAAATTAACTTCAATTGTTTTTCAAAACAAAATAATAAATTCGTTTTTAATTTAACTAATTTTTAAGCCTTTAATCGTTTTTCAAAATTTATCAAAAATATATAAAAAAATGTTATTTGCTAACAAAATTTTTTTCTAATGTTTTTACTAATTTTATTGTACTACACGTCAGCAGACATGTGTTGCCGCTGGATCAAATTAGCAAAATTTCCCGTAATACGAGGGCGGATCGTAATCTAATGGCTAAAATAAGGCGAATGAGGGGGCAATTCGTAGTCTACTTCATGCATTTTTGCCATGGAGACTAAGCTGTTACACGACTCCGTTGGTGGTCGATTGTGAGCAAACGCGGAATGCTTTCTCATACCCAAGTCATCGTTCAAAATTAAAACCACATGTGAGATGCTTATGTCTTCCACAATCTATCGCATATTCAATCTCCGATCGGCCAACACCATATCGTGAATTTTTTCAATTGTTTTGGGTGTAGAGACCTTAACTGGACGTCCAGAATGTTCAGCATCTTCCGTGCTTGTAGGGCCACAACGAAAGTCAGTAAACCACTCTTTTACCATTGAAATCATGCTTTTCCTTGGTTTGATTGACGTTTTTTTTCGCAAAAAATAATGTTTAATGAGCACTCGAAATTCACTTTTTTCTTGCTCAAAATTTGACAGTAGTCTATTAAGAGGTGGTACTTGATGGGAGCAGTGTTGCATTTTAAATAACTACGAGGGAAGTTCGAAAAGTCACGGACTTATTGATACGATGTTGTATGTTTAATACAAGCTCGTGGATTTTTTTAAAAGTGAATTTCGAGTGCTCATTAAACATTATTTTTTGCGAAAAAAACCGTCAATCAAACCAAGGAAAAGCTTGACAAATACTACAGGGACTCTGCACCATCGATTTCAATGGTAATAAAGTGGTTTACTGACTTTCGTTGTGGTCGCACAAGTACAAATGACGCCGAACGTTCTGGACGGCCAATTGAGGTCAATACGTCCGAAAATGTCGAAAAAACCCATGATATGATGTTGGCCGATAGAAGAGTAAAATTGCGTAAGATTCTTGATGCCATAGGCATTTCATATGGCAGTGTGGTTTCGATTTTAAATGATCAGTTAAATTTAAGAAAGCTGTCTGCAAGGTGCAAACGCGGCTCTCAATTGACCATAAACGTAATCGTGTGACGTGTGTAGTCTCAATAACAAAATTTCATGAATTGAGCTAATTATTGATCAAACAAATCCTATTTTATGGACCTCGAAAAATACTATTTTTTGGAAGGGATACAAAAATTGGAGAAACGTTGGAAACTGTGTTTCATTCAAAAGTCACGGACTTATTTATCCGCCCTTTTATTATTTTTATTATATTTGATATTAGTCTAATTGTGTCTTGTTTTCGGGTTTGTTAATTTATTTTCAAACACTCAATATAAAATAGACAATCATCAAGCATTAACCCAAAAGGGACATGGATACTGAACATAGTTGTGCAGCGAAAATACTAGTATTCTATCCTCCTGGCTCTGATCGATTTTTTTTACAATTTTTATTCTTTATAATTTACTAATAAAAGTTTTTATGTTTCTTTGCATTTAAAAACAATTTATAAAAAAATATAATTATATAATTTAAAAATCCTACTAAATATTATTTATTAAATAAAAATAATTTTAAAAATCAAACTCTTGTTTTTGCTAAGCTAAGTACATTTCGAACAGCCATCGTATGATTAAGAAAATTATTAGTTCTTCAAATAGAAAATTTCTAAAGTGTTTGTTCATCATGTTTATTGTAAAATGCATTGTAATATTTTTAAAGCATGATACTTACCAATAATAATGCTTGATATTGAGGGACGTGATGAAAATGAGGGTTGACATGAACCCTCCAAACCACTTAAATCATTTATACGCAGTTCAGCATCTTTCAATAAACCATTTAATTTTGTACCAATACTATCAACAGAAACTGTGTGAAATAAAATAAGAAACAAAATAAAAGAGTTTAAATTAATTCTGTTACAGTTATAATAATTTAATGGTCAATTAAAAAAAGTCTGTTACCGTTGCACCTACACAAATAGGAAAACTGTCTTGTCACCACCAGTCACTAGACTAATCTAGAATATGTCTAGGACATGTAAACATAAAATAATGAAATATAAATAGATTTTTTATCCAAAAACCTATGTTTCATTTATAAAGTTTGTACTTAAGTCCTTTTGAAACTCAAATGAACAGATGTAAAAACCAAACAAAGACTACCAATTAAATTAATTTGAGTTCATCATATATGGTGGCGATCACGGCGCGAACACGTAAACGGGGGCGCTCATTTTTACCTAGAATTATGTACATCCTTCCGATCACTTTGGTATTGAAAATAAGTGAAATCGGCCCAACGGTTAAAAAGTTATGAGAGAAAATGTGAAGGTACCTTTAAATTTTCCATACAAATTGGTGTATTTTAGTACAATTTTATAGTAGCGACTGGCTAGTAAAATATTTTCTTTTGTTTTTTAACTAGTTGCTTAGAATTGAACAATATTTTATATTCACCTCAAATATTTTTCACTTCAAAGATTTTTTTTTCACCACAAACAATTTTTTTCACCTCAAAAAAATTTTTTCAGCTCAAAAATTTTTTTCCACCAAAAAATATGTTTTCGCATCCAAAAAAGTGTTTCACCACAAAATTTTACTTCACCTCCATAATTATACTTTAAAAGTTTTTTACATTATTTGTATCAAAAACAGTAGAGAACGTTTTTTTAACATATTGGTGGAGGGTATTCGCCACAGCCCAATTTAAGCCTTTTATTCTTGTTATAGAATGATTAATCTTTGGACTCAAATAGGCCTCTGTTTCGGCAATCACCTCTTAATTCGAACCTAATCTCTTTCCAGAGAGCATTTTTTTAAGGTCTGAAAACTCTGGAGGGTGCGGAAGCAAAGTGAAAGTGTAATCCGTGCTATTTGGCCAGTTCTCAGCATCATCGTAACATTGTTGTTTTTGGGGCACTGTGAGCAAATGCGGCACCCATTTCAAAAACAGCTATCCCATGGACCAATGTTCATGCAAAATAAAGACGACACATTCCTTCGATGTCTTTAAGGTATCAGCTATCGGTGCAACTTCACTTTACGGTCTGGCAAAACAATTTTGTGAGCTTTTTTGATGTTTTCCGGTATCACCACCTCTTTTGGGTGACCAGAGCGATCGGCGTCATCAGCAAATCACTTTTCTATCATTTGTCTCGATGGATAAAAGTTCGAATAACACTTATCAAGCCAAGCTTTGGCTTGAACGGTGTTTTTTTCCCCATGAAAAAGCAATGATAAATCAACACACGAACTTTTCTTGAATCTATTGTTTTCAAAATCGCAAAAGTAGCGTCACTTAAACAGCTTTAACATGCTCTCTAATGAACGAATTGTTATTAAAATTTAACAGGTATCATCAGAAGGTTGGAGTTCCAAAAAATCATATTGAACTTTTCAGCCGATATGTTATAACGTTGTGTGATCGAGCCCTACTAACGTCCAGTATATGTTTTCAAATTCTTTCTTTTTTAATTAATTGAGTGAAAATATATTTTTAACATGTGATCGGGGTCTACTCCAGGGACCTACAGCTGAGTATTGCGCGGAGACTGCCGAATCACTGTAGTGTTTTTCAGGCTGAAATTCTGGCCATTAGGGAGGTAGCGGAGTGGCTTAGGTATAATGTCCTCACAACGCTGAGGATTTATATATTCTCTGATATTCAGGCTGCCATTAGATCTCTGGATTCTGTCTTCCTGGATTCGACAGCAGCCCTGAACTGTCGCAGATCTCTTAACGAGAAGGCTCAGCATCCATGTTATTTGGGTGCCGGGCCACAGGGTCATACCAGGGAACTGTAGGGCCGGTGAGCTTGCAAGACTGGGGACTACCTTACACATTCCACACGAATTGGAGAATCTGTGGACATGCCTCTGGCCACTTGCAAGTTTCAGCTGCGGGAGAGTGCTTATGGGTTGGCATGAGATAGGTGGGCCTCTATCCGTGGTTGTATTCGTTCCAGACAGATGTGGCCCTGTCTGGATAGGAAGCGCACGCACCGGTTGCTGTCACTGTCAAGGCCCGATATATCCCTACTTGTGTCCTTCATGACGGGACACTGTCTGATTGGAAGGCACGCAGTTTGGTAACGAAGAGGAGGAGTCTGTGGAGCACCTTTTCTGCACTTGTCCTGCCCTGGCTCGCAAGAGGGGACTGCATTTGGGCTCATGTTTCTTTGAGGACCTGCGTGATTTGGCTGATATCGATATCGGCCGACTTAGGGGCTTTTTGAGGCAATCGGGATGGTTCGACGGGGGAAGCTAGTGATATATTTTTTTTACTAGCTTCCGTGGTATCACAAGGGACTTTATAGTCTAAGTGAGTCTGATTGGCAGGCTACCACATCTACCTAACCTAACCTAACATGTGATGTGTCCATTGCATCAATTCAGTGACTAGTTTTTTGCGTTAGTCTTGTGACAGGTTATTTTGTATTAGTCCTGGGACAAGTTATTCTATGTCCATCCTGTGACAAGTCGCAAAACGCAATTCACCCCTCCCTTTATAACAAACCCATTTTAAAGTGATATAAAAGAACCCCACCCTGTCCCAATGCACCAGCCACGTGACGTGTCCTGTGACAGGTACGTCTAACTTATATATACATATAACATTGGTAAAGGGCAATAAACTTACATTGCGATCCTTCTAAAGCTCCGTGTTGTAATAACATTTTAGTCATTGAACGATTATTACTGAGTACAGCCACATCTAAGGCAGACAAACCATCAGTGTTAATGCTAATTGAAATAATAATAAAATGCAATTAATAAAAATTAAACATAAGTAAAAATTCAACAAAATTTACCTATTAACATCCACATCTGTTGACTCTAATATAGTACGAGCCTTATCCAAGTGGCCATGTTCAACAGCCGAAAATAAAGCTAAAGAAGAAAAGGGGAAAAAAATTAAAAGTAAATAAATTATAAATTTAAGATTTAAATTATCGTCATAATTTAGAATTAAAAAAAAGTGAAAAAAAATTTAATTCATTTTCTGTTTTTTTTGGAAAGTTGCCAAAGATTTAAGTTCTCTTTTAAAAGAAATTATTTGCAAAAGAGATTAAAGGATATTTTTTTAAATATAGTTGAATTTATAGTTTGTAGTTGAGTTTTCTTTTTTTTTTTATTACCATGCAAATGTAGATTACATTGGGTTAACTTATCCAATTGGGCTTGAGCCAATTTCAATTGTTTTTTGGACATTTTAGGACGATGCGGTGTATTGCCACCCTTGGTATTACGAGAATTTGTTGGTTGGCGATATATGGATAAATTTTGTTTTTTAACAACATTATTTTCATCCACACCACAGCTTGTGGCTACTTTAACTATATCTCCTGAACCACCACCACCTCCACCACCGCCGCCCATATTGTGATTATTTTGATGATTGTGCTGGTGATTTCCATGTTGTAATTTTTTGGCATTTTGAACATTCGAATGACGTGATATACTTAAATTATTATTATTGTTGTTGTTGTTGTTATAATTATTATTGATATTGTTGGTGGTGGCGGCGGCGGAGGAAGTGGATGTTTTAAGATTTTCCGCCAACATTTTACCACTACTATCACTCGATAATGATGATGAAGATGATATAGATAATGAAGATGTGGATGTTGTGGTAGTGGGTGGTAAATTAAGATTGTGTTGCTGCTGACTTTGAGGCAATAAAAATTCCATCTCTTTTAAATCTTGTGATGTACATGACATTGCCGTACGTATTTTAGCTACTGATACAACATTTTGGGTCAATTGTTCTGACCAACGAAATGTTGTATTCTCACGTTTGTTAATTGTATTATAGTGTTGTTGTTGCTGTTGTTGTTGCTGATATTGAAGTTTTTGTTGTTGCGAATGATGATGTTGTTGTTGCTGTTGCTGTTGTGTTTCATTTGTAAGTTCTTGATAATAATTATTATTATCTAAACTATTTAAATTATGAAAATTTCTATTTTGTTGATTAAGTAAATTAATTTGATGCTGATGATTTATTGTTGTAGTTGCTGATGATAATAATGAAGTTGAGGGGTTTCTTAAGATTACTGTATTATCATCATAATTATTATTGTTATTGTTGTTGTAGTTGTTGTGGTTTGAGTGATTACTACTACGACTACTATATGATGAGCGATCAGATCGCAGTGTTGCACTTTTATTAGGACTTAAATTACAGGGTAGTATATTATCTTAAAAAAAAAAGAATAAAATAAAAAAAAAAATAAAAAAAATTAATAAAAATTAATAAAAGAAATTATATAAAAATCAAAAAAAAAAAAAAAAAAAGACATTAATTTAAAACACTACTACTCGTTATAGCGATATCGTACTGAAGGTGATTATCTACAAATAAAAACTAAATTTTGATTTCAGATTCTTAGTATATAACTGACTTTTGATAATCTCTACAATTTTGAGGATTTTCTATATTTTCACTTTTATTTTTAGACTTTTCTGCATAGATTTTAAAGGAATTTTTCTTTTCTAATAAATCTAATAAATCTAAGAAATTTTATTTTTAAATAAGATTAAAAAAATCCATTAAATCCTTAAGAAATTTACGTATAAAATAAAAATCAGAGGATTTTTAATTAACAATAAATGTAATTAAAATAATGTCTCTCAAAATACATTTTCTTCATTCCCATCTCGATTTTTTTTTATGAAAAATATGCAGTGGCGTAGCTAAGTCATCAAGGGCCCATGTGCAAAACATCAAATTGGGCCCCTAATAAAAAAATACTGACAATTTTGAAAAATTTTATTAAATTTTTTTTTACGTGCTTTTACATTTGCAAAATTTTCTATTAATTTTGATACATCTAATTTTGAGGTTATTTTGTTTTCCATGGCAATCATTGCCAGATTGGAAAATCTGGATAAGCCTATTTTCCAATTTATTATAATTTATTTTTTTTTATTATTTTTAATTTCCTAAATGATCTTTCAGCACTTGATAAGGTCACTAGAATTGTGTGAAATAATAGCATTGCTGTGTAGACTTCTGTCATGTCGCTAAAATTTGTAATAATTTTTTTTGAAAAACTTGATGCATATTATGGTCTACTGTTTTTTCCAACATTTTGGCCTCAGTAGGTTCATCCTTGTTTGTACTTTTTAACGTTATTTTGATGGCAGAGATCGTGGAAATTCTACTTGACCAAGCGGTCAATATACTACCAAGTATGCTGTACAGCATGGCTTCATTGTATAATTTGAAATAATATTTTGCCAGCTCGTCTCACGAAGCCATTTTGGCGCGAGACAATATATAAACTGCATTGTATTATTTCGAAGTTATTTAATAAAATTAAAAAAAAAAAATGGCAATCAAACGGAGTGATACATTAAATGCTGGACATGTTGTACAGCATGATTGATCGTCTAAGGCCCCTTTAACATTTTATTTGATTTTTAATGTATTGAAATCCTTAAAAAAAATTGTATTCAAATAATTTTCTTATTCTAACGTACAATTTTTTATACATTTAAAAATACACAAATACATTAAACAAAAAAAAAAATATTTATGGGCCCTTGTGCAGTGCACCACCCAGCGACCATAAACTTACGCCACTGATACTAGCGACGAGCAAGTAGAGAGACTACACAAAGATTTGTCGAAAATCTAAAGACGATATCAAGGATTTTGGAACGCGGGCATGATGAGCGTGAAATAGATCTCAAACAATACAAACGATTCAGTTAGACCGCTCTTCATTTCTATATTTTCACTTGGAAAATGGACATTAATTGTCAAAAATTGTAAAAAAATATTTTATTCAATATCTTGAAAACTAGAACGAATTTAAAAAAACTGAGTGCATTTTTGAATTCAGCGCCCCGAATATCCTTAGAAATAACTTTTAGTTGCTCTGATCCAAAACTGTGTATACTTGTGTCATTAGAATCTGAGTGTTTTTTGGAGATTGCTACACAAAAATATTTTCAGATTGTGGTAATTTTTGTAAGATTTTTTTTTATAGCAATAAGTTCTCAGAATTCAATGATGTTGCTTTAAAAAAAACTCTAGATTGAGAGAATTTTTTGGTTTTTTAAAAATCCTCACATTCTCAATGTACATTTTCTGAAGATTTATCTATAGAAATCCTGTCAGATTCTTAAGAATTCTTCTCAAAGAAAAATAATTATATTTTAAAGACATTTCGTGTAGAATCCCTTAGGTTCTGAGAATTTTTTTTTACAAAAGGCTGCCATTTTTAGTTAGTCTTCGTGCATGCTTTTAGGCAAAAGGCGGAAATTTTTAATATTTCTTTTCTTTTGTTCCTAAATATTCAATAAATAAAACTTCAAAAATAAATTCTAAAAATCGTTTGCCTTTTTTAATTTACTACGAAAAAGTTATGTAAATTCTGAGAATTTTTTCCACGGAAATATTCTAAGAGACGGTGACTTTGTTGCATGCAATTTTTGTTTGTTGGCGAACGGGGTAGAGAAGCAAGCGGGGTAACAAAAAAGAACGGTTTTCGTGCATGTTTTTGTATTCGCACTCATATGTATTCTTTTTTTGTTGCTTCATACACATTTAATTTTCGTGCAATAAAAGTCACCGTATAAATAGACATAAGTTTGGAAGCAACTTTCAAAAGGGAATTAAAAAATTGCATGCAATCAATTGCATCGTATAAATTGGCTCTAACACTATCTTTTCCTATATCTAAAGCGCGCATTTATCCAGCCAGGGAACAATGTTTCTATGGATGTGGTGCATACTGCGGTAAATGATTAATTGCTTTGACTTTGCGCATACTTAAAAGCATGTTTATTATTATGTTCCTAAATATTTAATAAATAAAATTACAAAAAAAAAAAAAAATAAAAATCGTTTGTCCTTTTTAAATCATCACGAAAAAACGTGTCTCAGATCTAATGCATTTCTATATCCCTCTGATTCGAAGCACTTTATTCCATAGAAAACTCCTCTAATTTAAAGAATTTTTTCCACGGAAAAACCTTTAGACAAGATTTTTGCTACACAAAAATATGAAACTTTTTTTTTTGAATAGAAAATTCTTCAGCTTCTAAGAAATTTTTCTTACAAAAAGCCTTTACGTTTTTGGAATATTTTTCTTTAGAAAAATTTTAAGGATCTAAGAAATTTGTTTACTTAAGAGAACCTTCAGATACTTTTTATACAAATTTTTATTTATTTTTAGTTTTTCTAAAGAAAATCCTATTAATTTAGAAAATATTTTTCGAAAGAAAACGCTTTATTCTTTTTCTGAAACTTAATCTAAAACTTTTTTAATTTTTTTCTAAATATTCTTCAGATTCGGAGAACATTAAACAAACCCTGAGATTCTGAGAAAAGTTTTAAATTCTGAAGACGTTTTCCTATAAAAAAAAAATCTTAAACTTCTAAAAGACTTTTCACTGTAGAAATTACCTCTAAATTTAACAGCATCTTATGTAAATATTTAGATTCGAAGAACATTTTCTTATAGAAAATCTTACAGATTCCAAGAAAATGTTTCTATACAAAAAAACTCAAATTCTGTGCATTTTTTTTCTAAAGAAAACATATGATATATTCTGAGGATCAGATTTTTTTATTCCTTTTAGATAATCCAATGGAAAAAGTCTGCTTCTAATTTTTTTTTTACAAAAAAAAAAAAAAATAATTGCTTCTAAAAATTTATTGGTATAGAAAAATACTCAGCTTTTGAAAAAATTTCCCTATAGAAAAACTTTAAAATTCGTAGAATGATTTTCTATAAAAACTTCAACACCTAAGGAATTTTCTCTATAGAAAACACTTTAGATTCTGAAAATTTTTTTATTTTGAAAGCCTTTAGATTATGTGGAATTTTATTTTAAAGAAACACCTTTGCATATTTATAAAATTTGTCTCTAGAAAAATAAATCTGTACTTTTTTCTATAAAAAAGCCTGCTATTGAAAAATTACGAGATTTCTGAGAACTTTTCTTGTAGAAGAACTTGTAGGTTCTGTTGATCATTTAAATCAGAATCAAAGTCTTTGATTTACATCCATTTGATATTAAAAAATATATTCTAAATTAATAATAAATAAATATAAAAATAATGACGTAAAAGTCACTCCACTTTTTTAACGTTTAGTAGTGTTTTGAATTAATGTTTTTTTTTTTTCTTTAAGTCAAATAGAATAATTTTAAAAGACCTTTATACCCCTATAATAAGAATACACTTAAATGGTTAATAGATTATGTGGTTATTTATTTCATAAAACAAATATTTATGTAAATGTATGAAGATTTTTTATTGACATTTCTGTGTTAACGCCCACTTTCCATTAATTAGTTTGCATGAGGGTCATATACATATTTTGCTGGGTGTTATAATTTACAAGCGTCTATTTTTTTTTTTTAATTCGATCATATTTACATATTGACGATCTTCTTACCATCCGTTGCATTATATCTGTGAGGTTGTACATTTTTAGCTTGACAAAATTTTGCCAACTCATTTAATGTATGAAATGATTTTTGTCTTATAAGGGCACCCGGTGATCGTAAACAACTGCTCATGGGTAGTTCAGATTTTGTAGGCGATTTGGGTTCATTATTACTATAGCACCTGAAAGATTTTTGTTTTTGTCGTATTTATGTAATTTATAATTATTTTGATTTTTATGTATGAAATATTTTATGAGATGCAGGCGGGGATGAGTGTTGTTTTTGGGCAGGTGAATATGAAATGTGTTTTAAATGCTTGATATAAATTGTTTTTGTCTTAACTTTATTTAAATGATTTTTCTATTAAATAAACTAACATCGAATACACATATTTTTTGGTAATGGTCGGAAAAATATATTTTTAAATCTATTAATAAAAATTGATCTGCAAAAATTTAGTAAAAAAGGGCCCCTGTAGACAAAATTTCTGAATTTACCAGACTTTTTTTTTTTTTTTGCTAAATACACTGTACAATAAAAAATAATAAATTAAATAAAATAAGAGGGGACCAGAAAATAAATATACGTGTTTTGGCGTTTTTAAAGTTTACGTCTGAATTTTATTTTAGGGGGTTTAAAATTTCCTCACATTTGCACATTCTTATGGTGAATCGGCAAAAGAAACCATGTGACCCTTACATTTAAGATATAAAATGTATTAAGAAGATTTATATAAAAATTACGAGGAACATTTTTTGTGGAACATTTTAACTCTGTAACTTCTCAATGTACGGGTCTTTTGTGTCCCTCTCGTGAAAAAGGAGGAAAAATACCCTTAAATCGTAGATATAACGGGTTAAAATGTCGCACAAAAATATTTGTCATAAAATTCTACTATAAGTCTCTGAATACACCAAAACTCAGAATTCAATTTGAATGAGAGAAATAAGTCAAAACATAAAATGCGTTTAAGGGTTAATTTCATACTTATTCAGAGTTGGCACTAAAATGTAAATTTGCTGATTTTTATATGCATTAAAAAAATAAAAATATTTTTCAAAACAGTTTTAAACCCTTTTTTAACTTTGTATTTAGTTTAGAATTTATTTAGCCACCTCGCACAGGGCCTAAAAACCAATTTTTTAAATTTAACATTTTTTAGTAGCAGGTTAACATAAATTGTACCCTTCCAATTAACTAAAATTTAACTCAAATATATTTAACTAATATTTTGTATATTTAAAACTTTTATTTTTACTGTTTTTACTAATATTTAGCAAACATATCTGCTTATTTTAGCCGATTTTTTTCGGCAGGGCCTTTTTTAACAAATTTTTAGTAGACTTAGTTTTGAATATGGGTTTAAATTTCTGATTATGGTACTTAATAAGTGTCAACTTCCAAAAATATCGAACTGGGTTGATTTAATGAAATTTGTTACATACATTTATATTGGTTTAAATCGGTCCATATTAAGACCTACCTTCTATAGAAAGGCCCTATTAAATGGTATGTCGACACACAAAACCGTTGATATCTTGTTGAAATTTGGATTGTGACTAATATTTGGAACCATAAAATATATTTAAAAATTTATATATAGGCCCAGTACCCACCTTCCCGGTATTTGCTTTAATGAACTTTTTTTTTGTTTAGAAAATAAGGATAAAAACCCTTCCCAGAATTCGGACTGCTTTTCGAAAGTTTAAATTATACTTGGTATTGGACGTCATCCCAGTAAAAACTTTCATTACCAAATAAATAAAAATTGCAAAATATGCCCTAAAATATGCATTTTAGAGAAAATATGCACAAAAATCAAAAAATATGCACTATAAATTAAAAAATATGCAAGCAGGATGGCAGCATGATGATTTTCTTTTTGGTATGCTTCCCCTTTATTTTGAGTATAGCAAGATTTACAAATTCTTTCCAAAGTTTAATTTATATTCATGGTTGGCAAGCAATACCTTTTTATTATAACGGTAGTTGTCTACCACGCTCTGATTAGTATCAATACGAAAATTTTAAAACTACGATTCCAATAGTGCATGTGTCTTCCAATATCACGGGGTTTATTTCAAAATATTACCTTTTACATTTTGTTATATCTGCAAAATACCGTTATAAATCGGTGTTTTGGTGGATTAGCGTTATTATTACGGTAGTTTAAGATATTTCAAAATTGAACCAATAAAATAGCGGAATAAACCCGGTTATACAAAAAGACACTTGTCTTTAATAGAATTGCCATTTTAAAATTTTCATACCGGTCTTAAAGTAGCTGTGAAAGCCAACTACCGTTATTATGAAAAAGTATTGAATGCCAACTCTGTTTATATTAATTTATAATTTTAATTTAAAGAAAATATGCAAACATATGTATTAAAAAATCATTAAATAGCCTAAAAAAGTATGCACTTAAAAGCAAAATGTGCACCTATAGCAAAATGTGCAACAACAATTCAATGCCCTTTTGTTGCAAATTCTTTGATGGCGCGTAAACGATTTTGACTACAAACATGAATTTGCATGAAAGTTGCTGCCTTCGTAATTATACAAGGTGATTTTTTTGATATTTGCAATGCCAAAAATGCTTAGTAGCCATTCCACCATGAATAGACTAACAAACGTGAAACGTTTACAAATCATTGACATTTATTATCAAAATTCGTGCTTTGTGAGAAATGTGTTTTTTAAATTACCTTCATTTTATGGTCGTCATAATCATAAACAAGCTATTTAAGCTGTTGTGACCAAATTTCGCACCGGTTTCACTTTATTGGACATTAATCCACCAATCCGTTTGCGTAACGAGGGAAATATTTAGAGTATTCAAAAACCGAAACCGAAAACCGGTCAACCGGTTTCTTTATTTTTAAAAACCGATCGGTTTCGAATATTTTGTAAATTTGAAGAAAACCGAAAACCGGTCTTTTTTGTTCGGTTAACCGGTTTTTTTAATTACATCACCAACTGGGTTACTTGGTCTCTTTTATTTTTTCCGAACACTTATAATCGTTTGTTTGGTTATGAAGATTTAGATGTAATTTTGATAGATTCCGATAAAGACTTAACTTTGGATATTCCAAATTCAAATAGTTTAATTTCTGATCTAAATAACACAATAAACAGTATTCTTGATAAATGCGACCAAAGAAGTGAAAAGTTGGAAAATTTATATAGTTGTCTTTTGACTATTTGTCCAACATCTACTATTAGTGAAAGAGTACTTTCCACTTCTAGCTTTATCAAGAGCAAACAAAAAATCGTCTTAAAACGAAACATTTAAATTGCATATAATTTCTAAAATATTATTTTAGAACTGAAATATAGATTTTCTTTTTACATATTTCAAATGTAATATTAAAAAAACTTATTTTATCAGGATCAAGATCATAATTTTTTAATGTTACTAACGAATAGTAAACACTAATTTATTTTATTAAATGGAAAAAATTGTAAGGATCAGAAATATATAATTACTCGGTTCGAAATTGTGCACTTCCTCTAGCGCTGATCCTTACAATTTTTTCCATTTAATAAAATAAATTAGTGTTTACTATTCATTAGTAACATGAAAAAATTATGATCTTGAGCTTGATAAAATTAGAAATCAAATAATATACAAAATTTACACTTAAAAAAACTTATTTAATGCGAAACGTTCAAATTACAAACGTACCTAATTTTACCCAATTTACAAACTTAATAATCTGTATTCATTTGATATGAATATAGTTTTATAATATTAATTTTTAAGATATTATATTAAAAAACATTAAAACCAATAAATAAAATGTTGAAATGAAATACAATTAAAAAATATTATAAAATATATTTTTTTTCAAAGAATGTATTTTTTTATTTTTATTACTTTATATATTAAATTTCTTTTTTTTTTGTTTGGAATCAAAACAACAAATTATATAGGCTTTTTATTCAAATAAAAAAAAAAAAAAACCGAAAAAACCGGTTGACCGGTTTTTTCTGCAAAAACCGAAACCGGTTTTTTTAAAATTCGATTTTTCGAAGAAAACCGAAACCGGGTTTTTCAAAAGGCCGGTTTTTTAAATACTCTAGAAATATTGGTGCTGTATTGTCAATGGCGCGATATTTCAATTCGTCGCCATTGTCAAAAATTGGGCTTATGTTATTAGACCACCTTTTTGCCAAAATAGAAGAATTGAACTTGGTTGACATATTGTTTCAACAAAACGCTGCCAAATCTTACATGACACGCGATACCATGAACTTATTGAGAGGCGAGTTTAGAGAGAAATTAGTCTCACGTTTTGCAGCAGTCCATTGGTCGCCAAGATCAGGCGATTTGTCCCCACTAGACTATTTTTTGTGGGGATACGTGAAGTTGCCAGCCGCAATTTCTGCCCTGGAAGACAACATTACAGCTACCGTTGGTGAGATGCCGGCCGAAATGCTGGAAAAAGTATGCCAAAATTGAAGCTTACGAATGGACCACCTACGACGTAGCCGCGGGCAGCATTTACATTAAATAATTTTTAAAAAGTAAATGGCAAGCATTCATTTATCGTCCCAAATAAATATTTCATTTATATTTGCAAATTTTTTGTTTTTTTTTCACGGTTAAACGGTTAAAAAAATCACCCTTTACAATGAAACTAAGTACTTTTAGTGCTTATAATTCGACGTTAGTACTAAATATTTTTTTTAGCGGAAGTCGTTTCTATATGCAATCAAGCTTAATTAAAAAAGATGTAATTATTCTTTAATTACTAATAATTATATAAGTAAGCCTTATTGTTTACACATTTGTAATCACTTATTTTTTACTTATGAACATACGAATAGCTAATTATCCTCCAGAATAGGCAGAACTTTAACAACAAACTTATTTAGCCTCATTTTCCCGTTATCTACTACACTCAGAAAAAAAAGAGAAGAAAAATTTTTAAACAGTTTTCAATCCCACTTTACTATTTTTGTACTTATTTTTAGTAAAAAAAAATATTATAAAGTAAACTTTTTTGCTTTTTACATTTTTCAGAATTTTTACAAAATATTTACAAATTTTTGTTGCTAACTTCAAAAATCATTTTACAAATTTTTGAAAACGGATTTGCTAAAATAAGCAAAAAAATGTACTAATTTTAAAAAACTTAAATTGCCTTAAAATGCTACATAGGTCGAAAAAAAAGGGATACTTTACACAACCCATTCATCTTCAAAAATAGGACATCTTCTTAAAATAGCACTAAAAACTTTTTTAGTTCTAAAAATCAGCTCTTAAAACAATTAAAATTTGACCTAAAAATCCAAAAAATTTATTAAAAATATTTTTCAAATAAAAATTTCCAAATTAAAACAAAATGATAAATTCGTTTATGTTTGAACTATTTTTTAAGAATTGCTGACGTGCAGAACAAAGAAAATTTTTAGAAAAAATTAGCTGCCGCTACTAAATTTTAGTAAAAGTAGTAAAGTAGAATTTAAAATCTGTTTGTTACAAACAGCAAAAAAAATTGCTAAATATTATGATTATTAGTACAAAATTTTAATTTTTTTTTATCGAGCATCAAAATTTTTTTTATTTTTTTAAAATAATTTTTTAGACAATTTAAAAAAGTGGAAAAGGCTTAAAAATTGTAAAAACATAAACGAATTTATCATTTTGTTTTAATTGGGTAATTTCTGTTTTGAAAAATATTTTAGTCAATTTTTTTTTTTACTTTTAAGGTCAAATTTTAATTGTTTTTAAAACTAAAAAACTTTTTAGAGCGCCCCGGTAGGCTAGTTTGTAGCGTGCTAGCTTATCAGTGCGGGGGTCGTGGGTTCGATTGCTGGTCTGTTTTCGCTACAACGAGCCGAAGGCCTTCGTTGCTAGTGCTCGGTTAGGGAATTAAGATATAATTTGTAATTATATGTTTAATAAAATAAATAAATAAATAAATAAATAAATAAATAGATCTTATTAGGTACAATTAGATCCAGTTAGATACAATTATATCTGAATTTTGTCTTCAACCAATTGTAGCAAATTAAATATTTACCAAATATGTGTATTTTAAGTGGATGCCCTATTTTTAGACGTGAGTGGGGTTTTTCACTTCCGATCCCTTTTTTTAATTAATGTAACATTTTAAGCCAATTTTTTTTGTAGGTGTAAATTTTAATTAGAAATAACATTTCCTTCAATATTCACTTTTTTAAAATTAAATTAAATTTTTTGCTAATTTTAGCAAATCGGTTTTCAAAAATTTGTAAAATAATTTCTGAAATTAGCAACATAAATTTGTAAATATTCTGTAAAAATCCTGTAATTTGTAAAAAGTAAATAGCAAAAAAATTTACTAAATAATATTTTTTTTTTTACTAAAAATTAGTATAAAAATAGGGTACATTCGTAAATGCAGTAGTTGCGCATCACTGTAGCATAATAATAGTAAAACGTTCAAAAAAGCAGCACTTGGCAGCACTGATTAACGTCAAACGTTTTTTTATGCAAACAATTGACAGTGCTGCCGCAAATTTTTGCAACTATGGCATGATTTATGTTTCTGATGCAAAATCAGTTTTCTTTTTTGTTTTAATTGATTTTTAATAATAAAAAGTCGTTTCATCTTTCCTTTAATTCTTATTTATTATAAGTTAACAAAAAGTTGTAATTTTACTATCAAGATTATCAATAATATTTGTTATTGTTATTCTAAAAAGCAAACTGTGCAGATGTTGAGCAGTAGTAAAGCATCTGCAACAGATGATCACGCATCAGCAACAAAAATTGGCATAACTGCCGCAGTTATGCACAAGTTTTCTGCATTTACGAACGTACCCATAGTGAAGTGGGATTGAAAACCGTTTACAAATATTTCTACTAACTTTTTTTTCTAAGTGTACTAATATTTTGGAAAATTTTCTTGTGTCAACTTAAGCGCTTTTGTCAAAACTCCACAAATATTTAATATTTTTGCAGGAAATAAACTCGCATATTCTGAAAATAGAAAAACTGAGTGTTTCTTATAGGAAACCTTTTTAAGTCTAAATTTTTAATTTTTCGAATAATGCCCTAACCGGTTAAACGGCAGATACGAAAAGTTAGAAACACTATGTAGTTTTGACATCCGATTTTACTGCAAATTATTAAGATATTGGTAGAGGCACCCATTATATGTTTCAAGTTAAAAGTTATTTGAAAAATTTTATAATTTTTCTTTTATGAAATGTTGTTGAAAATATTTAAAGACATTTTCAATCCCTTTAAAATATTCTTTTACGAAATGTGGTGTGGCTGGTGGGATTATGAAAGCAACATTTAAAAAATCGTGTCCAAAAGTGATTAAATAGAAAAACCCCTTTAACAATATTCTTGGATTTTTATTTAAGCTATTTCAAATCTTTTGTTTAACACAATAAATCCTGCTACTAACATTTTCAACTTTTAAAGAAAATCTATCTGTGATACTTATTTTTATCCTTAACAACAATCCTTACACTACTGCTACTGCTTAAACAATAATAAAAATAACCAGGAAAATCTTCAAATGGGAAAAACCATTAAGAAATAGTAAAGAGAAAAATAAACAAAATGAAGAATAAATAGAAAGAAAAAAAAACACCTACTGCTATTCAGGTACGGCATAGGTTTACGTATGGTAGCTGTTCTCAAACGTGTTGTACCATAAATTCCTTGGCTAACACTTTTAGATAAATCCTCGTAAATGCGATTTTTATGATTATTATTACTATGAGCATTTTCTAAATCACAAATATCTTTAACATTATTGTCATTATTATTTGCAAGACAATGCTGTGGCTGATGATGATGATGAGGATGATGTTGCTGTTGTTGTAATTCATTGAGATACTTGCGGCAATAGGTTTCGGGAATTTGTAATAATTTACAAGCTTTCTTGGGTACTGTTCCTCCCTGCGGTAGAGCTGATATTAATTCTTCAATTTCTTGTTGACTAGTTTCACATGATACTAAATTCATATTTGTAGATTGTTTAGCACTAGTTTCACGTGTAATCTTAATGTCAATTATTTCGGTATCTGAATTTTTTTCTTCACTCACGAATTTTTCATAATTTTGATTGCCTTTACGTAGGGGAGTATTAAATTTAAATGGTGATTTTCCTTTGAATTTACGAAATGAAGCGCGCATAGAACGTGATCTTCGTAAACTTGTAATGCTTACGGTGCGCGGATCTTTACTGGCTAATTTGCTATAAGAACTACGATAAGCTTTACGTCGTTCCATTTTAGGGATATTTTTTCTTTTTTTTCTTATGTGTCTTGAGAACTTATATATTTCGTTGGAAAACCACACCTAAGGGATTATTTTGTTCCTTTTGTGTGTGTGTCTTTTGTTTTTACAAAATATTTATTTCTTTTTTACTATCTTGAAAATTTATATCAATTGAATATTTTCACATATTTTATTTTTTTTTTTATTTTAATTTTTCATTTTCACGCCGTCATTTCAGTTTTCAAAACATCATTCAACGTCAGCACCATCATTCCCCGTTACTCTACCAAATAAAACTGATTTCATTGTCAGACGTGATTGTTGAGTTTCTACCCTGTACACCAGTAGTTAGTTGAGGATTTAAAATGATTTGCCTAACTAGAGGAAACCTTAAAATCCTGTTTTATATTGTTATTGCTTTGTATATGAGGTACATAACCTACCCCTCTTTTATTTATTTAGTATGAGTGTGTCTGCCTATGTATGTGTGTGATAGATGAGTTTTTTTTCAGGGATGGAAAATTTGTATAGTATTTGATTAAAAAAGTATCCTTGCTCATGAAGTTTGTTCAGTTTTTAAGCTTATAGCACATTTCCTATTTTTCCATTTTGTCAGGGCTACGTTCGATGCCGGCAAACAAATAATTCGGTTGCTGCAACTAAACCATTTAGTGGGCAACATATTCAGTTGTCACGATAAATTAAAACGATCCCAATAAACAATACGTTCCGTTTACGTACCGTTTTTGTTTCGTCATAAACAGAATCCAACTCAGTTTACATCGAAACTGATTCGAATCCGTTGAGATACCGTCAATGACGGACCGAAATATCGGATAAAAAACGGAGTTGTCCCTTGAAAGTCTTTCAATGATGGCCCACTTACAGACCGATAACGGATGAAAAACGTAGTTGTCCCTTGAAAGTCCGTTAATGACAGACCATTTACTGATCCGTATTCGTAACGTTTTTTCAACAAAAAACGGATTTGTGTAAATGCCTTATTTTTTTAATTTTGAATAACAAATTATAGATTTTTTTATTTAAATTTATTTAAAAAAAATCTTGAATAAAATAAAATAGCAAATCTCTATCCAACACCAAAACAAATTTAAAAGCGACGAAAGAAAAACTGATGAAAATCGGGGAAGTCCGTATTTGACGGTACAGAAACGAATTCATCAAAACGGAGTCAAAACGTATTGTTTTCGAAAAGCCTTGACGGATACGTATTTACGGAGAAAAGATTTATAAAATGTGGATAACCAGGAAATTTAAAATTTTCGCTCCTTTAACCTTTTATGCTCTTTCTTATAATATCAATAATATTTATACTATATACGTTCCGTTTACCAACGGTTTTCGGTCCATCATAAACGGAATCCAGCTCCGTTTACGGACCGTTTATGGATCCGTATACGGACCATAAAATGTATTTAAAAGAACAACGGTAATACCGTCAATAATGGTATTACCGATATATCAGGTGAAAAACGGAGTTGTCCGTTGATGGTCCGTCAATGACGGATACGTATTTACGGACCGTAAACGTACAGTAGAAGCCGGATTCATGAATCCGTGCGTGTCGGAGAGTCCGTAAAAATGTTTCTTGGGTTACTATAGCAAAGATATTAATAGTTTAATTTATCACTTTATTCTGACAATATAGCAAAATAAAGGTTGAAGACGAATCAATAAATCCAGTATTCAAATAGTTACGATTTTTTCTAGAAAAAATACTATCATTAAGACAAAATTACATTCAAATTATTGTTGATCTAGTGTTATTATTTTAGAAGTTACATCGATTTTCGCTTTTTGAAAATTGCGAAATTTAGCGAAATTGACAGTAAACATTATTTAATTTTACCGAAATTGATTCCACTTTCCACAAAGTCTCAATGTATTAGCTGTGCCTAATTTCAAAAAATCTGTCCTGACGGTGTCCTGTGAGCCCTCGAGCAAAAATAGTAATATACTTTGTAAGTAGACGCTCTTAACTTTCTTAGTGGATGCCAGAACGTAAAATTTTTAAATATTTTTTTCAAATTTATGAAATTTTGAGATTTTCAAATCATTCGTAGAACAAAAAATTTTCAAGGCAGAAAAATATATAAATGATGTTTTTTTGTCGCTTTTTAATTATTGCTTTAATAAAAAATTATAATTTAGCCAAAAACTTCTTAATATCTGACAACCGCTTTTTGAAGGTCTTGGGCATTAAATTGATAAGGTGTTGAAGGGGAGCGGGAGAATTAGTCATTGGTCTCAAATATAAATATAGTGCGATGGAATTTGGTACATTGACTTATGGGGGGACCAAGAACGTAGCCTATTGATAGAATTGGTCGATGTTTAGACCTTAATCTCGCCCAAAAATTAGCTCATGCTTTTTCGCAAATATGAAGACAGTACTTTTAATCGTTACCGGTTTCTTTTAAATATTGAAATATATTAAGAAGAAAATTGAATACTTTTCTGTAAAAAAATTTTCTATTTAAATGCATTTATTTAAATTTTGTAGTAAATTTTTGCAATTTAAGGGGTTTGCACAGTTTATTAAATGTAAAATTTTTGACATTTTAAATTCCATTATTAATATGCTCTAATTTGATATTATAAAAAGTATATCTTTTGTGAATAAAATTAACTTCTTAGCTTGAGCGCTTGGGCTTGGAATTAAGGGTAACTTTTTTCCCATATATCACCATTTTTTTAGTACTTATTTGTATTTCAAAAAAGTACCTTATTACTGAATTATTCCATATCCACCGAGTAAACATACTTTAAATACGGCGGGAAGCTCTTTCCCGCAGAATTTTACAAAACCTCCGTCTTAGTGGATGTCTTCACTGGAATATAAGGCCGAAAATTAAAAAAAAAAAAATAATTTAAAAATATTTCATAAAAAGAGTTGCTACCCTGTGGAAACTTCGAAAACGCTGGATAAAAAAAGATAATATGGTCAAGAGAAGGTCTATTTTATTTACGTGGATTATCTCAACAAGAATGTTCCGATGAACTCAGTTCTTTGTATGGCGATGAAGCACTATCAAAAAACACAATATATCGCTGGTATAGTGAATTCAATCGTGGTCGTAGTTCTGTCGCCGACAAATTCCGTGAAGGTCGTCCAAAATCGGTTGTTGCATCCTTGCGCATTAGTTCCACTTGAATACATTCGATTTTGCATGAACACTTAGTTGTAAAAAAAATTGTTCTCGTTGGATACCCCATAATTTATCAATTGCTCAAAAACAGGCTGGCGCCGATTGGTGTAAGGAAATGATTAAAAAGTTTGACCGTGGTGCTTCAAAAGACGTGTATAAAATCGTGACAGGTGACCAATCATGGATATATGCGTATGAGCCGGTTATAAAACAGCAATCGATCGTGTGGGTATTCCAAGACGAACTAAATCCAACAAAAATTGTTCGTGGAAGAAGCACAGCAAATGGTGGCCACTATTCCGCTTGAGCAACGTAGGACCGTCAATTCTGAGTGCTACACGACCATTTATTTGCGGGAAGTCTTTAGAGAAATTCGTAAAACCAAATGCCGAAGACGAATAATTGTCCATCACGACAATGCGAGCTCTCATACATCTCGTCAAACAGGTGAATTTTTGAGCAGTTAAAAGATCGAATTGGTGACTAATCTTCCGTACAGTTCTGATTTGCACTCAATGACTTCTTCTTGTTCCCCAATATCAAAGGTAAAATGCGTGCTCAACGATTTACAAGCTCCAAAGAAGCAGTTGAAGCGTTGAAAATCCATGTTTTGCAGGTGTCTCAAGAGGAATGGAAAAACTGCTATGACAAATGGTTTGAACGAATGCAAAAATATATTGATCATCAAGGGTAATATTTCGAAAAACAATAAAGCCATTTTAATTTGAAAATGTTTGTTATTATTTGTTATTTCAGAAATATAAATAGTACCCCTCGTACATACTCGTTTAACATTTTTATTTGTAAATAATAAAAATATGTTTTTATTACTCTGAAGGTTAAAAAAGTAATCTTCAAACAAATTTCGAAAATCCCATCCCTGATTTTTTGTTTGAATGAAAAAAGCCGGCTGTCCATAAAATTGTTATTGTGTGAGTGTTTGCGTGTAAAAAAGAAATTCAAAAAAGATTTCCCCTGCGTATATTTAAAATGCTGTAAACTCACTTGAGTTTTTAGTAATTTAGTTCTGTAGATTGTATATTAGAGTGGATCGAAATCAAAATTTTCCTTTTTAAAATCTACAGCTAAAAAAATGGGTTAAACTGTATGATGCCTTACACCAAGTATAATTTGGTTAAAGTTTTGGAAAACCTTTTTTTATGAACAGGGTGGAAATTATAGAAGTAAATCTAAACGAAAAAGTTAATTTAAGCAAATTCCGTGTAAATCGGTTTATATGGAGACTATAAATGATTTTCTTTAAGTTTTTAGCCAAAATTTATGGTTCCATATTAAATTCAAGACCCAAATATCAACAAGAAACCATTTAAGCCTAAATTAAATAGGACTTTTCTATGGGAAGTAGGTCGGAATTTGAACTTATTTTATTTAGCTAAATTCAATAGGGTTCGTTCTTGGACCAATAGAAACTTATGTACTAAATTTTTTTCAAATATCTTTTTATCTTTTGTGATTTTTTTTAATTCTAAATAAAACACTTAAAATAACATTGGATGACGGAATTTGTATTTAAAGAACAATTTCCAACATTTACTTTTTCCTTTACAGTTTTTTTCGAATTTCGACCCACTCTATTGTATGTGTATTGTAAGAGGACATCATTCTTTAAACTCGCAATTAATTTTTTACAACAGCGAACTTTTTTTGTTTATAAACGTCAAAAATTGCAATCGTTGTAAGTCCAGCTTGTCCTTGTTGGTTGCCATAGCAATAAAACATTTTTAATATGTGACATATTGAGATTGTTGAAGTGGTTTTTGACACCAACATTAATTTATAACATATTAAAAAATGTCTGTAGTTGTCATTCTCTATATTTCTGCGAATTCATTGGATCTAGAGATTATTGTTATAGTTTTCCTAGGGAAAATTTAGATGAACTGTCACATAACCGGTCTTTTTATGTGAAGGACCGAGTTACTTAAACATGCGGTTGTCATAGGCGAGCCAAATTGACCTTTTCAGCCAAATTCTAGAACAATAGTCAGAATTAATATCACCGAACTATCCTAATTTAAACAATTCGGTGACAGGTTCCATGTTAGTTTTGTGACATGTCACAAGGTATAATTTAACCCTCCTATGGCAAAGATATATTAAACTGACAGGTTCCTTCCGTAAATACGAAGCTTTGACCTCAAACGTGCACGGCTTAGGGTTATCCGAATTGGGTCCAAATTTATATCATGTGAGTTTTAGACTAAGTGACACAATTATCTACTCGTGTTCGCTTTTAATTCAGAAAAAAATATTTCCCCATTTATTTCATTGCCACCCTAATAAAACTTTAAGGTTTGGCAACCGATTGACTTTAGAACACGTGTTTTTCACACGTCCATTCAGTACAATTTTTATCAAGTCTCGTTTTACACCAAAACAACTTGCCGAAATAATGACGATGTAAATTGAAAATAGTCGTTCATTTGTGTTAACTCAACGGCAAATTTTGATGACCGTCGAGACCCATTTCACACTCTGTGCCGGCGAAAAAAGTATCATTGGGCCAGTTTTCTTGAGAGCAGGCAAAGTTGCCAATGAAAAGTGAAAATGGGTGAAAATAGGCTAGACAGCTACAGTTTTTGCAACAAAAATTCATTAGACGACATTGACCGGCCGTCCAGATCTTCAGTTCGAAGGGATCAACCTCCGAACTTTTTTTTGTGGAGTTGCATGCATTCATTCCTCCATTTTATTTTTAGTTCTACTTGACTATGGAATGTTTAAATTCTTAAAATATAATTTTAAAAGACTTCATCGTTTTTTATCATTGCATTTGTCAATCACTGAATTCAATCGATTTGCAAATTTCGGATTTTTTGTTCATTTGATTTTGTTTCATTCGATTACGTTATTAGTCTTAAAGGAAATTTAAGATTTTTTTTGCAAATACAACAAAATATAAATTAAATAAAATTAAAAAAAAAAAAAAAATTAACAAAAATCAACAAAAACGAATAAATCTTCAAATTTCAAAAATCGTTAAAATTGCCAAAATAAAGAGAACATATATAAAAAATTTGAATAAAAATCAACGAAATCAAAAAAATTGTTAAAACTTAAAAAATCGTCAGAATTTAAAAAAACTAGAAAAAATCGCTCAAATTGGAAAAATCGTTAAAATTAAAAAAAATCACCAAAATTAGAAGAATCGTTAAAATTGGAAAAAAATCACTAAAAATTGTAAAATTTTACAAATTGTAAAAAATGGCTTAAATTAGCAAACAAAATTGAAGAATTGCTACAGTTCTAATATTTGAAAAATGATCTAATTAAATCGCTTAAATAAAATTTTTATCATCCATATCTTAAAAACCAAACGCGTTAAAGAAAAACTTGTTGCAACAGATAAATAAAATCAAAAATTATAAAAAAAATCAAATATTAAAAAAAATTAACATGATCAAAAAATCACTAAAATTAAAAAATTACCAATTTTTAAAAAATTGCAAAAATAAAAAAATTATTAAAACTGGAAAAAATCGTCCCAATATTTGAGCAATTACTTGACAATATTTTAGATCGCGCTTATCTCGGGAACTCTCGTTGAAATTAGAAAAATCACTAAAAATTTTACAAATTGGAAAAAATCGATTAAATAAAAAAAAAAAACAAAATTGAAAAATTGGTACAATTCTAATATTTGAAAAATATTTCAAAAATAAAAACTGGCAAATTAAAAAAAATAATCGACTTGAATCGCTTAAATAAAGTTTTATTTTTCCTTTTCTGAAAAACCAAACGCTTTAAAGAAAAACTTCTTGCAACAGAGGTAAAAAACAAAATAAATAAAATAAAAAATTAAAAAAAAAATAAAAATAAAACAAAAATCAACATAATCGAAAAAATCGCTAAAATTTAAAAAATCGTCAAAATTGAAAAAAAAAATTGTCAAAATAAAAAAATTACTAAAATCTTTCATATTGAAAAAATTAAAAAAAAAATCGCCAAAACTAGAAGAATCGTTAAAATTGGAAAAATCACTAAAAATTGTAAAACTCGCCAAATTGGAAAAAATCGTTGAATTAAAAAAAATTTTAATTTGCTACAATTCTAATATTAAAAAAAAAATTTCAAAATTAAAAAAAAAAAATCGAATTGAATCGCTTAAATAAAATTTTATTTGTCCATATCTCAAAAACCAAACGCGTTCAAGAAAAACTTCTTGCAACAGAGGTAAAAAAATTAAATAAAATCAAAAATTATAAAAAAATCAAAACAAAAATCAACATAATCGAAAAAATCTCTAAAATTTAAAAAAATGGCCACTAAGTCCGTGACTTTTCGAACTTTCCTCGTAGTTATATGAAATGGAACACTGCTCCCATCAAGTACTTCCTTTTAATAGACTACTGTCAAATTTTGAGCACGTTCCGTCATTTACTTTGCGTTTAACAGCAGGATTTTTTGAGGTCCATAAAATATTCTTTTGTAATCAATAATTTTATCATTTAAGCTAAATCTCTTTCCACCGAGTCATTTCTTTAGGTTTGGAAATAGGAAATAGTCACTGGGGGCTAAATCCGGACAATAGGGTGAATGAGGGGGCAATTGGTAGTCTACTTCATGTATTTTTGCCATGGAAACTAAGCTGTCACATGATTCTGTTGGTGGTCAATTGTGAGCAAACGTGGCAGCCATCTTGCGGAAAGCTTTCTCATACCCAAGTGATCGTTCAAAATTGAAACCACTAAGCCATGTGAGATGCTTATGTCTTCCACAATCTATCGCACATTCAATCTCCGATCGGCCAACAGCATATCGTGAATTTTTTCAATTGTTTTGGGCGTCCAGAACGTTCGGCATCTTCCGTGCTTGTAAGGCCATAACGAAAGTCATTAAACCACTTTTTTTACCATTCAAATCGATGGTGCAGAGTCCCCATAGTATTCATCAAGCTTTTCCTTGTTTTGATTGACGGTTTTTTTTTCGCAAAAAATAATAATTCACTTTTTTCCATTTTCAAAAAAATCCACGAGGTTGTATGTTTTGAACAGCTGTTAAACGCAAAGTAAATGACGGAACTTGTTCAAAATTTGCCAGTACTCTATTAACAGGTGGTACTTGATGGAAGCATTGTTGCATTTCATATAACTACGAAGGAAGTTCGAAAAGTCGCGGACTTATTGATCTGCCCTTGTATAAGTTGTGTTCCCGTACCTTTTGGTAAAATTCGGTAAAATGAGAGTAAGCATAAAATTCTGTAACAAAATTACAAAAATTACCCCCTTAAAAACAAAAATCTATTTTAAAGAAAAACATGAAAATGCATTTAATTTTAGTTTCAAAAATCCACAAAATTTATTTGCATTTAAGAGTTATTTTTAATTTTGTTCAATTAGTTCTTATAAATAAGACGTTACTTTTGCGTACATATTTCTTAATTAAATTCAAACCCGCAGGTACCCATGTTAACGTAAGGGAACGGACCTATAAAGCACAATACCAACTGCGGTTAAAAGTCAGCTTATAAGTAATTTAATATTTAGATTTTCCCGCTAAATACATATTTTATTTTAAACAACTATTAAATGATTTATTTTTTCCATGAATTTTTCCATTCGAGTATCTCATCTGTTAACAATATGATTTTTTAAATGGTTTTTTTTTTCTATATTCTCTAAACATCAATAACTATGTATTAACTATGTACTAGTATAAGTACAACATAAAAATATTGTAATACATTCTGGTAGTAGACAAATCTTAAAATCATTAACATCGACACCCCATCAGGGAAGTAATAAAACAAACAACTAACAAACAATTTGTTATTGTTACATTTCCCATTGTTGTTGTTTATTTTTATGTTTGTTAGTCCTTCAAAAGGCTGTTATATGATTTATACCCAAATATAAATTAAACACAAACATTTTAAGGATATTAAACAAAAAAGGATAGAATGAGTCAGAGTTGCCAACTTATTGTTACATTAAAAATTATTTGTCTGTCTAGTCTAAAAAAAAAAAAACAAATTAAGTATTTCTTCAAATCCTCTTAACATTCAATATCTGATTAAACTAAATACATTGACGATTTTGTGCATAAAACAACACATCGAATAGTGAATGCTTCCTACAACTTTTATTCATGCTGCCTTTAATTCCCTTAACAATTTAAGAAAACAGAAAATGATTGAGACATTGATTTATATTGCAAATAATAACAAAGGGGTTATAAAGGGTGGTTAAATTTTAAGAGCCGATGTTGATTTTGAATAAAGCACAAATTATTTAGGAAAATATTGTCATTCCTTTTTATTATGATAATATGGCATGGTTCAATTATGTGTGGAACAAAATATTGGCCAAATGGCCGCCACGACCTCCGCGGCACACCGCCATCCGATGGTCCAAATTTTCGATGAAGCTGAGGCATAAATGAGGTTCTATGTCGTTAATGTGCCGAATCATCTCTCTGATCTTGGTGGCCAATTGATATAGCCACCACGTAAGAAAACACGGCCATTGAATTTGTCGCGCAAAAGAGCCATTGTTTCGTTAACTGTGTGGCAAGTGGTACCTTCCTGTTCAAACCACATATCGTGCACATCCATATCATCCAATTCGTTATCATCTCACGATAGCGAACACCATTCACAGTAACTGCCTGACCGGCCTTATTTTGGAAAAAATGCGGCCCGATGATGCCACCAGCCCATAAACCGCACCAAATAGTTACTCTTTGTGGGTGCATTGGTTGAGGTGAAAATGTGCCTCATCACTGAAGATGATTTTCTTCGAAAATTTATCATTCACTGTTGCTATTTCTTGCCACCATTCTGACCATTGACGACGTTTGGAATGGTCAAGAGGCTTTAGTTCTTGAGTCAATATCACATTGTAAGCGTGTAAATGCAAGTCTTTATGCATAATGTTCATCAACGACGAGCGTGGGAGGTGCAATTGTTGGGCACGACGACGAATTGAGGTGGACGGCTCTTCAGCCACACTTTCGCGAACAGCAGCAATATTTTCTGCAGTACGAGCTGTACGAGCATGCACTGGTGTTTTCACATCTCCTACAGACCCGGTTTGCTCAAATTTTTGCACGATGTTTTCGATTGTGCGCACATTTGGACGATTAAATTGACCGAAAAAATCACGAAGTGCACGATATGCATTTTGATTTGAACGCCCATTTTCATAATAAGCCTGAATAACTTTAACGCGTTGCTCGATTGTGTCTTTCCATGGTTCAAATTGAGTTAGTTTGAATTGAGAAATGTCAAATGAAATGCAGAAAAAGACTTGACGTTTAGGTGTGGTTCACATTCAACATCGGCCCTTAAAATTTAACCACCCTTTATAACAAAAACACGCCAATAAAAAGTCTCTTAAGAGGTTAAACAAATCATTAAAATATAAACCAATAAAAAAGAAGGAAAATGACACAATCCAACTCTAATCAAACAGTTTTTACAATTATTTTTTGTTTATCAAATACTCTGCTTGCAAAGCCAAAGCAACAATACAAAACAACTTGTGAATGTACACTAAAAGGTGTTAAAAAAAATTAAAGTGAATTCTAAAGTCCAAGAATGGTTAGCACCACTGGATTCAGCGTATTAGACTTAGGTTTCAAGCGCGCCGTTTGTTAAATTCTTGAACACCTCAGTGTTATTAGACCCATTTAATCGGATAAAATTGGTCGTTAAACTGGTGCTGCACGTTCAATATATATTGTGATATTTGGATCGCGATCCATTTTAATGGATTGATAGATCACGCACGTTCAATATTTATCGCGTCAGTACTTACATTATTTTTTGTGCTGTGCGGGTCGTTAACTCCAATTCTACCGGCAGCACACACTCGCTTTCATGATACTGGATCGCGGTCAATATATATTGAACGTGCAGCACTGCCCCAAAAAATATTTTGTTTTAATAATAGGATTGTTTATTTTTTTATAACTGTTGTTTTTAACAAGTCAATTGAAAAGTCCCCGGCCTACCATATTAAAACACATTTTTTTTTGGCAAAATTCGTTTATTTTATTTAACATAGTTCTCTTCAAGGGTGATACGCTGATTATAGCGAGCCTCCAACTTGTCGATACCATTTTTGTAGTACAATTTGTCCTTTGCTTCAAAATAGGCCTCAGTTTCGGCGATCACCTCTTCATTCGACGAAAATTTCTTCCTAGCGAGCATTCTTTTGAGATCTGAGGACAGGAAATAGACGGTGGATGCGGAAGCAATTTGAAGCCCAATTCATGGATTTTCGCCATCGTTTTCACTTACTTGTGACACGGTGCATTGTCTTGGTGAAACAGCACTTTCTTTTTCTTTAAATGCGGCCGTTTTCCGACGATTTCGTCCTTCAGACGGTCCAATAACGCTATGTGATAGCCGCTGTTGATGGTCCTTCCTTTTTCAAGGTAGGCAATGAAAATTATTCCATGCGCATCCCAAAATAAAGACGCCATAACCTTGCCAGCCGACTGTTGCGTCTTTCCACGCTTTGGAGTTGGTTCATCACGTGCAGTCCACTCGGATTACTGTCGATTGGACTTTGGAGTGAAATGATGGAGCCATGTTTCATCCATTGTCACATATCGCCGCAAAAACTCGGGTTTATTACACTTGAACATATCCAAACACTGCACCGAATCATTAACTCGTCGTTGTTTTTGGTCAAAAGTGAACTCGCGCGGCACCCACTTTGCACAGAGCTTTCTCATACTCAAATATTCGTGAATGATATGATGTACACGTTTAGTTGATATCTTTAGAGTACCTGCTATTTCATTCAAGTTCAATTTACGATCATTCGAAATCATTTTGTGGATTTTTTCGTCCGTAACAACCTCTTTTGGGCGTCCACTGCGATCACCGTCTTCGGTGCTCATTTCACCACGTCTAAACTTAGCATACCAATCCTTGATGTTTGATTTTCCTGGGGCAGTGTCCGGAAACTCGTCATCAAGGCAAGTTTTTGCTTCAACTGTATTTTTTTTCCTTCAAAAAGCAATATTTTATCAACACGCGAAATTTCTTTTTATCCATTTTTTTTTCACAATAACAAAAGTTGCTTCACTCAAAATGCTATACACCCTTATTCTAGTTGTCGTCATCGACACAAGACAATGTCGTCTTGGGTTTTTTTTTTTGAAATTGGTATTCCCGTTGTCGTTATCGAAAATAATTGATAACTGTCGACAAGTATTTGGTATTCTGAAAATGTGACGACGATATTGTCTTGAAACGACTCTGATTTTGTCGACACAATTTTTAGTAACGACTTGAGGAAAAGTAATGACTGAAAAAAACGGAAAAATGGGAAGAAATATCAAATTTATTAAATGCACTTGGCCCACAGAGAATAATGTGAGATGGATGGCAGAAGGTAAAGAAAGCATGATCATATAAAGTGCATTATAAAAATATAACAAAATTTATTTATAGGTTTGGCGAGACTTAAAATTTAAAGTTAAAAAGAAAATGGTAGCCAACAAAGCCGAGTGTAATGCTACTGGTGGCGGAAGATTCAAGCAATTTATATTGAGCCCGCTGGAGGAAGCTGTGGCAAATCTTCTACAGTTTCAGAAACAGCTGAACCCTAAGTTAAAGTCATTTCCAACACTGAGCTGGTACGACCCCTGGGTAAAAATCTTAATGTAGCTGCCAACTTTATTGTTTTGGAAATAAATGTGGACTTGATTCCGGTTTTCAAATTAGGTGCTATTGTTTCCAGCACATCTTTGAAGGCTGTTTTATTCAGCCGAAAGTAACTTTCAAACCTTTTAAAAAAATTAAAAGATTAACATTCTTTAAAGTAACAGACTTTGATTTTGCTACTCACTTGTTATCCGGCAGATTAAAGATATTGGATTTCTGTATGAGAAGTCTTCTTTCCAATACTAGATTTTCTTTATTTTCTTCATCACTGGTATCGGAATTTAAATTACACATAAAAAACATTTTTTCGCAAAAATAATAAATAAAATAAATCTGCCGACTCAATTTTTAGTGATGTGTTTTTGTTTAAATCGATAAACTGTCGTCGTCGTTACGACACTGTTTTAGAATACCAATTTGGTGTCGAAGTGATGTCGACGTCGAAGCAAAGTGATGTTGACTCAAAAACGACGACGACATTGATAACGACAACTAAAATAAGGGTGATAATTTACAAACTAATGATCCGACAGCTGTCAAATTTATACACGTGTCTTTTGAAGGTTAGGGCTAACTAAAAATCATATCAATTTATGTGTCAGGCCGGAGACTTCTCAATTGACCTGTTATTATGAGTAAGTTCTAAAAATGGTAAACACCGTAATGTACGTATCTGATTATATACAAAAACGCGTTTTGTATTTATACGAGACTTTAAATTATTATAACCCTCTGCCTTGATTTGGGGTAAATCTTGGTAAACCATTGTAATCGTTGTACTACATGGGGTAAAAAGTCCTTGGCCTCACATACTTAACTGGTGGGTTAAGTACCAATATATTTTTTTTCTTAGTATCTACTACATTTTTGACATATAGTCACTCACGCATGAGCATTTTTTCTGCTCACATACGTACGTATAGTAAAAATTTACACACGATCACGAAATTCTCACGAAAAACTGTTTAAATTGTTAAAAATCTAGACTGAAAAACTAAAGTCATGTATTTTATTCTTACTCCCGCTTAGGCATGGTTCAAGTGGCTGCTTACGCCCGCATTAGCATCAAGTAGAGCCAAAAGTATCTGATATCCGGAGAATTAGACCCAACCCAAAAGATTAAAATAACGGATTAGATCACCTAATCCTACGTCCGATATCACCGACATGTCTTCTAGTACATGATCGTTAAAAGTGCTATGTCGGAGGCCTTGCAGTGCCGGGCAATCACAGAGAGCTGATGGACATATCGTTTGTTCCTCATAGGGTATGCTTTAGCTACCCTATGAGGAACAGAGAGCTGATGGACATATCGTTTGTTCCTCATAGGGTATGCTTTAGCTACAGCATTGCACATCGCGTATCCACCCAAGTCGGAAGCCTTGTCTGCCTATCAGTCAGGGAGTAGTCAGTACGACCATGTGCCCTTACTAAGGTGGTGCTCGAAAATTCTACCCTTAATGATTCCCAGCGGTGTAGCTGATGGATACATTTAAGGCATACCCCTGTTAGCACGCCTGCTCGCTCATTACTGTAAAGGAGCCTGGTATCTGGAACCCATACCATTGTAATCTGGGAATGCCAAATTAGCCTAGACAGTTCTTCCTTACAGTGACCGACGAGGGTACAAGATATGATATACGAGTTTAGGGACATAAGCGTCCCCTGGCTATAGACGAAGATACCCGAACTCCAACAGCACACAAGAGTTTGCGAGCTAGAGTTTGTTAGTAAGAATCTTTGTTTGAAAGACACTGACATGATTAGGAAACCTGAAGGAGCATTGTTTATCGCAATCACTGGAGAAGAGCCCGGTGCCTGCCTCACAACTCATCTTTAACTCGTCAAGGTATACCATGATGTCAAATCCAGCTGTTGGATTCTGTTCTGATCCATTCCTTTCTAGAAGGAAATCTGGAATGTAATCCTAGGAATGTAACCCTTTAATTACCGATTTTGAAGAACCTTTTGGTCGTCTAAATGAGGCAGTTTCTGAACAAAACATAGAAGTGAATCGAATTGTTCTGGAAGTTAAAGTAAAGTAAATTGTTGACATCATTGAGATTGCATCAAAATGTATATTACATGAGCATTTGGGTAAGAAATAGCTAAAAAAATTGAAGTCGTATTACAAATTGCTTCCCTACTTCCTGTATTCTCTTGATCCATTATCCACTAACTTGAAAAGTTGGCTCTACGGAGAAAAGTTTTATACGAATGCGGATGTCATTTTCGAAAAAGGGTATATTTTTAAGAGTTTGAAAAATTGTAATAAGGGTGTCGAAACGTTAGACGACCATTGAAAGAATATCATTATACTCCAAGAAGATTATGATTTCAAAAAATTGTTTTTTTCATTGTTAGGCCACGGACTTTTCACTCCATGTAGCATGAAGACTAACCTCTGCTTATCACATTAAAACAGAAAGGATTCCAAAAAGAAAATATAAACATAAATACTTATATTTAAAAGAAACCATTTTAACAAAATGTCACAAAATCCTTTTTTTCTCTCCCCACCTCTAAGTTTCTTTGTTAAAGCAAGTGACAAAAAACAAACACCCTCATTTACATAATCTATGCTTTATTTGATATTTTATTTAATAATATGAACCATAAGAACCATGTAGGCTCTTAGTCGTGTGTAAAAGTGAATGTAAAGAAAGTACAAGGGAAAACAAACAAAAAAAAAAAATGTGCTAACTCGAGACGTAGAAGTGATTTTTGTTAAATTCTTACAAATCTTGTGTTTCATTATGTTAAATAAGAAATAAGAAATCCACTGTTTAAGTAAGTTTAGAGATGTTACTAATTCAAATAATGTTACACAACTCTATTAAAGCAGAGTTGTCAAACGTAATTAATCTTGTATGACATTGAGCTGTAATTGAGTTTATAGATTCTTGATTGGCACAGTCATGTAATAAATATTGTAAAGTTGCTATTTTTTTTAGCTACTTTTGACAATGAATTTACAAATAAGTTTTGTAATTAAGTTAGTTTCTGGGCAGGGGGTAGTTTTAATCAATTTACTTAATTTGGCAAACTTCGCCCCCTAAATGTTTACAAAATTTCAAAAGAAAATAGAATAATTTTGTTTGGTATTTATGACTTAAGTTTGACACTATATTATGGTCGTTTGGAAAAGGATACAATTTTTTAAATACACTCTGTTAGAATTGCAAAATCTTTAAAAGAATTTTCATTTGAAATTCAAACTCTGTTTAATTGTGTTATCAAAAACAATACCAGGACATTTCATTTTATCAACAAAGTCTACTCTACACAATCAAAACCCATATCCTTTGTTTTCCCCGAAAGCCCAATTTATTACTTTAAAACTTATAAAACTAACTCACTCTTCCAGGACATTAAGCAATTTCTTATCAGCAGAGCGGAAAACTGCATATCATCATCAAAAACATAGGAATGGCAGGATAGACCATAAGGTATTATCAAAAGATCATTCATATAAATTACCAGTAAAGGTCCAATAACTGAACCTTGTGGAACACCACCAGTTATAGGAAGAGTTAATGAACAAGAACCACGAATAGCGACAAATTGATTTCCACCATTCAAATTTAAGCATATTATTCTGCAAGCTAAAGGCTAAACCCCAAATTGGTGGAATAAATTGTTCATTAGTTTCGAGTATATCACTCGTGTTATTCAACTTAGATAAGTTTATTAAAAGATAATGTCATTTTTATTTTTGCCATTTTCTAAATATTCTTTAACATAATCAGTAAGACTAAGAAGAATCGCGGTTGTGTTATATCCACGTCAAAAACCAGACTATGAGAAATAGATTAGGGAGGTGTACAATCACTTGATTCTTCAAAATGTGTTTGAAAGAATTGGAAGGACAGATATAGGACGAAGATTAAACAAATAATCAGAAAGAGCTTCTTTTTCTTATTGTTACATTTGGAAAAATAGACGTCTTAATGACGGCAAGTAAATAATGTGAGATGCCGCACACAACTCCCTTAGATCTGTACAAGGTGACGCAAAATGTATCACCCTATCAGAAGATGATTTAACTTGTGTAAATAACGGCAACTGTTAGTTGTGTTTTAATATTATTGAAGTAAACAGATACAGAATACATGTCGACAAGGCATGGAACGCTATACTGCTCAAAAACACCGAATACTGCCGGCTACTTTTTACGGAATATTGGGTGAATAACTTCATAATGCGGTATTTACAACAGATGTCGTATCTTTTTTACATGGTTTGTATCTTTAATAACTTGTATGAAATCTATTTCCACTTAGTCATTGAACGAAATAGTGTAAACGCCAAAGTTTTTTTTTTGCCTTGAAAAGATGTCTTATTTTGTTCCAACAAATCATCATTTGCGGAAAGTTTTGCTGGACTTCTTCAATTTGAAAAAAAGTGCAGCTAAAGCACTTCGATTGTTCATCGAAGCTTATCCTGATTATGTTCCATAGATTTCAATGTGCGGAAGATGGTTTGGATGGCCCAGAAATGACACGGAAGGCAAAGACCGCCCAGGTCAGCCACAAAAGTTCGTAAATGATGATTGGAGGCATTACTCGTTGAAGATTGTTGTCAAACTCAAGAAAAACTTGCAAAATCATTGAGAGTCGTTAAGCAACAATTTCAAAACGTTTGCAAGCAGCAGGATTCATCCAAAAGCAAGCAAATCGGGTAACACATGAGTTGAAGCTGAGAGATGTTGAAAAACGATTTTGCATGTCCGCAATGCTGCTTAATCTCCATAAGAAGAAGTAATTTTTGGGTCGAATCACTACTGGCGATGAAAAATGGATACATTGCGACAACCCGAAGCGTAAGAAATTGTATGTGAAGCCTGGCCAACCAGCCAAATCAACGCCAAAGCCGAATAAACATAGCGCCAAGGTAATGCTCTTTATTTGGTGGGACCAGAAGTGTCCCATCTGATATGAGCTGCCAAATTCCGGTCAGATGATCACAGGGGGGAACCTGTACCGAACATAATTCATTCGTTCGAAGCGAACATTAGCCGTAAGATGGCCGGAAAATACTACCAGATCATAATATTCCATCATAACAACGCTCGGCCACAAGTTGCAAGACCGGTTTAAAACTATTTAGAAATATTAGGAAGTTTTGCCCCACCCAGCTTTATAGTCCATGCCTTGCCCCGTCTGACTGCCATTTGTTTCGATCTATGCAGAACGCTCTCACTGGAATATGCTCCACTTCCAAAATAAGCTTGATTCGTTCTTGGCCTCAAAACATGAGCAGTTCCTTTGGCGCGGAATCTATATGTTGCCAGAAAGATGGAAAAAGGCTAATGATGGCCAAAACTTTTAATATATTTATATTGTGCCAGTGTTTCACAATAAACGCCCAAAATTTGGCAATGATTACGCAATTTTTAGTTAAACAAGTTTCTGTATAAATTTATCATTAGCTACAAGGTTTAAACACTACTAAACGGATATGTAAATAAACGAAATTTGCTCTTTTGGGGCACTGAGAATCCATATATCATTCACGAAGTGTCCTTACATGCACTAAAAGTTACTGCATGGTGCGCCATTTACTCCGGAGGTGTCATCGGGCCTTATTTTTCTAAGGATGCCGTGGGTAACACGGTTACTATGACACAGGAGCGCTACAGAACCATAATTTACGAGTTTTTATTGCAGAAAATTGATGAATTGGGACTGGAGGACATGTGGTTCCAACAGGAGGGCTCAACTGTACACACAGCTCGCGCGAAAATGTACATTTTGAAGGATGTGTTTTCGGGTCGTCTAATGTTTCGTTGTGGCTATGCGCAGTGGCCAGCAAGGTTGCCCGATTTCATCGCTTGAGACTTTTTTCTTTGGGTTTTTTTCAAGTCACGGTTCTATGTGAACAAGCCACAAACTACGGAAGCTCTCAAAGATAATATCCGACAAGGGTGTGAGAACTTTTTGTCTGAAGTTTTCTCCAGAATGATGGAAAATGCGGTAAAAAGAACTTAAAATATCATCAACTATGGCGGAGCCCATATAGAAAACAATGCCAGGTGAATGTTTTTGGTCCGCCCTGCACAACGAAACGAAAAGTCAGTTAAAATCTGATCTTCCCGAAAGCTTAAAGAACCTTTAAACTCTACATTTGCATAGCTTAAAGATTTAAAAAGATACTAGAGATTGCTCGCCTCTTAGCCACCCTTCCCGATTTCTGCGTTCAGAATAAATAAACCAATTTTTAAGACTTCTGCACAGATAATACATATTCATCGTGACAACTGAATTTCTTGGCAACTTAATATTTTGGTTGAAGCAACCGAATTATGTAGTTGTACCAATCAAAATGTTTTCCTGATATGAAATGAAATATTTGGTTACAACCGATATTCTGTTGCATTAATCGAACTTCGGTTGCGACAAAAAAATATATCGGTGGCTTCAACCAAAACATTCGGTTGGCAAGAAATTTGTTTGTTACAGTGAATCTGTATATTTTGTATGTTCTGAATATAATTTTTGTACGCTATAAGTGTCACACAATGAGATATGAGAAACGATTTCTGGTGAGCTGAACCAACTATCACAATAGATTTGAACCTGACATCATACAATAGGCACTGAGGAGTATAAAGTCAGAACATGATCCATACAAATTCAATGAACGAACAGTTTGATCTAAAACGTCAATATGCAGGGATGGAGTTGGAATAGCAAGAGCAATAAAAATGAATGTGATGACACAACAATTTCAATCTTCTACACATTCGCCGAATCAAATCACACTTTCTCAAGTTCCTGCAGATTACCATGAGGCAGATATTTGACCCCAATAAAAAGTTTCCTACCATAAATAACAACTTCAGCAAATATTTAATTTTATTGTAGTCTGAAGCACTTAAATATTGCATTTAAATAAATTCTATATGCAAAGATTTTCAGATTTTAATCGAGTTAGGTCCTTTCCACATCGTAGGTTTTTATGTATCACCTTTTTTAGTATTAAAGCTTGAGCTTCATTTTGGCATTTTATCTATTGCATTTTTTCATGACTCACAGTCTGCCAACCCTGATAAAAATATGTCATAACAATCCAATTTTTCAAATCTTGTTGAAAACACAAAGTTTGGGATTTGTATTTTTTTTTGTTTGCCAGATTATTTATTTTAGTCTATTTGCTGATGTTCCTTTTTTCTGCTTGTTTTTATTTATCTTTAAATTTTAACAAAGTTTTTTTTATTCCTGTGATGTTGTTTTTATTTGGTCACCACAAAAAAAAAAAAGACGAAATATTTATAAACAAATTTGCAGGCTAATCTTGAACATTCAATACCCTACATCATTATTGAATAATACAGTTAATAAATAAAAAAACAAATTTTACTAAAAATTTGGTCAAAATTTCTAAATTATAGAAAAATTTTACTATTAAGAACTAAATTTTTATTAGAAAATATAGCAACATTTCTTCTTAATTAGTTCATACATATATCACCTTAAATTTTACTTTAAGTTAGGAAATGTTTCCTTGGTTTCAGGAAAAATTTTATCTTAGATTATTAGATATTTTTTTTTTTACTAAAAACTAGGACTTAACTCCCTAAAAATAAGAAAGCATTTTATAATATCAAACTAAATAGCACTTCTTTTAAGAAAAAATTATCTTTAAATTTGATAAAGTACAATACACTCATTGTGTAAGTATTTTCCCACTTTCGGAGGACTTCCGTTTTGTGAGGATACTGCTTTTAACAACCTTATTGCTTTACATTTTTATCTTTCAATTAATTTGAATTATACTAAACGCATGTATTTAAAATATAAATTCCAATAGCAAAAAGGTAAACAAGTTAAAAAAAAATGAACTGCAGGACATCCTGAAACGTAATAAATTGTGACAAAGTATGATCCTTTTCGTAGTTAAATAACGATTTTGCTTGATAGAACTACAAAAAGGGATGTCCTTAGTGGCACACGGCTTCTGTGGCCAAGGAATACTGGGGGTCCTTTGTCTTCTTAAATTAACTAATTTAAGGAAATTGTTGCAAAAATACAAAATATCACAGTTACATTTCTTGTTTTTATTGGAAAATGGAAAAATTTCTAAGTATTTTTATGACATTTTTATCTTAAACTTTAATTGACATAATAATTTTATTTTTTTTATTATTTAGTGACAAAATAAAATTGTTTTAGTGCCTTCGATAAATATACAGTTTAATAGGCGCAGCATCAATTACAGGAAAGCCATTATGCCGTAATGTATAAAATGTGCTTGCGATATTTTGTATTGTATTCAGCAAACAAAATTATTACATAAAAGCGCAAATTCGAAATTTTTTACCTTTTGCTAACAAAATTTTAAAATATATTTTAAGCTTATTAAAGTTCAATATTTAACACTGTTAAGATTAGAGGTGGGCACGTTAGCCTCACGCTCACGAACCAAAAATTACAATCATGCACAATTTTTTTAAATAGTTACTTTAATTTGTTTCCTTTAATTATAATATTTTTTAAATTATTCAGTTCAATTTCTTCGACCTTTTTAATACAAATTCCAGGTAATAAGTATTCAAGCTTAAGGTCTATTTTATACAAAATTATTTATTTGTTATCCAATATTTCGCTATCTCAATGGATAGCTTCTTCAGGGATTTTCTGTTTTTTTAATTTTAAACAAATTTTTTTTTTTTTTAAATTAAAAAAACAGAAAATCCCTGAAGAAGCTATCCATTGAGATAGCGAAATATTGGATAACAAATAAATAATTTTGTATAAAATAGACCTTAAGCTTGAATACTTATTACCTGGAATTTATAATATTTTTTCTTAAAAATTAGGGAAATTAACTACTAGTTTGTTTTTAATTGATTGTTTTTTTTTTTTTTTGGAAAAGAATATTGAAAATAATTTAAATTTATTTTTCAAAAATTAGCAAACTTTTACTTGAAAAAAAATTAATATTTTTTTTTAAATTTTAAAATTTATCTGAACTGAGTTGCATAAAAATTTTCCTTAGAAACAGATCATCAGTTTCTAAAACCAAATAAAATTTTTTATTACATAGAAAAAAATTTATTACTTTTTGTTTCTAATTGCTTGAACTAATTTTTAGAAAACAATTCTTAAATATTAGAAAGTTGTAGACTTAAAAACTGAATTTAAAAATGGCTTTCTAAAATTTAGTTAATTTTACTACTCGCGAAAAAAATGAACACACATTAAGTTTAAGAACTTTCTCATTTTTAGTTAGACACACTTTTTGAACTAAATGGGAGTAAATAATGTTCTAAATTTTTTTTTTTGAACTTAACTTAGTTTGATTACATTTATGTTTGCAAATTTCTTAAAACTAAGATGTTTTTCTTAAAAATTTTACATCAAGAAATATTACTTAGGAAAGATATGAACTATTACTGAGTATATAAACTATTTCGTTTTTACTCAAACATTGGAATTTTTATTCTTTTTAAGAAAATTTTTCTAAGTTTTTAATAAAATTTTACTTAAATTGCGGAAAATTTTTAAACTATTTTAAAGGAAATTTAGGATTTATTTTTAGTTCATGTCTATTTTTTTTTTGAGTGTAGAATTAGGAAAATTAAATCGTTTGTTTTTAATTTTTTTTTTGGAAAAAATATTGAAAATAAGTTAAACATTTTCCAACAAGAACTAAATTTTTTTTTAAATTTATCTGAAGAAATTTTTTTGGGAAAAAATCTTGTACCTAAGTTTATTATTTCCCAAAAATTAGAAAACTTTTACTTGAGAAAAAAAAATAATAATATTTTATTAAAAATTTTAAAATTTATCTGAACTAAGTTGCATGAAAATTTTTCCTAGAAGTAGTTTAGTCGTTTCTAAGACGAAGTATGTATTTATTATTACATAGAAAAAAAATCTAATACTTTTTGTTTTTAATAACCTGAACTAAGTTTTAGAAAACAATTCTTAAAATTTAGAAAGTAGTAGACTTAAAACTGAATTTAGAAATGGCTTTCTTAAATTTAGTTAGTTTTACTACTAGAGAAAAAAAAACTGAAATCAAATTAAGTTCAAGTACTTTCACATTTTTAGTTAGACATATATTTTGAACTAAATGGGATTAAATTATGTTCTAATTTTTTTTTTTTACCTAAAATTAGTTTCATAATATTTTAGTATGCAATAAATATCCTTAAAACTAAGATGTTTTTCTTAAAAATTAATAAATTTTTATTTAATTTAATTGTTTTTATCCTAAAATCAAGGAAAGATATGAACTTTTTCTGAGTATATTAACTATTTCGTTTTTTAAGAAAATTTTTCTAAGTTTTAATAAAATTTTACTTAAACTGAGGAAAATTTTTACATTATTTTAAAGAAAAATTGGGATTAATTTTTAGTTCATGTCTTTTTGCTTTTTAGTGTAGTAATACACTGATGAGGTAGTAAAAACTAGGGCTCAAAAGTAGAAAAGTGCCCCCTTAATGGAAATTATTTATTTAATTTGTAAAGGAAACTGCAGCAGTTTACTGGTTAAAAGCTAATAAAATTCGTCCAATGAAATTCTCCTGAGTAGGGTATTTTCAAACTGCAAATATTATTTGAATATTACTAAATGTGACATAAAACCGAAGAAGGGCAAAGAAATTTACATATTTCATATAAATAAAGGGTGTCCCAAGAAGAACGCAATTTTTAAATCTGGCAACATTCGAAGTGTCATTGTTTGACATTTGAACAATTGTTATTGTTTGCTAGTAGAAGGTACGAGGTTAGTAAAAATGGAGCGCTACACGAATGAACAACGCATTCTCATTGTGAAATTGTTTTACCAAAATGGTGAAAGTTTTGCGGTTACAGTTCGCAAATTGCGATCAATTTGGGGTCACAATAATGCTCCAAAAGAGTCAACTGTAAAGAGATTAATGGATAAATTTGCCGAAACTGGGTCTGTTAGTGATGTAAAGACAACAACGCGCCATCGACCAGGTCGATCGACCGAAAATGTCGCAGCTGTACGTGATGATGTCGCTCAAACTCCATCCACCTCAATTCGACACCGAGCTCAGCAAATTGGTGTCTCCAAATCCACTTTGCAGCGAATTTTGACGAACTGAAGCCAGCTGACCATGGACAGCGAAGGGAGTTCGTTAATTGGGTATTGGAGAGACAACATGAAAATGCTGATTTTGCCGATAAAATCATCTTCAGTGACGAGGCCCATTTTCATCTTGATGGCTTCGTCAATAGGCAGAATTGTCGCATTTGGGGTGAGGAAAATCCTCGAGTGATTCACGAGAAGCAAATGCATCCTCAACGTGTCACTGTGAAAATGAGGCAGGTCAAGCGCAAACAGTCAATGGTGTTCGGTATCGTGAAATGATGACCAGTTTTTTCTTGCCTAGAATTGAAGAAATTAATGTGGAGGGCATGTGGTTCCAACAAGACGGCGCCACATGTCATACAGCCAGAGAAACAATTCAATTGCTGCATCAGTCATTTCCCGGTCGTGTTATTTCGCGTTTTGGAGAACAGAATTGGCCGCCTAGATCGTGCGATTTAACACCATTAGATTTTTTTCTTTGGGGTTTTTTGAAGTCGATGGTTTACGCGAATAAGCCGACGACGACTCAAGCCTTAAAAGAGGAAATTGGACGCTGCATTAATGAAATACCGCAGCATTCATGCAAAACGGTCATTGAAAATTTCATTAAAAGATCGCGTGCATGCCAGCAAAGCCGCGGCGGCCATCTGCACGATATATTGTTCCATACATAACCTCATTCTGTGTACTTTACGAATATAATAAAGTTTGACGATTTTTTTTTAAATATCTATGTTTTATTTAAAGTTTAAAAATTGCGTTCTTCTTGGGACACCCTTTATATTACAGTGATTTTTATTTCAGATTTTTTTGTGGGTTTACTACGACAGCTACTATGTACTTACTTTTGGCCATCATCAGCACCGCATTACATACTTAATTCATATAAATTTTTATTGATAAATTATGATAAAAAAAAAAATAACAACAACACAATGACAACAGTAACCGTGACAGTTTGAATAATGTAAACAGCAATAACCACACAGGGGGGTCTTTGGTTCACATCTTAGGATTTTAAATCTAAAAGAACTGTAAATGTTTTTAATGCAGAACATGCTCCAAATTTTGAGCCCAAATAAAATTTGCATAAACTTTCAACTAACACAATATTATAATAATAATGGTTTCATGAAATACTTAACTTTTTTATTTAGAGATTTAGTTGGTGTATTTTTTGTAGGAGAAATTGTTGGCTGGTGGTTGGTGGTCGATGTTAATATTTTAAATTGTCTAGTCTAATCTAAGTTTATGAGTTATATACTATGTACTTAATATTGCAATTTACATTGTATGTGTAGTACATACAAGTAATAGACTTAAGTACTTTGAGAAATTAGCATAGCTTCTTTAAGTTCAATTGATGTTTCCGTTGTATGTTAAAGTGTCCCCTATTCGGTTGTTTTGTATTTCCAAACACACCCACCTAATACTTTCACACTGTTGTCTACACTGTGTGGACGGGACGGATGGTCCATTTATTTAAACAGCTTTAAGCAATAAAACATATATTGTGTGTGTTACATTGTACAATGTCTTAAATGTAATAAAATACAATTTTGCTTAAAAAGCATTAACGACAACAATGAAAACACAATGTAAAACATGTTTTACAAATTTAATCTAAAATTCGGTAGTACAGTAAAAATTTGTGCAGCCAACATTATTATGGCATTTCGAATAAAATATGTAGTTAATATTTACATATAACTTAATACTGGGTTAAATGTATAATCTGAAGATAGCATTTCTTCAGAGAGAAAACAGATTTAAGGCGACAAACTAATTTGTCGCCAATCGAATGGTTCGGTTGTAGTAAAAAAACTATACACTTTTAATTTGGCTGCAGTAGCCAGAATTTCTGCTTCCTTGACGAAAATTCGGTAGTTAAGAAAATTCGGTAGTTAACTCAGGTTTCAGGAAGAATCTGTTATTTTGATGTAAACAACGCTGCACTCAAAATATTTTTTACAGTAACTGGCTGTAGTTTATTTACAAATTTGTTCAAACATTTGTTCTTAAATGATTAAATAATTAAAATACAAAAAAATATATTTTTCAATTCTTTTTAACATTTGTTTAAAAAAAAACTACAGGGTGGCGCAAAAATAACCTTCCGATGTTTTTTGGCTGTAATTTAAAAAAAATGAAAAACTTTGATTCTTCTTGTGGATTATTTTTGTTTGGTCTCTTAATTTTTTTACATCAAGTCGAGAATATGATGTCATGTAAATGGCATTTGAGCCCTTTTTATGGCATTTTCCATCACTTTGGCCAAAACTTCCGGCGATAGGTCCTCACATTCTTGACGGATATTGTAAAGGGTGTCCCAAGAAGAACGCAATTTTTAAATTTTAAATAAAACACAGATATTTAAAAAAAAATCGTGAAACTTTATTATATCGTAAAGTAGACAGAATGAGGTTATGTATGGAACAATATATCGTGCAGATGGCCGCCGCGGCTTTGCTGGCATGCACGCGATCTTTTAATGAAATTTTCAATGACCGTTTTGCATGAATGCTGCGGTATTTCATTAATGCAGCGTCCAATTTCCTCGTTTAAGGCTTGAGTCGTCGTCGGCTTATTCGCGTAAACCATCGACTTCAAAAAACCCCAAAGAAAAAAATCTAATGGTGTTAAATCGCACGATCTAGGCGGCCAATTCTGATCTCCAAAACGCGAAATAACACGACCGGGAAATGACTGATGCAGCAATTGAATTGTTTCTCTGGCTGTATGACATGTGGCGCCGTCTTGTTGGAACCACATGCCCTCCACATTCAATTCTTCAATTCTAGGCAAGAAAAAACTGGTTATCATTTCACGATACCGAACACCATTGACTGTTTGCGCTTGACCTGCCTCATTTTCATAAAAAAAAGGTCCAATGATTCCTCCAGCCCAAAAACCACACCACACAGTGACACGTTGAGGATGCATTTGCTTCTCGTGAATCACTCGACGATTTTACTCACCCCAAATGCAACAATTCTGCCTATTGACGAAGCCATCAAGATGAAAATGGGCCTCGTCACTGAAGATCAGCATTTTCATGTTGTCTCTCCAATACCCAATTAACGAACTCCCTTCGCTGTCCATGGTCAGCTGGCTTCAGTTCCTGAGTCAATTGAACTTTGTATGCATGAAGATGCAAATTTTTCGTCAAAACTCGCTGCAAAGTGGATTTGGAGACACCAATTTGCTGAGCTCGGTGTCGAATTGAGGTGGATGGAGTTTGAGCGACATCGTCACGTACAGCTGCGACATTTTCGGTCGATCGACCTGGTCGATGGCGCGTTGTTGTCTTTACATCACTAACAGACCCAGTTTCGGCAAATTTATCCATTAATCTCGTTACAGTTGACTCTTTTGGAGCATTATTGTGACCCCAAATTGATCGCAATTTGCGAACTGTAGCCGCAAAACTTTCACCATTTTGGTAAAACAATTTCACAATGAGAATGCGTTGTTCATTCGTGTAGCGCTCCATTTTTACTAACCTCGTACCTTCTACTAGCAAACAATAACAATTGTTCAAATGTCAAACAATGACACTTCGAATGTTGCCAGATTTAAAAATTGCGTTCTTCTTGGGACACCCTTTATTTAAGAGCTGCAAGAGTCTGAGGCTTGTTGACACAAACCCGCGACTTCAAAAACCCCCACAAAAAGAAGTCTGGAGCGGTCAAATCAGGCGATCCTGCTGGCCAGTGCAAATCGCCAAAACGGGAGGCGTAAATTTTGCTTATTTACGTGCCCGCTAAGATGGAAATGGGCCTTATCACTCATGATTATTTTTGATAAAAAATCATCTTCATTATTGCTCAAATAAATAGTCACCAATATTCCGCGTTCTGGAGCAGTGTAGCGTAACATTGTTTATTAATGTGTATTTCGCATGTGTTTACTACACAAATGTAAAAACAGAACTGACATTAGGGGCCAATCGCAAAATTTATAGCATTTTCTGATAGGAGGATTACTTTTGCGCCACCTTGTACATATAAATACGGATTTTCTGTTACAGTTAATATTTTTATTTAAAGTGATTTATTTAAAAATGATTTTTTTTATTTTTCTGATAGTTCAAATAATTAAAATAAATGTAGGGTCGTTTACTATTACAGACTTTTGAAATAATTTTTATGACACCCTCAAAACAAAAAGACATGAACTAAAAATAAATCCAAAATTTCTTTTAAAATAGTTTAAAAATTTTCCTCAATTTAAGTAAAATTTAGAAAGATTTTTCTTAAAATGAATAAAAATTCCTATGTTTGGTTAAAAACGAAATACTATTTATATACTCAGAAATAGTTCTTAACCCTTTGAGTGTCCAATGTATCACATATGATGCACAGGCGTCATGATTGATACGCTTGTGCATCATATGTGATACACAATTTGTCTTATTTCCTTTAACTAGATTATGTATGTGGACGTACGCTATAAAAAAATTTTTGTTTGGGGACAGTCAAAGGGTTAAGTAATATTTTTTGATTTTAGGAAAAAAACAAATATATTAAATAAAAATTGATCAATTTTTAAGAAAAACATACATGTAATAAAACTAAGTTTATTTCAAAATAAAAATTAAGATTATAATTTACTCCCATTTAGTTCAAAAAATGTGTCTAACTTAAAATGAGAAAGTACTTGAACTTAATGTGTGTTAATTTTTTTCGCTAATAGTAAAATTAACTAAATTTTAGAAACTCATTTCCAAATTCAGTTTTTAAGTATACCACTTTCCAATATTTAAGAATTGTTTTCTAAAAATTAGTTTAAGCAATTAAAAACAAAAAGTAATAAAGTTTTTGTTATGTAATAATAGGAATTTATTTGGTTTTAGAAACTGATGTACTATTTCTAGGGAAAATTTTTATGCATCTTAGTTCAGATATATTTTAAAAATTTTAATAATATATATATTTTTTTTTTAAGTAAAAGTTTTCTAATTTTTGAAATATAATAAACTTAGGTATAGGATTTTTTCTTTTGCTGGAAAACGTTCAAATTATTTTCAATATTCTTTTCCAAAAAAAACAATAAATTAAAAACAAACTAGTTAGTTTTCCTAATTTTAACCAGTAACCATTTAAAAAATTATCGTGCATGATTGTAATTATTTGGTTCGTGACTCAAAAATGTCTCACGTGCCCATCTCTAATCTTAACAGTCTTAAATATTGAACTTAAAATAGATTAAAATATATTTTAAAATTTTGTTAGCAAAAGGTAAAAGATTTGCGCTAATTTTGTTTGCTGACTACAATACAAAATATTGTTAATTTAAGAAGACAGAGGACCCCCAGTGTTTCTTAGCTATAGATGCCTTGTATCACTTAGTTCTCTCAAGCAGAACCGTTGATTAACTTCGAAAATAATCTGACTTTGCCAAAACTTATTACGTTACAGGATCCCAGCAAAAACATTGTATCAACTACTTACCAGGCTATTTACTCGCTTAATTACTTTTGTTCGCGATGTACAAAAAGTAATGGGTACTCATTATGTTTTTGCTTTTTGTAAGCGAGAGGGTAATGACCACCCATTATGTTGTGTTTTTTGTAAGTGAGAAGATAATGACCTCTCATTACTTTTGGGACATCGCGAACAAAAGTAATTAAGCGAGTAAATAGCCTGGTAAGTAGTTGAAATCCTGTTTTTGCTGGGATATCCTGCAGTACATTTTTTTTAAATTTGTTTATCTTTTTGCTAAGGAAATTTAATTTATATTTTAAATACATGAGTTTAGTATAATTCAATTTAATTTTAAGACAAAAATGTATAGCAAAAAGCTTGTTAAGAGCAGTGTCCTCACAAAGCTGAAGTCCCCCGAAAGTGGGAAAATGCTTGTGGTTAAATATTATACCTTTACCATAGAAGAAGTTTCATATTTATTAGAAATTATATCAAATTTAAGGTTAATTTTCACTTAAAAGAAGTGCTATTTTAACTTAATGTTAGAAAATAATTTCTTATTTTTAGGGAGTTAAGTCCTAGTTTTTAGTAAAAAAAATATCTAATGAACTTAAATTGAATCAAATTTTTCTTAAATCCAAGGAAACATTTCCCAACTAAGAGTAAAATTTTAGATGATGTATGAACTAATTAGAAGGAAATTTTACTGTTTTTTAATAAAAATTTAGTTCTTAGTAGTAAAATCTTTCTATAATTTAGAAATTTTGACCAAATTTTAAGTAAAATTTGTTTCTTAATTTCAAAGAAAATTTTATTAAATATTGGTCAAAAGTGTCTGACGCCGTTTTGAGTTAAATTTTTCCTCCAAATAAGTTAATTTTTCTAAATTCTTGTTCATTTTTTTTGAGCGTATTAAAAAAAACCGAAACAAATGAAATATTATTTATTTTAACGGATTCTGTAGTTAATTTGTTGATAGTAAAAAATGAAATAAAGTAAAACTCATTACTGTTTACGGTTTTTATAGTTAATTAGTTAACAGTTAAATGATATAAATAAGGGAAATGTCGTTTGTTTTTATTTAGCAGTTCAAATAAACATTTAAAAATAAATAAAAAGTTCTCTTGATTTAAATGAATAGTTAGTAGACCGGGTTTTAAGTGATTTTTTATTTAAAGCCTTCTTCACCTTTTTCAAATCCTTTAGGATAATATTTTATAAGCGTAAATTCATGAGCTTCTGTTTACACATTTGCTACATTTTTAAAATTTTTACATGAAAGATATTGGCTGGAGTGGGCGTTAATATTTAATACTGTGCGTACAAATTTTAAATGAACTATTCTTTCATAGTCTACTTTGTATTCATTTTAATTTATATTTTAATATTTTTGTGGACGTTTTGTTTAGCATACGGATATTGCAATTAACTTAAATAAATATAAACCTAATTGTTTATAACAAACATTTTTTATGTTCTTTAAGGAAAACATGACTTTTTGAGGACTTTATTTTTTTTTAATTTTATTATACATATTTAAGAAAATTTATGTAAATTTCGAGGACTTATCTAAAACAGAATATTAAATTTTTTTTTTCATTATTTTTAATTATTATTTAGTAGTAAAAATTTGCATAGATCGTGTTAAATGTCTTTTCATAGATTCTAGAAAATTTTTTAAATTTACTACCAAAAACGGGTAAAATTGTTTAAAACCAATTTGTACACACTTTTATACCCAATAATACACACATAATATATTTTTTATACATAATGGCCCGCAATCATAGCCCCGCACTAAAGTCGTTTTTTAACTACTTTAAATAAAAACGTACGCATATATTTTGTACTAAAAAATAAACAAGTGGCAACATTGAACAGCTGATTTTATATTAGTTGAAAAAAAAAAGAAAAGTGTGTAAATAAAAGATTTGCAATGGGAAAGCGTGAAATGAAAGAAAAATGTACTTTAGTAATAAAAATTAAATAAATTGATAAAAAATAATGCAAAAAAATATTAAAAGGGATTATTTTGCAATTAAAATATTTTTTATTCACAATAAATTTCCTTGACGGAAAACAGCTGATTGTAAGTGGATAAAACCAATTTCAGCTGGTTTGAATTTTAAAGCAGACTTTAACGATTAAAGTATACTTTAACTTGTCTATAGTAGGACTAAAGTGTACTTTTAAGAAAAGAAGACTTAAAAGTAAACTTTAGAACTCCTAAATCATAATTTTTTTACTACAAGGTGGCGCAAAAGTAATCCTCCTATCAGAAAATGCTATCAATTTTGCGATTGGCCCCTAATGTCAGTTCTGTTTTGACATTTGTGTAGTAAACACATGCGAAATACACGTTAATAAGCAATGTTACGCTACACTGCTCCAGAACGCGGAATATTGGTGACTATTTATTTGAGCAATAATGAAGATGATTTTTCATCAAAAATAATCATGAGTGATGAGGCCCATTTCCATCTTAGCGGGTACGTAAATAAGCAAAATTTACGCTTCTGGGGCACAGAAAATCCGCGTGTAACCCACGAAGAGCCATTACACCCGCTCAAAGTCACTGTATGGTGTGCTGTTTTCGCTGGAGGAGTCATCGGACCTTTTTTCTTCGAAGACGTCGCGGGCCAAACGGTTACTGTGAATGGTGAGCGCTACAGAACAATGATCAAAGAGTTCTTTTTGCCGCAACTTGATGAATTGGGATTGGAAAACATGTGGTTCCAACAGGACGGTGCAACGCCACACACTGCACGTGCCACAACCGATATGCTGAAGGATGCATTTCCCGGGCGCCTAATCTCCCGTTTTGGCGATTTGCACTGGCCAGCAAGATCGCCTGATTTGACCGCTCCAGACTTCTTTTTGTGGGGCTTTTTGAAGTCGCGGGTTTATGTCAACAAGCCTCAGACTCTTGCAGCTCTTAAAGACAATATCCGTCAAGAATGTGAGGACCTATCGCCGGAAGTTTTGGCCAAAGTGATGGAAAATGCCATAAAAAGGGCTCAAATGACAATCAACTGTGGCGGCGGCCATTTACATGACATCATATTCTCGACTTGATGTAAAAAAAAATAAAAGACCAAATAAAAATAATCCACAAGAAGAATCAAAGTTTTTCATTTTTTTTTAAATTACAGCCAAAAAACATCGGAAGGTTATTTTTGCGCCACCCTCTATAATTACGCGTCAATGTGTTTACAATCAAACTACGATATCTTGTTAAATTAAAATTGTAAGAACAAATATTGTGAAATTTGAAAATGTAAAAATTAATTCAAAAATTTGATATAATTTTTACACAATTTTAATGCAAATTTACACATAATGTGGGTATTTTTTTCAGTTGCACATACAAAGTAAATTTATAAAATTTATAGTTGGAATAAAGTTTCCCACTATAAATTGGGTAAATTTCAAAAAGAAATTAATTAGAGTTTATTGTTTGAATAAATCATTTTTGAATTTATTTTTCATTTTCAGATGTTAAAAATTTTTTTGTGCAAAATTCAACATGGTTAATAATATGTAAGTACACTAAAAAAAAAAGGCATTAACTAAAAATTTATCCAAAATTTCCTTCAAAATAGTTTAAAAATTTTCCTTTATTTAAATAAATTTTATTAAAAATTTTCATAAAAAGTATTAAAAATTCCTATGTTTGGGTGAAAACGATATAGTTTATATACTCAGAAATAGTTCATATCTTTCCTAAGTAAAATTTCTTGATTAAAAAAAAAACAAGTATATTTTATAAAAATTTAACAATTTTTAACAAAAACATCTTAGTTTTAAGAAATTTCCATACCAAATTATAATAAAACTAAGTTTATTTCAAAATAAAAATTTAGATTATAAATTACTCCCATTTAGTTCAAAAAATGTGTCTAACTTAAAATGAGAAAATACTTGAACTTAATGTGTGTTCATTTTTTTTCCCGAGTAGTAAAAATGAACTTAATTTCAGTTTAAAAGTCTACCACTTTCTAATTTTTAAAAATTGTTTTCTAAAAATTAGTTCAAGCAATTAAAAACAAAGGTAATAAAGTTTTTCTTATGTAATAATAAGAATTTATTTGGGTTTAGAAACTGATGTACTATTTCTAGGGAAAATTTGTATGCATCTTAGTTCAGATAAATTTTAAAAATTTAAATAAAATATTATTTTGTTCAAGTAAAAGTTTTCTAATTTTTGGGAAATAATAAACTTAGGTATAGGATTTTTTTCCTAAAAATGTCTTTAGATAAATTAAAAAAATTTTTAATTCAATTTTTAAATTAAGGAAAAATTTAGTTTATTTTAGGAAAACGTTTAAATTATTTTCAATATTTAAAAAGAAAAAAAAAACATAATAAAGTAAAAACAAACTAGTTAATTTTACTAATTTTAAAGAAAAAATATTATTTCAGGAAACAAATTAAATTCATAATTGCAATATTTCGTTCGTGCGTGAGTCTTAAATATTGAACTTAAAGTAGCTTAAAATATATTTTAATATTTTATCAAAAGGTAAAAAATTTCGAATTAGAGCTTTTATGTAATAATTTTCTTTGCTAACTACAATACAATATATGCCATAAAATAACATTTTCCAACAATAACAAGAAATGGAAATGTAATATTTTGTATTTTCGCAACAATTTCCTTATATTAGTTAATTTAAGAAGACAAAGGACCCTCAGTGTTCCTTAGCCACAGATGCAGTGTGTCAGTTAGGGCGTCTTTTTTTGTAGTTCTCTCGAGGAGAACTACATATTAATTAATTACGAAAAGAATCTGACTTTGTCACAATTTATTACGATTGTTAATGAAATTTAATTTATATTTTAAATACATGAGTTTAGTATAATTCAATTTAATTTAAAGAAAAATGTATAGCAAAAAGCTTGTTAAAATCAGTGTCCTCACAAAGCGGTATTAATTTAAATTTTTCCAGCAAATGACTTAATTTTTCTAAATTCGAGTTTATGTTTTTAGGTGAATTCTTTACTAAAATAACACAGTTTAAATTTTTAATCAATTAAAAATAATAGGTCAATTGAAAAGTCCCCGGCCTACTATACTAAAACACATTTTTGTTTTGGCAAAATTCGTTTTTTTATTCAACATAGTTCCCTTCAAGGGTGATACACTGATTATAGCAACCCTGCAACTATTCAATACCATTTTTGTAGTACGATTTGTCCTTTGCTTCAAAATAGGCCTCAGTTTCGGCGATCACCTCTTCATTCGACGAAAATTTCTTCCCAGCGAGCATTCTTTTGAAATCTGAGAACAGGAAATAGTCGCTGGGAGCCAGATCTGGAGAATACGGTGGATGCGGAAGCAATTCGAAGGCCAATTCATGGATTTTCGCCTTCGTTTTCACTGACTTGTTTTTGGTCAAAAGTGAGCTCGCGCGGCACCCACTTTACACAGAGCTTTCTCATACTCAAATATTCGTGAATGATATGATGTACACGTTCAGTTGATATCTTTAGAGTACCTGCTATTTCATTCAATTTCAATTTAATGTCATTCGAAATCATTTTGTGGATTTTTTTGATGTTTTTGTCCGTAACAACCTCTTTTAGGCGTCCACTGCGTTCACCGTCTTCGGTGCTCATTTCACCACGTCTAAACTTAGCATACCAATCCTTAATGGTTGATTTTCCTGGGGCAGTGTCCGGAAACTCGTCATCAAGCCAAGTTTTTGCTTCAACTGTATTTTTTCCCTTCAAAAACAACACGCGAAATTCCTTTTCCTCCATTTTTTTCACAATAACATAAGTTGCTTCACTCAAAATGCTATAATTCACAAACTAATGATCCGACAGCTGTCAAATTTATACACGTGTCTTTTGAAGGTTAGGCCTAACTAAAACTAAGTCTAGTAGCACCATCTATGTGTCAGGCCGGGGACTTCTCAATTCACCTGTTATATTTTTTGCGGTTGATCTTTTTTTCAACATATTCTCCTCGATACACTTCAGCCAGCTTTTTTAAACTCAAACTTTTTTAAGCTAAAACTTTTTTAAGCCCTCCGCAAAATAACATCTTTTTCTGCCGACGTATTTCTTAAAATTTGGCAACAGGAAACATTCGCTAGGAGCCAAATCTGGGGAATAAGGCGCATGATGCTACAATACGAACCTCAACTCTTGTACTTTTGCCATTGAAACTGCACAGATGTCCACTCGAGCATTACATTGATGGAAGATCACGTTTTTTTTTGGCCATGGACTTTGTCTAGCTCATTTTTAATTTCCCGAAATTAATTTTTCTATAATTTTTTGAAATTGCAAATGTCGGATCAGATAAAATTAAGTATTTTCCTATAAATTTTCCAGTCGTCTTTTACAACTTGACATACTTCTAATACCTACTTTGTTTTAAATTCTTATGATGATGTAAAGACTTTTGTGTTAACTTGCCCTCGTATATAATTTAATCCAAATGTTTTAATTTCAAAATATGTATCATACCAACCGCATGACTTTGAGAGATTAACAACATATTTAACATATCTTGATTTCCAGCCATAACATTAACAATAAGTAGATGAATAATGAGACCTTTTTTCAAGATTAAGAATCAAAAAATACAAAAATATGCTCGCGCCTTAACAGTTTGACCTTCACCCATCAAATGAATTTAACCCTAAAAAAATAAGAAGTTACACACGGAAATGGCAAGTCTGTGTCGGTTTTCTGATATAATAAACAAACAAACAAACATTGTTTTAAAAAAAACCTCAAATATCATATGCGAATATTAAATATTTTGATAACGCTGGAAATAACAAAATCACGTTCGAATAAATGAAAAACTGTTATGAAAACCAAAAAAGAATTTAAACGTGCTAACTAACAAGAATAAAGATACAACGAAAATATGTTAGGTATGAGTAGTAAATGTGAATTTTTGTGATGTCATTATGCAGTAGGTACTATTAATAATTGACCAAAGTGTGGGTTTCAGGGTTTTACCTAAATAAAAATAGTTATCATAGAATAAAACACATCGGCTGATATGTTTTCAGTCTGAAAGACAGATGACAACACAAATACCGAATTAATATTATTTTAAGTAAGCACTTATTTTCAAAAGGTAGCTGTAAAAATTTTATGACGACCTGACCTTTGGTTTAAAATTTATAGTGGCAAAAAAAAGGATTTTGTGAGTTGATAAAAAATTGTTTTTTTAATGACAAAAAACACAGTTAAAACAGAAGCTTGACTGGATAAGTGTTATCCGCACTCTGAACCAGGAATATCGATCATTATTGACTGGTTTGCAGAATTTAAACGAGGTCATACGAACATTGATGACGCGCCACGCTTTGGTCGCCAAAAAAGGGTGCCTACACTGGAAGAAAAAGTCCACAAAATCGTTGTGACAATCCTTAAAGTGAACTTGCAGGAGATAGCTGATACCTTAAAGATGTGTTGGCTTTATTTTGCAAGAACATTTATCTATGAAAAAGCGGTTTTCGAGGTGGGTGCTGAAAACCATAAACAATAACCAGTCCTCGATGAGAAAGTTGCAAGAATTACATTTCAGATTCGACTCCCAGCGACTTGTACTTCTTCGCAGATCTGAAACAAAGATCGCCGGAAAGAGATTTGGCTCAAACATACGCCTACTTTGAGGCCAAAGATAAATCCTTCTACAAGAAAGGTATGCAAATGTTGGAGAATCGCTTTTAATGATTAAATCTAATTTTACCAAAAAAGTTATGTTTTCTTCATTAGACCGGAAAGTTATCAGCCGATGTATTAAAAGAAATACCACACATAGAAAACCGAATCATTGTGACAATAGAATTTCTTGCCAATTGAATGATTCGATTGCAGCCAATGATATTTTTGTTTGTAGCAACAGAAATTCGGTTATTATAACAGATATTTGGATGGAACACTAAATTTCAATTGATACAGAAATCTATTTGATTGCGACAACCAAAAAGTTCAGTTGATGCAACCTAACCAATCAGTTGACAAGAAATTCGTTTGCCACAATGAATTTGTTTTCTCTGTGTATATGAGGGCGGGTCAATAAATTCGAGACTTTTTGAATTTCCTGCCTCTTAATTGAAAGAGCAATACTGATCCAGTCAGAAGGCTTCTATCAAACCAAGCCTAAGCTTGATAAATACTATGGGAATTCTGCACTATCAATTTCAATGGTAAATCTATGGTTTAATAAATTTTGTTGAGGCCGTACAAGCATGGAAGATACCGAACGTTCTGGATGCCCAGTTGAGGTCTGTACATCCAAAACAATTGGAAAAATTCACAATATTGTGGAAAGTGCGGGAGATTGTGGAAGCGATTGGCAGCTCACTTGGCTTAGTGGTTGCAATTTTAAATGAACACTTGGGTATGAGAAAGCTGTCCACAAGATGGGTGCTGCATTTGCTAATAATCGACTACAAACGCATGTGCAGTTTCCATGGTAAAAATCCATGCATAAGGCTACGAATTGCTGCCTCATCCGCCCTATTCTTCGGACTTACCCCCGAGTGACTATTTCTTGTTGCCAAACCTGAAGAAGTGACTCGGCGGAAAGATATTTAACTCCAACGATGAAATCATCTCACAAACAAATACCTATTTGGATGACCTTGACAAATCTTATTTTTTGAAAGGGATACAAAAATTGGAGAAACGTTGGACAAAGTGTATTGAGCTCAAAGGAGACTATGTTGGAAATTAAAATTATTTTTTTATTTAAAAACCTGTGTTTTATTCAAATACTCACGGACTTAGTGTTCCGCCCTCGTATTGTATAATAGAACGTTGAAATTTTGAAAATTTTCTCCTTCAAAAAACGTTTGTCCTAATTAAAAACCAATTTCTGCTTAAAATTGTTTTAATTTTAAAAATATTGGTTTTATAATATTCCTTATTGAGCCAAAGATCCTTTATTTATAAAAAATTTAATTATAAATCTTTAATTTAATTTTAAAAAAAATTATAATTTTAATCGATTAATTATAAAAAAAGACAATTTCCCCTGAAGAAGTCACCCAATGTGGTGACGAAATATTGGGATAAATAACGATTTATAATAAATTTTTTTATAAATAAAGGATCTTTGGCTCAATAAGGAATATTATATTAATAGAGAGGATCGAAGAAAACTAAAATAATTAATATTGGTTTTAATAAAATTTAATTCAGACTAATTTTTTCTAAAGACATTTATTGGGGATATTTTCTCATAAATGAACTCTAACATTCTTCGGACTTTTTTTCTTCAAAAAATCATTTGCATTAAATGCCTGCGGGAAAAGGGCCTATCCCAGGAGACGTCACGTGACGGGTTCATTGTGAAAGGTACCGGTCACGGGACCGGGTTTTATACATGAAAAGGACCGGTAATTTTCACATGGGCTTGTCCTAGGAGGGGGTCAATTGCCCTCTGTGATTTGACACAGAAATGGTCTAAGTGAACATGTCACACAATTAACCCCAAAGAACATATCACAGAACCAATGCAAAAGAACATGTGATGACTTTTAAACCAGTCACGCTGTAGGTACTTTAGGAACCGGTCCTCTTCTTACCTATCTCGTGGTATGTATTTTCGGAACCGGTCCAGTTTTCGCATATTACGGGATAGGTCCCAATTCCCAACTGACCCTTTTTCCCGGAGGAATTGTAAGAATTTTTGTTGTACAGAGAATCTTTATCATAAAATTTTCCTCCAACTCCAACTTCTGGGATTCTTTTCTCATCGATAAATTGCCAGGAATCTGTCAACAATTTTTTTTTAATGTGTTAAAGTTTCTAAGGTCTTCCTTCCCTCAGATATTTAATAATTAAATTTTCTCTTGATTTTAACCTTCCAAATATCACATAAGCTATTAAAGACACAAACCTTGTGTGTAGGATACGCCATCTGTTGTAAATCCCACTTACACAGATAAAACAGATTCGTGATGTCAACTGAATTTCTAGCCAATCGAATGGTTCGGTTGTAGGAACCGAATGTTTCGGTTGTGACAACAGAAAGCCACTTGAGGCATGAGTAATTTGATTGTGACATTATATTATATATAACAATTCGGTAGTCACAACTAAAAAATTCTGTTGCTGCAACTGAACCATTCGATTAGCAATAAATTTGGTTGTCATCACGAATCTGTTTACTGGGTGTAATTTCTCTAAGAAATAAAAAGAAACAATTAATTCCAACAGTTGAATTAATTCGATTTGAATGAATTCGTTAGTAAATGAATTCTTAATTTTAAACAATTTTAGGTGACAAAAAAGAAAAAAAACATTAAATAAATGCACAATGGATAAATATTTCCCAAGAAATATTTTTACGGACTCTCCCACATACGCGGAATCATGAATCAGGATTGTGCGACACGTTTACGTCCGTAATACACGAATACATACGTAAACGCAACTTTAATGGACCGTATAATCGGTTTTTCGAAAACACTAAGTTTTGACTCCGTTGCTGTAATCGTTTTCGCGCCATTAAAACGGGCTTCACCGTTTTTCATCAGTCTTGACAGACGCTGTTGTTTATAAAAATATAAATATGTAGTCAAACAATAGAAAAATAATTAAATAAAATATATTTTTAAAATCTTGCAATCCTTCTGTTAAGTTTATAATTGTATAAATGCAAACTAAGTGACTTGAAGTACTTTTACACGGTTTATCAAAACGTAATTTGTTTTTTTTTCCTCTCAGGTATTAATTTTTCTAAAAGGTCAAAATAAAAACCTGATAATCAAAGGTAATTGCTTTCTGTGAATATTTTCTTTGTGTTGTTATTATTATTTTCTTTTGTTTTAATAAATCTAAAAAAATAATATGTACTACTCAAAATTAATAAAAAAAAATATGATAAATTTAGGTAAATTTTCAAGTCAAGTACAAACCGGATATAGCATTCTGAAAACGGAGTCATTCCGTATTTAACACTACAAAACGGTCCGCAAAAGGTCCTTCATTGACTGGCTTTCAACGGACTCAATTCCGTTTTTTACACCACACAACGATATGTAAACCTTTCGTCTTTTCGGAACTTTGAACGCATTCGAATCAGTTTCGATGTTCCTTAAAAATTCATTTTCTGGTCCTATACGGATCCAGAAAACGGTACGTAACCCAAGTTGGATTCCGTTTATGACGTACTGAAAACGGTACGTAAACGGAACGTTTTTTGTTGGGTTGTTTTAGATTTTTATTGAATAAGACTGCAGTCAATGCAAATACAGGTTGGTTGAAAAGTTCCTGCGCTCACCAAGAGATGGCACTGCTAGCTCCAAACTTTTTTTTCTCTAGTTGGTATAACTGTCCTGAGAACACATGCAAAGTTGCAAGTCATTCTGTCAATTCTTTCTTTGTTTACAAGCCATTTGAAGTTGACGTGTCATTGATTTTTTTTAATATGCAAAAAATTGAATATCGTGCAGTCATTAGATTCTTTGTTTTGAAGGGTTTAAAAGCAAAGGAAATTTATAAACAATTGTTAGAAGTGTATAAGGAGTCCTCACCATCAAAACGCACCGTTGAATTTTGGGCTGGTGAATTTAAACGTGGTCGTACCAGCCTTGAAGAGGATCCACGCGAAGGACGACCAAAAACTGCAACCACGGCAGAAATCATTGAGCAGGTACATAATATGGTTAGTGAAGATCCAAGTTTGACTAAGCGTGAAATTGCTAATGCCATAGGCATCTCAGACGAACGAGTACTCCATATTTTACATGAAGAATTACGTATGAAAAAACTGTTTGGATAGTTAGTGCCGCGCACATTAACAATTCAACGAAAACTAGATCGAAAACAAATTTCTCAGCGTAATTTGGAGCGTTTTAAGCCGAATAAAACCGACTTCTTGCGTCGCTTTATAACTATGGTTGAGACTTGGATCTACCACCATGATCCTAAATTGAAACAAGAACGTTTACAGTGGACTGAAGCTGGTTGTTCAGCTCCAAAGCAGGTGAAGTCACAACGATCAGCAAAGAAGGTTATGGCATCAGTTTTTTGGAATGCAAAAGGAATTTTGTTGATTGATTATCTTCAGAAAGGTAAAACAATCAACTCTGAATATTATTGTAGCCTTTTGGATCAGCTGGATGAAAAAATTCGTGAGAAAAGACCTGGTTTAAAGAAGAAAAAAATCATTTTTCATCAAGACAATGCACCTGCTCACTAAAGTGTTTTGACGATGACTAAATTCAAAGAATTAAAGTACGAATTGCTTGAACATCCACCGTATTCACCAGATTTGGCTCCCAGTGACTACGATCTCTTCAGAAATCTCAAACAACTCCTTCGTGGAAAGCATTTTTCGTCGAATGAAGAGGCCATAGCAGCCGTAGACGGTTATTTTGCAGAGCTTCCGGAAAACCATTATAAGGATGGGATAAAATTATTGGAAGATCATTGTAAAGAAGTGTATTGAGCTTCAAGGAGATTATATTGAATAAAAAAATATATTTCGTAGCGAAACCAGTATTCTTTCATTTCGAGCGCAGGAACTTTTCAACCAACCTGTAGTGAATACGAAGATTTATCATCGAAAAGCGATAAAAGAATATTTCCAATACAAATTTAAATAATTAATATTTAAATATACATATTTAAATTAAAACCAAAAACTTTCGATTTTGGTTTTTTTTCTTTTTTGGTAGCTTTTTTTAAAAAATTTTGATTACAAAAAATTTTTGTTCGTGGCAACACTGATACGTAACAGTAATCATTTGTAATATTTATTATGTTTTCATTTAATCCCTTACAGCTTTTCCTGACTAAGACTTTGTTGATATTATATTGATTACAAAACTACTTCCTTAACCCTCTAACAGTTACGGATGCCTCAAGGCAGCTACCCGTTTTTTTCCTATTGTGATGCTACTGAACATTTTTTTAAGTGTACCTTTGTTACTTTCGATTACTTACTCTTCTGTTTACCGTTATATTTTTGGTTGAATGCAAGAAATCAGTGTGATTAGAAAAAAAAAATATTGAAAGAAAATATAATTTTTGTGAAATAAAAAAACAGGCTTCCAATTAAAAAAATACAAAAAATAATTTTTGGTAAGTAGTTTTTATATAATTGTTTAAATTAAACCAAAAATGGTTATTAAAATAACAATATTATTTGTTCTAAACGCAAAAATATTATAGCAGCCTCAGGGAAATCTTGCCCGTTTATGGCAATTTTTGTGTTCTAAACCATTTTCACTGTAATATATTTAAATTTTTTTGTATTGTGGATTTTACTTTTAAAAAATGGAAAACCAGATATATTTCCCAGAAAAAATAAATGAAATATTTGCAATTCATCATTAGTCAATTCAGACTAATGATGAATTGCAAAAGTTTATGGACTCAGTGGAAACCGATGAAGAGCTATCAGATTTCAGTAGTAATGATGAATTTGAAGATCCCAATTATGAGGATGATGATATTGTTGAAGAAGTTGAAGATAGTGAACTTTTTTTACGTCACTCTGGGGAAACAAAGGAAACGGAATCGAGTAACATTTCGCCTTAGGATGTCTATATATTGTCTTCTAACCTTTCAATTGATAATTTACCTCAATCATTGTTGGGTTCTGTAGCGGTAACTATGTACAAAGGAGATCCCTAATCAAAATCAACTTCAAGAAATAGACTTCGATCGCCATTACCCTCTATGGAAGATACTGGTCCACTTGTTTCGCCAACGAATGGGGGATTCTCTGGTTCAGATACTACTAAATATGTTATTCCATATATTTTTCGAATAAATTTCTGATTTACTTTCAGGTTTAGATGAAATACGAAAGGAGTCAACGGAATATTAAAATATATTATGGCGAAACACATCGATGCGCATTCACGTCAACGAAGTAGCTTTTCAAGGAAATTTTTCGCTTCCGTACTCTATAAGAAGCCCCCAACACAATGTAAATGCAAAAAGTGTGATATACATTTATGTTGCTCAAATACTAAAAACTGTTTTTTTTCATACTAGTATAAGTTTTTGCTTTAAAAAAAAAAAAAATCCTTTTTTGAATAAAACTCATTTAATTAATAAAACTTTACCTGTTTATAATTTTTACCGTAAACAGGCAAGGATGCCCTGAGGCAGCCTTTCTTTTTTTCCGCCTGGCGACTAAAATAAAACAGATTTTCAACTTCAGTCTTCAATTTATTTCTTTTTTGGCAAATATTATTTAAAATTAAGCTCTTGCCTGTTACAGGGTTAAAGTAGTCTTAGTTACTTATCAATTAACCCACACATATAAAGTACTACCACGATTAAGATACTCTACCAACATATTATATCCTATTTCCGTTAATTTGAAAAGTCAACAAACCTTAAAATTAAGAGTTAAAAACAAACACACATGAATTTTCCGACAAAACAAAATCAAGTGCTTTTCTTGCTAAAAAAAAATCAATTTGTGAAATTGTGTGAAATGAAAACGTTTAAAACTTAACTTAATATAAAAACTTACCTATTCATGTTTTTTTTATTTTAGTTATAAAAAAATGTTTTCACTGTTGTAGTTTTATTTCTTTTTTAAATATTTATATATGAATATGGCTCTTTATATGCACGCTCTCACCAACATTTAAGTGGAATTAATAATGTGTATCTTTTTATACTCCACCTCAAGCTTTGGTGCAAACGTTGTGGCAAAAAATATCATACCAGCAGTTTTTCTTTTTTACCAAGTTTAACATTTAAAGTTGTTGGTTAAGTTGTTTGTTGCATACACAAAGTAGAGATGTTGTTGAATGCCTCTGTGTCTGTTTGCAATTCTTTTTCTTGTTGATTATTTTAATACAATTATGTTGACGCTTTTTCAATGCATCTGCCTGTTGTTGCTTTTTATTAACTACACTTTGTATTTTTTTGTTGTTGTTGTTTGTTTTATTTAATTTATGTTGTTAATGTTGCTAGTGGCATTGAAGGTTTCATCTTCATACATGGAAAGTACTTTTTTTTATTGTTTTACTATGACTATTTTCAACTAGACAATTGTAAATTAAATGTTAAAACAAAAGCAAAAGTTTCACAAAGAGAACAAAAAAAAAAATAACAACAAACAAAAGTTTACTTTCATTTAGATGCCAATGAAAAAATTGTTGATTAAAATATATTAACAAAAACACGTTAATTTTGCACACGCAGTCATAGTAAGCTTTAAGCCGCAATAAGTTTAAAAGTAGTACAACACGTAGTAGCAACATGTCTTGAAGACATGTTCGAAAAAAAAATTTAATTTGTCCTGTGAATTTAAATATTTAGCGTAAGGGCTTCTTGAAATGTCTGTCCTTAAGTACTAAATAAAAGTAGATATTTGTCTCAAATTTGGTACCAGAAATTTTTAAATACTCTCCCTGCGGAAAAAAGGGGTCAGTTGGGAATTGGCACCTGTCTCTGTTATAGTTGAAAACTGGACCGGTTCCGAAAATACATACCTATATACATGACATGTTCTTTTATACCAGTCCTGTGACATGTCACAGTGGGAAATTGACTCCCTTCTAGGACAAGCCCATGTTAAAGTGACCGGTTCTTTTCGTATAAAAAAACCGGTCCGGTGACCGGTCCCTATCACAAGGAACCGATCACTTTCCCGCAGGACTGTAACTACTTTACACAACTCATTTTCGGGAAGTCCGATTGCATTTAAATTTGGATATGCAAAAAACATGGCATTCAAATTTGCTTGTTTTGCTGTTTTTGCTTTTTTTTTCTTATTTGTCAGGGACCGTAATAAGTATTCCATTTTTCATAAAAGTTAGATGATACCCTGCGGGAAAAAAGGGGTCAGTTGGGGATTGGGTCCTGTCCCAGGATAGGTGAAAACTGAACCGGTTCCGAAAAAACATATCATGAGATAGGTGAAAAAAGCACCGGTTTCTAAAGTACCTATCACATGACCGGCTTAAAAGCCACGACATGTCCTTTTAGACCAGTCCTGTGACATGTCACAGAGGGCAATTGACCCCCTCCTAGGACAAGCCCATGTTAAAGTGATCAGTCCCGTGACCGGTCCCTATCACAATGCCCCGGTCATGTGACGTGTCCTGGGATAGGTCCTTTTCTTGCAGGGTAAAAACAGGGTGTCCGCCGGGAAGGTATACTACTTTGTTTATAATTTTTTATTAAATGAAAGAAAATGGATCTTATATTGACAAATATTTTATTTAATGTCGGCAATTATGTATGGAATAAAATATCAGATAAATGTCCGCCTCTGTTAGCCTCACAAATGTGAGCCCTTTTGAGCACATTTTTCATTACATTCTCACACATTTCACCCGGTATTTCATTAATTTCATCACGAATATTTTGTTTGAGTTGCTCAAGCGTTTCTGGTTTATTTGCATAAACCTTGCTCTTCAGATATCCCCACAAAGAGAAGTCCGGACCAGTCAAATCAGGCGAACGTGGAGGCCAATCAACATCACCATTTCTTGAAATAACTTGTTGTGGAAAGAGGTCTCGCAGTAATTCCATTGTAATCCTGGCTGTATGCGATGTGGCACCGTTTTGTTGATACCACATGTTAATCAAGCCCAGAACATGTAGTTGTGGCGTTAAAAAGTTTTCAATCATATCAAGATATCGCTCCTCATTCACAGTTACCGTTACGCCGTTTTCAATTTTTAAAGAAGTAAGGTCCAATGATACCTCCTGACCAAATTGCACACCAGACTGTCACTTTTAATGGATGCAAAGGTAACTGATGAATAATTTGAGGGTTTTCCATTGCCCAGAACCGACTATTCTGTTTACACTCATATCCATTCAAATGAAAATAGGGCCCGTCACTCATTATGTTTTTTTTATGAAAATCGGTGTTGTCATGGGCGAGCTGTTTTAACGATTAAAACACGTTGGTTTATCGAATATTTTTGCATAACAAATTTGCCACGTGTCTACTTCACGACTGCCAAATATGAACTGTCAAGACTAATGTTTACCAAAATGGCGCCAAAACAAAGTAGTATACCTTCCCGGCAGACACCCTGTATTATTTTTTGATTTTTATTTAATCGAGCAAAAATAACAGTAATGTTTGACTTTTTATTTGTTCGAGGAAAAATAAGTTTTTTTTTAATTTTTATTTTTTCCAGCAAAAATAATTGTTGTTTTTTGATTTTTAATTTTTGGCGCAAAAATAAAAATTATTTTTTTAAAGAAACGTACGTGCTCTAATTATTTAGTTTACTTTAAATATTTATTTTAATCTGCATAAGAAATTCCCATGATGATCACATTTTTTGTGTTTTATAAAATTTTATTTATTTTTCAATTTGTTTGCTTGTCAAATATTTTCTTTAAATTACACTGGGCTAATCGTAAATTTAAACAAGCTGGGCACCCTACTTGTAAAGCTTATTGGAGTACGCTGAATTCAATGATGAGAACCGTTTTTCATAGTTAGCACTCGTATTCGCAGCAGCAATCGCGATTAAAAATTTCAATACTAAAGCATTATAAAACGATATTTTTTATACTTTTGGGATCATTTTTGTCGAATTCTCGGGCAAGCCCAAGAAAATCCTTGAACTCAAGGCCAACATTGTTGCAGAAATTCATACGCTACAGCCACAAATTTTAAAAAATGTTATGGAAAATGATGTAAAACGAGCCCATCATCATTGCGAAACTGAAAACGAGGGTCATTTAAGTCACATTTTTTTGCATACTAATGTCAAAAAAAAAAAAATATATATATAAACGAAAAAATTATTAAATTTTTAAACCCCATGGTGACTTTTGGCCCACCCTGTAGAAAAGTACCCCTTTAACGGTCTATGCAAACCTAATTGGCTTGAAACCAGATATTTTAGTTATGTATTCCCCAGAGTATGGCTAATTCATTGATAACGACGTACTTTTTGGGATTTCCCTCAGAAAGGTGGTACAAAAGGGGGGTTAAAAGCGGAACAATCTCCCCTCCAAATAACCGGTGGTTGATTTACTTAAGGAATACTTTTTGGGATTTGCAATAAGTACCTACGTAAACAGAGAAAACAGATTCATTGTGACAACCGAATATTTTGTCAACCGAATTATTTGGTTGGAGCAACCGATATATTTATTTGTGACAACCGAGATTTGGTTAATACAAGAGGATTTCGGTTAAAAAAAAATTTTTCGATTGTGTAATTGAAAAAAAAAATTATCCCTTAAAATGCTGCTCAACCCCTTTCGGCTAAAAATCTGAAATCTGAGGTATGTGCTATTTTTTTTTTAATTTGTGATAAAAACGTGGATGGTTTAAAAGGCAAAAATGCCTCCTTAATCAGAGACCCCAAAGCGCTTTAGCTGAGAACTTGAAATTTAGCATTTAAGTTTTTTAAGCTGACGTAAAAAAAAAGGAAACAAATATTCCCCCTCTCTCCTCTCACCACTATACCTTCTATTAGAGTGTTTCTCAAAAACTTTCGGCTAGAAATCGGACATTAAAAATATGCGATTCTTTTTGAAATTTCGAATTAATACTTGGTAAAAATTAGGTTAAATGGGGTCAACCCGATCTAGAAATTTGGCATGAAGGTTCCTACAGCTGCATAGCCATTGGAGAAGATAAGGGTTCTTAAATATTTTTAGGGGGAGGGGCAAAAAGGGAAAAAAGTCTCAAAGACCTGCTCAAGTCCGTTGAGGCTAGAAATAAAAAATTTAAAATATGAGTTCTCTGATGAAAAGGAGGATCGTTTAAAATGGAAAACACCCTTCACTTTAATGTTCTGGAAAATTCCTAGAAAAAGAATTCAGTTCTCTTCCTAAAATATTTCAGTATTTAAAAATACCACACGCAGAGAAAAAACATGGTTGGGATAATCATATTAGAAGAGCATCATATATTTTTGGGATTATGATTGTGCCAACCATAGTCGTACTATAACATGGTTATCATATTATTAAAATAAAATAACTATAATTTTACCATAATATAGTCCCTACACTTATATTATGATTCAAAAATTACCATATGATGATTCTAAATCAACATATTATGATTCCTGAATTATTATTATATGATCCCTACAAAATTATATTTATGATCCTTCTTATTATATTGTGATTATTAATATACATAATATGACTAATGAAATATGAAAATTCTAATGACTATTTCGTACAGAATAATTACTAAATTTTTTAATTTTTTAATTTAAGCACTTGTTTAAAAAAAATCTTTGATTCTAGAAAGTGAGTAGAAATTTAAAAACATAGGATTTTTCTTAAAAAAGAAAAGTTCCTGAGAATTGAGGTTTTCTGTTAGGCAAAACTCTTAGAATACAAAAAAGGTTTAAAGCTAATGTTCTCAAAGCTAAGATCTTTTCTATAAGAGAAAGTAACATATCATCATTTTTAATTTGTCTACAAGAAGTTCTTAGGCACTAAGTATTTTTCATTATGATATGAGAAAAACTTTTTAAAATCTAAGAAAGTTCCTTAAAGGAAAACTATGAAAAAGTTCTTAAAATTTAAGAATTTTTCCAAGAAATGTTTTTTCTAAAAAAATTGATATTAATGACTTTTTAATGAAAAATTGTCAAAAATACTTACATTTTTTTTTAAATTCTAAGGATTTTTTTAATAAAAAAAACCTTTGATTCTAACGACATTTTTAAGATTTTTTTAGAAAGTTTTTAGAAATTTTTCTTTTAGGAATAGTCCTTAGAATCTTCGAATATTTCTACTAGAAAAAGTCCTTAGAATCGAAGTATTTTTTATGATAAAATGTCCTCAGAATCTATGAATTTTTCTTTCAAAGAAAGGCCTTAGAATCTATGTTTTTTAGTAACATAAGAATTTTTATTCAACAAATAGTATGCAGAATCTGAGAATTTTATTTTAAGGAAAAGTCCATAGATTCTAAAAATGTTTTTATCAGATAAATTTCTAAATATCTAGTATTTTGTGTAGAAACCTTTTCGTACAAAAAAATCTTAGGTTCTACAGACTTTTTCTAATAAAAAAATATTTATTTGTATAATAAAAAATTTGTACAAGAAATGAATTAATAAATATATTTTTTTTAAGAAATACTTCTTATTGTTTTTATTGAAACGAAATAAAAAATAGAAAATGTTTATATAGAATCTTTTTGATAATGAATTGATTAGTGTAAATAATATTTTATGTATACGAAATTTTCGAAAAAGAACGCTATAAAAAAAGTCTTCTAAATATAAAAAAAAAAAATTAACTGGAACTTAATGGGTCAATTGATGAAATGTTTAAATGACACATGAAAGGTATTTTCTACCCATCTGATATTTGTCCAGTTTAAGTAAACAATATATTATTATTTTTTTATGAAATCAAGACAATATTATTACCATAAAGGTCAAAATCATGTTTTATTTTATGTATAATAATTTATTGATTGTTGCCAGCATTTTATGGTTGCATAATTATTATATTTTTTCGTAGTCAGAATTTTCGTTACCACAGTATGGTTACAGCCAATCATGATATAAAATAGTAGGTGCCAATCATAAAATAGTAAAATATTTACTAAATAATGATGGTAGCAACCATGTTGATGATTAGAAAACCAATAACTTGGTTGTGACAACCATAACCGATTGCAGCAAGCGCAATATAGTAGCAGTGATCATATTGCAACCATGTTTTTTCTCTGCTCGAACTTGCACTTTCAGTTTCTGGTTTGGGCTTAATGATACATCGGCTTTTAGACGAAATAATGATCCTTTAGATAATTATCCTTTGTTGTTTTATTTTTATATACTAACTAAAAGTTCATTTTGTTTTCAGTCACAATTTTTTTTTTTAATTAAATATTTTCACATATGTTGTATATCTCTTTGTATCAAACCAGTTTGTACGTTTAATACTTAAAGCTCACTGTAACTATGAAGGCATCGGAAGACACGTTCTTTAAGGTTGATTATCAGAGCGAAAACTGTGATGTAGTTAGTAGTTCGTAATGAACCCAACAACATCAGCAGCAGCAGCAGCAGCACAATTGCAAATAAAACTTGTACTTTATTATAGTTAGACAATAATAAAGACACACTTAAAGGTTTTGATGATTATTGAGGGGGATTACTTAAGTTTCATGCATTAATTTAAAATGATTACGTTAATTTTTTTTTTTATATACATTTTATTATGATTGTAATATGTGGTGATGAGTTTATTCTCACATCTAAGCGATAATGTGCATTTTTTTTTTAGTTGAAACAACAATAATAATATAAATAATAATAACAATAATCTGAAAATTTTGCGGTTTTTTTTTCTGTAAATATAAAACTTAACCCTCTTAACGGCCCACAATAAGTTTTGTTTATTTTAGGCGATATGGGCCCAAATTGGATTTAGAGTGAATCTCTGTAAAACTCATGAATACAAATCAGTAGATTTGGGCATAATTTATCTCTATTTCAAACATATAACTACAATCCAAAAATTTGTTTTTTTTTAAAGCTGTTACTTAAGAAGATTGGGTGATTTTTGTTTTTCAGAAAATGCGAAATCGAGCGAAAATTCACTTGAACTTCAACTTAAATTTTTTAAGCTTGAAATCTTTGCTTCAAATTTATTTTAATCCCAATCGAATCCTGGGTGTTTTTTAACCAAAATGCGGAGTTGTTTTAAAAGTTTTAATCTTGCTTTAAATTTATTATCAACGATTTTTTAGGTATTTTAAATATGTTTTTTAAGAATTTAAAAAAATTTTAATCGTTTTAAAATATTTATAAATTTTTTGAAATGTTACATTCACCAAAAAAGTCTGTAATGACAAATGAAAATTTTGCTGTTATTACGGGAAATTTTGCTAATTTAAGCCCAGCGGTATTTTTTGCTAATCTTAGCAACACATGTCTGCTGACGTGTAGTACATTAAAATTTGTAGAAAAAATTAGCTGCCGCTCCTACATTTTTAGTAATTTTTTTTGTAAAGTGGAATTTAAAATCTGTTTGCTAAAATCAGCAAAAAAATTTACTAAATATTGTTAATATTAGTACAAAATTTTAAATTAATTTTTTTATGTAGAATTATTAGGGTTCATCAAATCAAATGTTACTACGTTGACTAGTCACTACGTTGACTAGTCACTACGTTGACTAGTCAACTACGGTAGGCTAGTTGGTAGCTTGCTAGCTTATCAGTGCGGGGGTCGTGGGTTCGATTCCCACCAGAGGCTCTGATCTGTCTTCGCTGCAACGAGCCGATAGCCTTCGTTGCTAGTGCTTGGTTAGGGTATTAAGATATAATTTGTAATTATATGTTTAATAAAATAAATAAATAATATTTATTTTATCGAACACAAAAATTCTTTTATTTTTTTTTCAAAAAATACTTTAGGAAAAATTATAAAAAATCAAAGGCGTAAAAATTGTGAACACATAAACGAATCAAGCATTTTATTTTAATTTGTTAATTTGTGTTTTGAAAAATATTTTAGTAATTTTTTTAAATTGTTTTTAGGGCTAATTTTTAGAAATAAAAAAACTTTTTTGTGCTATTTTAAGTGACTGTCCTATTTGTAAACATGAGTCGGTATCTTTACTTCGGATCCTTTTTTTTAAATTTATATAACATTTTAATGCAATTTAAGTTTGTAGGTGTAAGTTTCAATTAGAAACAACATTTCCTTCAATATCAACTTTTAGTAATTTTTTTTTGCTAATTTTAGCAAATCGGTTTTCAAAAATTTGTAAAATGATTTCTGAAATTAGCAACAAAAATTTGTAATTATTCTGTAAAAATTCTGTAATTTGCAGAATGTAAAAAGCAAAAAGATTTGCTAAATAAAATTTTTTTTACTAAAAATCAGAAAATAGTAAAGTGGGATTGAAAACCGTTTACAAATTTTTCTACTAAATTTTTTTTCTGAGTGTAACATCTCTCTTTCAACTGGACACGATATTTTCTTACTACAACTTTCCTAAATTTGTTTTTTTTCTTTAATTTATAATTATAAAATACTCATTTGGCGCCACTTGTGCTTAATTTCAAGATCCCCTTCTTGCTTGCCGTTTAGAGGGTTAAAAAAAGCTCTAAATTTTTTATAGAGGCCTTTTTTTTTTGTTCAAAGAGATGAAAAGATTTTTCAATGAACAAAGGCCATCCGCCAGTTTAAGAACAAAAAAAATACATCCGTTGAAAATTTAAAACTTTACAAAAAAAAAAATAATAATAAAAGATAAAACTTGTATATAAATTTAAAAAGATTTATTTGTTTGTTGCTATTATTAATTTGTAGTATTTTATTGTCGTTACTATTTGTTTTTTATATACATATTTTTTTTTGTATATTTCTTGAAAAAATCGCACACCACTACTTATTTATATTAAAAAAAAAAAAAAAAAACAAAAATCGATCAACAGAGAAGACCAGGTTTTCTCTAAAAGAAACTAGTTGTTGATACGTTACTTTTTATTGTTGTTATTTGTTTTGTAAATTCAATTTTAAACACAATGTGCATATTTTTTTGTAATCATGACTCTCTTTTTTAAAGTTACTCTTAATTATTATTATTTTTTCTCTTATTTTTTTTTTTTGTAAGATTAACAGTGATGATAGGGGAGTTTTTTCAATTTGGTACTAATTGCTTTCATACCCTATATTAATATGAAAAAAAAGGTTTCAATTGGTTTTGTGCTGATGTTTGTAACTAGCAAATATTATGAACCTTTTTCCACCTTATATCGGGTGATTTTTTAGCAACTTTCTTTTTGGCAACACTGTTTTTGGCAGCTCAGCTAATTTCGAGTAACATGTTACTGTTAAACATGTTCAGTTTGGTTTATAATTTAACCATAAATCTACTTACAAATGAACAACGATTGCAGATAATTGAATTTTATTATAAAAATTCGTGCTGTATGAGAAATGTGTTTGCATCGAAAAATTGTCTTTAGCGACGAAGCTCATTTTTCTCTCAATAGGTACGTAAAACAAACAGAATTGCGGAATTTGCTGTGAAGAGCAGCCAGAAGCATTGCAAGAACTGCCGAAAAATGTACTGTTTGGTGTAAATTATGGGCCGGTAGCCTCATTGGGCCGTACTTTTTAAAGACGACTATGGCAGGAACGTTACTGTAAATGGCGAGTTACGTTACTGTGAATGGCGTGCTAACGTGGGGTGATTACAAACATGTTTTTGCCCAAAATGGAAGAGTTAGATTTGGCTGACATGTGGTTTCAACAAGACGATGCCACACAGCACGCGAAACAATGGCCCAATTAAGAGACGAGTTCGGTGAACAGTTTATTTCACGTTCGGGGCTGGTCAATTAGCCGCCTATATCGTGCGATTTAACACATTTAGATTATTTTTTGTGGGGCTATGTTAAGCCCGCAACGGTTGACGCACTAGAATCCAATATTGAAGAATTTATTCGTGAGATACCGGCCGATATGTTAGAGAGGGTATGCCAAAATTGGACTCAGCGTATGAACCATTTGAAGCGCAGTCGCGGTCAATATTTACATGAAATCATGAATTATATAGATCGTTTTATCGACCCAAATAAAGATTTCATACACTCAGAAAAAAAAGTTAGTAGAAAAATTTGTAAACGGTTTTTAATCCCACTTTACTATTTTCGTACTGATTTTTAGTAAAAAAATTATTATTTAGCTAATCTTTTTGCTATTTACATTTTACAAATTACAGAGTTTTTACAGAATATTTACAAATTTTTGTTGCTAATTTCAGAAATCATTTTACAAACTTTTGAAAACCGATTTGCTAAAATTAGCAAAAAAATTACTAATTTTAAAAAAGTGGATATTTTAGGAAATATTATTTCTAATTAAAACTTACACCTACAAACTTGAATTGCCTTAAAATGTTACACAGATTAAAAAAGGGATCGGAAGTGAATATTCCGACTCATGTCTGTAAATAGAACATCCACTTAAAATAGCACTAACAGGTTTTTTTATTTCTAAAAATCAGACCTTAAAACAATTAAAATTTTACCTTAAAAGTACAAAAAAATATTTACTAAAATATTTTTCAAAACAAAAATTAATTTTGTATAAAATAAAATTTTGTATAAAATGAAAAAAAATAAAAAAAAATTTGATGCTCGATAAAAAAATAAATTTAAAATTTTGTACTAATACTCACAATATTTAGTAAATTTTTTTGCTGATTTTAGCAAACAGATTTTAAATTTCACTTTACAAAAAAAAATACTAAAAATTTAGTAGCGGCTACTATTTTTTCTACAAATTTCACTGTACTACTCGTCAGCAGGCATGTGTTGCTAAGATTTGCAAAAAATACCGCTGGGCTCAAATTAGCAAAATTTCCCGTAATAACAGCAAAATTTTCAGTTGCCATTACAGACTTTTTTGGTGAGTGTACATTTCTCTAAAATTTATGTGTTTTTTTTAGATCAAATCCAAAAGCTCTTGAAAATTCACCAATTATTATATCAATTAACTCAGAATCACCTATTGAAATTGGTTAGAATCGATCCACAATCAGACGTATGCCCTATCTGAATTGTACTTAGGTGGTATTTAGACACACATAACCGTAGTTATTTTGTTGTTTTATGGATTGTGAAATTTTTATAGAACCATAAATTATGCCTCAAAATTTAAAGAAAAACGGTTCACTAGGCTCCATATAAACCCACATTCCCGGAATTTGAAATGAATGAGCTATTTCGGCATTTTGATTAAGATTTTTTCACAACACTTACTGCACCGTTAATTTGTCTGTCAATGAGTTAAGAACCAGGAATTTGGTCCGACTCTTAGTATGGGCTTGATCAACTATACATTTTCTTTTGCTATGTGTTTTCAAAATGTGACTCGCTTGTACGAGAAAATGAATGACATTGCAAACTAAAATCACTAAAATTTTAAATTTCTATAACACCGAAATGTCTTTTTTTTTGTTAATTGCGTTGAATTTAACCCAATACCGGTCAGCACTTACATTTTAATTTAAAGCTGAATTTTGGTTGGAATGTCCCGAATCAAAATCTGGTGAAATAAACAATTTTTGGTTTTTTTGTATGGGCATGCGGCAGAAAGGAGAGAAGGGTGAGTTAAACTTGTTTTAAATTTATTTCCACAATATTGACCTACAAGCGGATGCGAAAATGTTTGCGAATGCGAAATGTTTTGCGGAATTCGCGTGATTATTTAAGAGACCAGACTTCTTAATAGAGCAACGATTTTCTTAAAATTGGAGTACTTAAAAGCCAGCAAATTAATATATCTCTGGGCGACACCAGGAATAGATTTAATTTTCTTTTTATTTGGAAGCATGAAGGCTATATGTTATAGGTGGCATGATATAACACCTACGGAAATTATTTCAATTACCGACTTTGTAATTATATTCCGATATTTTTCGGATATAACCCCCAAACTAGAATTTGGCACTTTAGGTGGCAATCCAAAGAAAAAATCAACTTTCCATATTTTTGAATATTACAACATCGCCGAACAAAGGTTATTATCTATTGCCAGTCTTTGGCCGAACGTAAAGATTTTCTCCTCTTTTCTAAACCATCGAACAAATAATTTTTCTTTCATAATTCCAATAAGAATGTCCGTAATACCCATTGGATTTTCGAACTTAATCCCAAAACCTGATTTGTGAAGGGCATGGTGGGAAAGAGAACCAACCAACCAACCAACAACGCCGCAAATTTGAATGAATGGGGTTAACAATGTCCATTGGGATATGGTCCAGACAAATATTTTATATAGTAACCAGATGTCTATGACTCTAAATTTTAGAGTCTAAAATAATAAAAGGTCTACTTTCTATGAAAGCTATCTCTAAGCAAGTACCGATTATTAATAATTTCTGTTGGATATGTCCTTGAGGGTGACATGACATAACTCCATCGTGCATTATTCCAATTTCGCGTAATGTAGTTATGTTCGAAAATGTTGCGGCCAAAAACTCCTTACTGGAAGTTAGCACTATGTCCAAGATAATTTCGGTCGTAGTCTCCATAAACAAATGAACACAAAACCCTGAATTAGGACAATACTCCTCATTTTCGATTTCTGTATAATGTTTAGCGACTACTTTACTGAATAAAGATTTTATTTAGGATCCCGTACGATTCTAACAAGTCAATTGAGAAGTCCCCGGCCTGACATATAGATGACGCTGCTAGACTTAAATCGATATTTTAGTAAGCTCTAACCTTTAAAAGACACGTCTATAAATTTGACAGCAATCGGATCATTAGTTTGTGAATTATAGCATTTTGAGTGAAGCAACATTTGTTATTGTGAAAAAAAAATGGATAAAAAGGAATTTCGCGTATTGATAAAATATTGCTTTTTGAAGGGAAAAAATACAGTTGAAGCAAAAGCTTGGCTTGATGACGAGTTTCCGGACACTGTCCCAGGAAAATCAACCATCAAGGATTGGTATGCTAAGTTACGGACGAAATCATCAAAAAAAATCCAAAAAATGATTTCGAATGACCATAAATTGAAATTAAATGGAATAGCAGGTACTCTAAAGATATCAACTGAACGTGTACATCATATCATTCACGAATATTTGGGTATTAAAAAGCTCTGTGCAAAGTGGGTGCCCCGCGAGCTCACTTTTGACCAAAAACAAGTCAGTGAAACGAAGGCGAAAATCCATGAATTGGGATTCGAATTGCTTCCGCATTCACCGTATTCTCTAGATCAAGCCCCCAGCGACTATTTTCTGTTCTCAGATCTCAAAAGAATGCTCGCTGGGAAGAAATTTTCGTCGAATGAAGAGGTGATCGCCGAAACTGAGGCCTATTTTGAAGCAAATGCCAAATCGTACTACAAAAATGGTATCGAAAAGTTGGAGGGTCGCTATAATCAGTGTATCACCCTTGAAGGAAACTATGTTGAATAAAAAAAAAAACGAATTTTGCCAAAAAAAAAAATGTATTTTAGTATGGTAGACCGTGCACCTTTCAATTGACCTGTTATTAAGTAGTATTTGTTTATTTTATTTTAAATGTTTTTTTATGTTTTTATTTTGGAATACAAAAACTAAATAATTTTAAACAAATTGAAAATGAAGTTTAAATCAAGGTAATATTAAATTACAGAGAAAATTATGTAGGAATAGAATTGAATTGCCCTACGTGAGGTAATTCAGAATCAGTACAGACTTAGGACTTGGGATTTTCAAAATTAATTTATATTAGTGACTCTTAAAGATATCTTTACGATTCTTATTTGGAGCTGGATTTGGAATAGTTGGACTGGGTCTAAAGCGTTTTCAATTGTGGAAATTATAAACATGTAAGAGAAAACTGATTCGGTGTATTAACTGAATTTCTGGCCAAATGTATGTTATAGACCCCGATATATTTGTATAGAATATTGGTTGGGACAATGAATTTTTCATTTACTTTGAAAATATTTGATTGCTACAACCAAATAGGATGGGTAACGGTTTGTTTGCGAAGAAGTTTAATTACCGCAAAAAATAGTTTTTTTTGTTGTGTAAATTTAATAAAATTCAGTGTTTTTCATACGCTTTAAAGTCAAATCATTCCAAATCCAGAAAGTTATTTTAGATGTTAAAATAGATAAGCCCTGAGGCAATTGCCTTTGGTGGGGAAGATATGTTTCAAGGTATCCCTGCTCTCTCTCTCTGATCTACAATTTGAAATCTTACGGAGGGTTTTAGATCCAACAGACAGATTAATAATGAATATTCTTAAAAACGACAAAAAAGGTATACGTTTTTAGATCCAATAGACGTTTTGGGTCTTGAAACTTCTCAAAATGCGACTTTACTAAAAAATACTTAATGGCACAAAACATCTTTAGAACCTTTGAGTGAAATGTTTTCAAACAGAAGTATTTAAAGTCAGAGAATTGTCATTTAGAAATCGGATACTATTGATGTTCTGTGCATGAAAATTCTGTAGTGTCCCTTTTAGTTCTAATGTTTAAAATGCAGTGACTTTTAAAATGGTAAAAGAATCACATCACTTATTCTGAAGGAAAATATAATTCAACTCTGATATATGGGCAGAGGTTTCAAAATCCCATTATAGAAATACTGGCTCGGATTGTGTTACACTTCTATATATGTATCTATTGCCGAGGTAGGTAAATTTGTCCCAAAAGCCCATTTTTTTTTTAAATTAACACAATGTACTTCATCAACCGAATTATTCAAAATCAGACCACATAAATAATTTTATGGAATTTTAACGTTTCAAAATGTATAAAAAAGTACTTTTTCACCATCTATATCATTCCTGTTGAGATCACTCTCTCTTTAATATTCTCTTTCTCACTTGTTTTATTTTTATTCTCTCTTGTTAGGTTTTTTTTTGTACGTTATTTAATGAACAGGTAAAACCACACTTATACACTGACACTAATTTCAAACAGGTAGCATTTTTTACACAAACAAGATCACAAAAAATAAATTGAAGCAAAAAATAAAAAAAAAAAAAATCACCAAAAATTTGTTGAAGAATATTTTCAATTTTCTTTAAAATTACTAATTTTAACTAATATTATTTAGCAATTTATTAAAACATCTACCAAGATACAATATCTTATGTCGTTACTAAAATTTAACAAATAATTTTTGTTTATTATTTCACTTTTTTGTTTTTGCTAATTTCAAAATTAGTATTTCTCCGAATTTCTCTTAACTTAAACGATTTTTAACTAAACCGAAATCCGTCTTGAAGTGTTTGTTGTTGCTAGCAACAGCTTATTTCTTCAACTAACTGCCTTTATTTCTTTTGAAAATTGATCAGTTGTGTCCGTAACTATGTTTTCTTCGTTTAAATTTTTTTTCACTAAAGATTGCGAGCCAGTCACTATAGCGTTGTTACTATGGTTTAATGTACATAGTTAGTTGCTCTCCGCCAACTGTGTAATTCAATTCTATAGTTTTTTTTTTATATTGTAATTGTTGTTGTTTTTAGCGGTTGTGTTGGAGTATTTATGAGTATAGTGCCGTTTGTATGTTTAGTTTAGCGTATCATTTATTGGCCGCGTCATTTGTGCGTCTTTTTTCATTTTGGCTTTTGAGTCAATTTAATATATTTGATGTTATCTCTATCACGAGATCTTTGATCGTCTTTGAGAAAAGGGGCCTTTTAAAGAATGCAATGAAAAATAAAAATACATTTCTTTTTTTTTATTATGAATTATATTTGAAAAATCCTTTATTTTACTTATAATTAACCACTAGCTGCCTTATTTTCTAAACCCTTAATGTTACGATACACACACTTAATATTTTAGGAATTATCCCACCCTAATTCTATACATATAATGATATGACAAATTAATGGCGCCCAACGAAAGAGTGGCATTATTCTTTTTCCAATATCATCCTGGACTTTCTCCTCGGGAATAATCTTGGAGTGTTTCATTACTTTTAAACTGTTGTCATTCCGTAATAAAGTGATTCACTGTCCGGAGCAAAGTGACCATGATGGTTATATGGTGCCGAATGAATTACTGTGGGGTAAAATGACGAACTACACAGGGTTGATGGGATTGTATACAGGGTCTTCGTCAGGTACAGACAGTCCTATAGGTAATATTAGGATTATTGTACTAGGTTATGTCAATAGAGACTTAGACGGAACCTATCAATTCTGATTCGGTGTTTTGTGGACGAACACCAGTTAACTAACAGCCAATGTCTTGTTGGAATATCTTGCAGCCTGCAGTACTAAGAGAAACATTTTCGATGTGGAAATTAGAGAGCCGGGGAATATTAAGCGTGTTCATGCATTCTTGGTTACAAAGTAAAAAAAGAATGTTACAGGAAGTTTGGACTAGCCTTTTGTAAATGCTTATAAACAGTAACGCTACACTTATGTCCCAGGTCCTGTATACTACACTCAGAAAAAAAAGTTATTAGAAAATTTTGTAAACGGTTTTCAATCCCACTTTACTATTTTTGTACTGATTTTTAGTAAAAAAATTATTATTTAGCAAATCTTTTTGCTATTTACATTTTACAAATTACAGAGTTTTTACAAAATATTTACAAATTTTCGTTGCTAATTTCAGAAATCATTTAACAAATTTTTTAAAACCGATTTGCAAAAATTAGCAAAAAATTTTACTAAATTTAAAAACTTAAATTGCCTTAAAATGTTACATAGATTAAAAAAGGGATCAGAAGTGAATATATCGACTCATGTCTGAAAATGAAAAATATAAAATATTTTTTGAAAAAAATAAATAAAATAAAAAAAATTTGATTCTCGATAAAAAAAAATAAATTTAAAATTTTGTACTAATATTTAGTAATTTTTTTTGCTGATTTTGGCAAACAGATTTTTAATTACACTTTACAAAAAGTATACTAAAATTTAGTAGCGGCTACTAATTTTTCTACTAATTTCATTGTACTACACGTCAGCAGACATTAGTTGCTTAGATTAGCAAAAAAAACCGCTGGGCTCAAATTAGCAAAATTTCCCGTAATAACAGCAAAATTTTCAGTTGCCATTACAGACTTTTTTTGGTGAGTGTACATCCAACAGTGACATTTCAAAAATGGTTGATTTAAATGTAAGCAAGACCTAAGTAAACTGTAAACTTACAAATAGAGTTTGAGCACAACTTCGTTTTATCAGTCTATGGAAAATATAAATATTGAGAAATATGATGCTCCATATATGCGGACTAAAAAATTATAGTGTGATGTAATCTAGAGTAAGTACGTACTTAAATTCCCTAAAGAAATAACATAGTGATGAGGATTCCTGAACCGTTATTGAATGATTTTCTTCTTCTATTTTTAGACCATCTACCAAAACATTATATGGAAAATTATTGCTTTGGCCAAACTATTTGAATGGGGAATAAAGACTCCACAGTCACTAGAAAATGAACAAGGAGTAGCAACCCCCATAAAACCAACTGGCTTTTCAATTTAGTTATCAGGACCATGCTGATGCGATAGATAAGGGCACTCATTGAATGATACACAGAAGGATCCTACGGAAAACGGCATTACTGATTATAGGCGCTATTCCATATTGCACTGGTTACCAATAGACCTTCTCGCGAGGCTAATGGCTGCGAAAACGGCTGTGAGGCTAGCAGCTCGTTTGGATATGTCAGGAGTCTGAATATCCAGCGGGACACCTCAGTATAGGTTGATTTTCGCACCCTACATCTCGAGTTGAATTTAGAACTTGGATACCGAACAGATCGGAATAGTCAACGGAGCACGACTTACCTACAGAAACACTCGAAGTTTGAAGTGATGGCTCCAAATGGGGTGGAAGGTTGTCGTATATATATAAGAGTCATTATGATTATCAACTCTCCATCAGGTTGCCGAATCAGTGCAGCATTTTAAGGACGAAGTAAAGACCATACAATGGGCTATGTCTTGCATAGGGTGTCAAGAGATATCTTTAGAGGATATCGTTATTTTCACTGGAAATTAATCCCCTAACAGAGGCGTTTACCACATCAAGTATTATCGGGTGTCTCTGAACGAAAAAGCGAGTAATTCGAGATTGACACTCATATGGGTGCCGGCACACAGGGATAGTGGTGGCAACAATGTTGCTAATGACGTGTTTTTGTTGTATTACGACGGCGATTTCAACCAAGCGTTTGGTATACCGCTAGCGGTGAGCAAGCGGTAGATTGCGCGGTACTACTTGCCAGGAATAGATAGTCTACCAAGTTGCTACATCACTGGGGTAATAGTCTTTCAACTATTTTGATTCCACTTTCTCAATCTGCTGGAGGTGGTAATGGCATCCGATGCTTTTGGTAAACCGGCGCGTAGGTTGGGATTTCTCTACAATGTTTCCTGCAGGAGCTGCCAGGATTAGGATGTGGAGTAGATTTTGGTTCACCTGTTGTGTCAGTGTCCGGTGTTTGCAAACAAGAGGGCTACTTTCTTTAGTCATCCAATTTGAAGTGATCTGACGAACCTGTCTGATATAAAAATCGGCAAAATAAATCTAATAATCTGGAAATCTGACTGGTTTGGTTTGGACCTTAGTGTACACTCATTAAAAAAAAGTCTGTGTAATGGCAACTGAAAATTTTGCTGTTGTTAAGAGAAATCTTGCTAATTTTAGCCCAGAGGTATTTTTTGCTTATAATAGCAACACATGTCTGCTGACGTGTAGTACAATGAAATTTGTAGAAAAAATTAGCCGCCGCTACTAAATTTTAGTAAACTTTTTGTAAATTGGATTTTAATATTGGTTTGATAAAATCAGCAAAAAAAATTACTAAATATTTTAAATATTAGTACTAAATTTCAAATTAATTTTTTTTTATTGAGCAACATTTTTTTATTTTTTTAAAAAATATTTTAGACAAAATAAAAAAAAAAATCAAGGCTTAAAATTTGTAAAAACGTAAATGAATTTATCATTTTGTTTTAATTTGCTAATATAATTTTTTGGAAAAAAATTTTTGGTAATTTTTTTACTTTAAGGTCAAATTTTAATTGTTTTTAGGGCTGATTTTTAAAAGTAAAAAAACCTTTTTAAACCTATTTTAAGTGAATGCCCTATTTTAAGACATCATCCGGTATCTTCACTTCCGATCCCTTTCTCTAATCTATGTAACATTTTGAACCAATTTAAGTTTGTAGGTGTAAGTGTTAATTATTAACAAGTAAGAGCGGCTAAATTCGGCTATGCCGAATCTTATATACCCTTCACCATGGTTGGGAAAAAAGTGAAGTTTATATATGGACATATATGGAATGGACAGAATTATATACGAGCGCCTTTAAGAGGAAATTAACCATTTAGTTTGGCGATAAAATTTGGACTCGGGAAGATTTATGGTTCCAGAAAATCGGTATTTAAAAAAAAATATGTTTTGGGCATAACTTTTTTGTATCTGAACCGATATTTCCGAGTTTTTTTTAGCAAATATGTTATACTTCAGAAATTCGATCTTTTGCTATATAAGCCGTATCCATAGGTCAGATTACAACTCTAAAATAATATATGAGAAATAAAATAATATATGAGAAAAAAAATAATGTATGAGAAATAAAATGGTTTAAAAATCTTTTTATAAATTCTTTTAAATCGGAGCAAAAAATATAAATAAAACCGTTTGTATTTTGTTTGCATCAGAGGGTTTTTATAAAAATGTTGATGTTTTTAGCCTATTTATGGATTATTTAATTATTAATTTGAAATTTTATTTAAATTAATTATTTAATGATAAAAAAAAAACAAAAAAAATTCTTAAGAAAATATAAAAAAATTGTACAAAAAAAAAGTTGAATAGACGGGGAATCGAACCCGCGCCTAAGAGAAAAAAAGTATTTGTGACATAGCGTCTAGACAACTGAGCTATTGAAGCTCATACAAAATCATCGTTAATAGAGGTACATATGTAAAAAGTTTTCGTTTATTAGAGATTTGTTTGGTTTTAATTTAAATGACAAATCTTTGTATGTGTTTGTTGTTTGTGTATAAAAGGTGGAGATGAAAGAAAAGAATTTCAACAAATGGATGTGTTTGTTATGCGTAAAATTCTACATACATATTAAACAAAGGGATTTTACGGAAAAAAATTAGAGGTAGTCCTGGTTTTTTGCTAATATCTCAGCCATTTATTAACCCATCTGTCTGATTTTCAATAGCAAACAGAAATGGATCACATGTTATATATTTCTATAACAATCAAGTCCTCATCATGTCTGGGTTCTTCTGAAACCGATTTCAACACAAAGACGGACATCGTTAAATCAACTTCGCTCTTCATAAGGACCCAGAATATATATACTTTATAGGGTCTAAGATCAATATTGTAGAAATTACAAACGGAATGACAAACTTATATATACCCTTCCATCTGTGGTGAAGGGTATAAAAATTGCACTCCCTTCAATATCCACTTTTTTAAAATTAGTAATTTTTTTCTAATTTTAACAAATCGGTTTTCAAAAATTTGTAAAATGATTTTTGAAATCAGTATCAAAAATTTGTAAATATTTTGTAGAAATTCTGTAATTTGTAAAATGTAAATAGAAAAAAGATTTGGTAAAATAATTTTTTTTACTAAAAATCAGTACAGTACAGTTAAGTTGGATTGAAAACAGTTAACAAAATTTTTCTACAAACTTTTCTGAGTGTAGCATATATAATTTTTCTAGGTATCACGATGGGAACACGTTTTGGCAGGTCCCACTTTAGCTGGGCAGATACTGTCTGCCGAAATATAAATTTGAAATTGTTACACTTTTGCTAAAAATATTGTTGAATAATAAGATCATAATTTATTTTGTAATTAATTCAATAAAAAATTACGAATATTAATACTTTCACACATAATCCCAACAAAAATTAAGCTGTCAGAGAAGCAATAAAAGCATCACTACTCTGGCAAAGGCATCACTTCTTTTCTGATGGTTTCATCGATGAATTAAACATTGGCGTGTCATAGGATGGAAATATTCAAATATAGATACTTTAATCTTACTTTAAGGAAGCAATGACAATACAATGATATTCCGATGCTGGAGTGGAAAATGTCCACATACTTCGTAATTTTTAAGCTTTGATGAACATTTAATTCATATTTCTGCATTAATGAAAAAGCTTTTTTGTGCAACTTTGAAATATTTTTCAAAAATTTTAATGAATTTTTGGATAAATTTAAATCTGATTGGAGAATTTTAAAACATTTTTAGACAATTTTAAAACATTTTTAAATAATATTTGAACAATTTTAAAACCTTTTTGAACAATTTGAAATAATTTTTACACAATTTTAAAATTATTTTCGATTATTTGAAAACAGTTTTACACTATTTTAAAATTATATTAGAAAATTCTGAATTAAAGCTGGAAATGGTGTAGGTTTAAATAAAATACAAAGTGCAAAAATGCACAGATTCTATCGCCATAACTACTTAAGCTGAAAAATGCATTAAGCAAAAATAAAAAAATGATTTAATAAAAAAATTATATAAGGTCTTCAGAACTATTTTCTCATTGACTTGAATAATCAAAAAACAATATTTTTAAAAAATGCTTTAGATTCAAAAAAATAAAAAAATATATACGAATGACTACCACTTTTTTGCTAATATTTTTAATTCAACAAAATTTTGAATTGGAGAAATTTAAGGTATATTTGTGTGTGTGTGACTTCCCCAGTCCAAATCCTAAGATTCTAACAGCCGTATGCATAGACATTTTATTGATTTTTATAACACACTTATAAATTAAATTAACATGTGAAACAACAAAATTTTTTTTTTCATAAGACTGTTATAAGAATCAAAAAAATGCTTATGCATATGGCTGTAAATATCTTAATACGATTGATAGTAAGAATTTTGCATAAGAAAAATAAAGTTATAATTCCGTAAAAAAAGTACCACCTATTATTATTATTAGTAGTAAGCCAGCCGGAATAGTAAAATAAGTCAACTGGTATAATAAAGTTAATCAGAGTTTATTATCAAGCGCCCCTTCTTTTATTACAAACTCCACGTAATACACTCCTCTACTTTCAATTAAATGATCATGTTGCTTAATTTAGTACTCATTTAAAGTTAATAAAGCATCGCGAGCTACTCGTATTTCAATAAAATATCTGACTCTCACAAACCTCATGAATAAAGTCAAGAAAGAATTTTCGTTGAGCACTAAAAGTTAAACTTAAGCAAGCATGACTTTTTTTTCTGTAAAAGCATTTAAAAAAGCTTTATTTTCATTTTTTGCAAATGAAAAAGTTTTTGCTTATGAATGCAGTGGGTTTTCGATTTGACGAACATAAAGTCTTTATATGTACATTGAATAGGGTGACAATCAAACATATGGGGAACATTTTGTCTTCTGAGTTTTAACGAGCGGACTATTGTGCCTGACAGGATAGCTTCAAGATTTGAGGTCAAGAAACTGTTAAAATGGTTTGTTTTAAATAGTTTTTAAATCTGTAATGCAATTTTCTTATTTGCTTATTAGAAATTAAAAAAAAAAGTTTTCAGCCGACCTACAATTGTGTACGAGTATTTCTTATAATTTAAAAAAAAAAAAAAAAAAATAGGCAAATTGGGTATCAAATGAAAGGTTTTATAGAATTGCATCTACCGGTATTTTAACCGGCCTAGAGTATAATTTTTGTTATTAAAAAAAATAATTCTTTTCGATTAGCAATTTTGTATAACAAATTATTGTTGGTTTGAGTTCAAATTTTTAGATATTGGTAACGTTCGACGGGTCGGCGAGACCCATCGAAATACCTTTCTGGTCACCATATTTTACTTACTTATTTTGTACTTTTTCGTAGTACTTATCGGGTGATTTTTTGGCAACACTGTTTTTGGCAGCTCAGCTGTTTTCGTGTAACATGTTACTGTCAAACATGTTCAGTTTGGTTTATAATTTAACCATGAATCGACTTACAAACGAACAACGCTTGCAAATCATTGAATTTTAGTATCAAAATTCGTACTGTGTGAGAAATGTTGAAAATTTTGGAAAATTGTATTCAGCGACGAAGCTTATTTTTGCCGACTTTTGTGTGAAGAGCAACCAGAGGCAGTTCAAGAGCTACCAATGCACCCTGAAAGATGCACTGTTTGTTGTGGATTATGGGCCAGTGGCATCATTGCACCGTACTTTTTCAAAGACGACGAAGCCAGGAACGTTACTGTGAATGCCCAAAATGGAAGAGCTGGACTTGGCTGACATGTGCTTTCAACAGGAACGCGAAACAACGGCCCAATTGAGAGGCGAGTTCGGTGAAAAGTTTATTTAACGTATGGGGCCGGTCAATTGGCCGCCTAGATCGTGCGATTTAAAGCCTTTAGATTATTGTTTGTGGGGCTATGTTAAGGCTCATGTCTATAGGGACAAGCCCGCAACGTATTTTAAGCCAATATTGAAGAATTTATTCGTGAAATAACGGCCATATCGGCCGGTATCTCATCTCGCCAAAATTGGACCAAGCGTATGTACTATTTGAGGCGAAGCCGCGGTTGACATTTACATAAAATTATCTTTAAAATATTATATAGACCGTACTTTTAACTCAAATAAAGATTTCATACATTTATCTAAATTTTATGTGTTTTTTTAAATCAAATCCGAAAGCTCTTTAAAATCACCCATTACAAGTGATTTCACTAAAATTTGGATATATTATAAATGAGACTACATAAATCGCCTGTCTTTTTCCGTTTTGATCCAATCTAAAATTCAGCTGGTAAAATGGTGCTATAGAATGGCGAATACGGTATATTTTCGGCGTTTATTGTGAAACATTGGCACAATATATATTTCTTCAGAGTATTGGGTATCGTTAGCTATCACCTTTTCCCATCTTTCGGGTAACATATGGATTCCGCGCCAAAATAACTGCTCATTTTTTGAGGCAAGGAACAAATCTAACCAAGTTCAGATGCCCTGTTTTAAAGTAAATTGTATTCCAGTGACAGCGTTTGATACAAATGGCAGTCGGACATTGCAGGGTCTGTGATTCAATGTGTTCTTCTGACCCGAGTTCAGCCCTTCTGGTCCCACAAAATACAGAGCATTATCTTGGCGCCATATATTTTTTGCTGCTGCTTTGATTTGGCTGCATGGCCGGGTTCATTTTTGATCGCCAGTAATAATTCGATGCAAAAATTACTCATTTTATGGTGTTGAAGCTTCGGTGAGCAATCGATGTGCCTCAGCTGCACTTTTTTCAAATTGAAGAATTAAAACAAAACTTCCTGCAAATAATGCTTTGTTGGCACAACATTCGACATTATCGAACCAAAACAAATTTTGTTCATTACATTATTACATTCAATGACTAAGTAAGAATAAATGACAGATGTTACTCTCTAAAATGCACACAAAATGACACAAACCATGTGTAAAAGATTCGAATAAGAATAAATCCTAAGAAACTCTAACAAATTTGTGAGTCCCGACGTTTTAGCAACAATTTAGGTATACAAATATTGTTTTTAGTATTTTTTTATATTTTGTGGTTTATACGAACCTCGCTTATAAAGAACAAATTTTTATGGTTCTCCTGATTGCGTTTTAACCGAGGTTTTACTGTATATACTGGCAATTTTGTTTAAGTATTTATGTCCTTTCTCTGCTGTTCCATGAAAACCAATTTGGCTCGAGAAAGATTTTTTTCTAAGACAATTATATTATGGGATTTCCTTTATCCTCACGATGGAAATGGACTAACAATCTAATAATTTTTTAAAATATTTGTTGTAATTAATTAATTGGACACTTTAATTTAAATAGGCTTACAAGTGATTCCTAACATTTTTTACGTGTTTGATCGGTAGCATGTCGTAAAGTTTCGAAATTTGAAAAAATAATATACCCCTCAAAAGAGAAAGCTAATATGCATATTGAAAAAAAATAGCAAAAAAGTTTGTCAAAATACTAGACACCAAGAATATTGGTAAAAGAAAAAAAATATCTCACTCTGAAAGTTAATAAGGAATAATATACTTAAATTCGACAGTTTTTGTGGTATACATTCTATAAAAATTATTACAAATTTTTTATCTCTTTTTTTAAATAACACAAATAAGTTATTCAAAACTATGGCAACAGTGTAAATTTCTTTGAAAACATTTTTAATTAATATCGACTACTTTTTATATTGGGTATACAAGTTAATAATGTCGTTGTTGTTTGCTTGAAAAATGCATTTATAATAATAACAAAATGAATTGATACATTATTTAAAGTATTGCCCATCGTTAGCAACTATTTTTTTCCATCTTTCTGGTTGCATATGGATTCTGCGCCAAAAGAACTACTCCGGTTTTGAGGTAAAGAATGAATCAAGCCAATTTCTGATACCCTGTTCTGAAGTGAAGCGTATTACAGTAAGGGCGTTCTGCATCGATCGAAACATATGGTAGTCAGAAGGGGCAAGGTCTGGGCTATAAGGCGGGTGAGCCAAAACTTCCCATCCCCTGTTTTGAGCGTTGTCATGATGGAAGATTATGTGCTCGTGTCTGGTCGAATGTTCTGGTAATTTTTCGTTGATTACTCTCTTTAATTGTGTTCGGTACAGATCCCCTGTGATCATCTGACCCGATTTCAACAGTTCATAACACAAAATACCCTTCTTATCCCACCAAATACAGATCATTTCCTTGGCGTCATGGATATTCGGCTTCGGCGTTGATTTGGCTGGTTGGCCGGGCTTTACATATGACTTTTTTTTTAGGCACAAAATTCGACATTATTATAGCGATTGCAAAAAAATGTGTATTTACACTTTGGCGTCTATCGAATACTGAATAATAATGACAGATGTTTACTCTCCAAAATACCATATTTGTTATTATTGACACAAACCATATGTGATAGTTATGTAACTTGTATATCCAATATATAACGAAAAAAGTATGAGTTTGTACCTCCTTTACTTAGGAGATGGCATATAAAAAATCAGTCAACCTTAGATTCTTGTTCTCTATCACATATCCGAGTTTTATCCAATCGGGGGAATTTTCTTGTTAGCCCCACCTTAGACATCATTGCATAATAACAAGAAAAGAAGAATGCAAAAGTAATAAAGTTTTGTTCTGCAAATTATATATTTTTTTATATGTTATATCATATCCATAATGTGTGGGGATTTGGCGGCATTTCACACTAAGTCAACTTATAGTTCATTAAATCGGGAATCTACTGTGCCAACTTAAGTGTTGTTAAGTATTAGTTAGTAGCATAATATAAACGTTTAAATTTACTTTATGAACATTTTAAAAAACGAATGCTTAGTAATTTTTGTAACAAAACTTTTTATTTAAAATCAACCAACTGACGCATTAACTTTTGAATATTTTAAAAACTCATTTTGTTAAACAGTTTCATCATTTTCTTTTTCATCTTATTCTTCCTCTTCTTGTTAGTTTGCTCAAAGACTTTTGCTGTTGTTGTTTTGTTGTGCTACTTGTTTGTTGTTGTTGTTGTTGTTGTTGTTAAAAAGTACTTTGTTTTTTTTCTTTTTGATAAACTTTTTACGCAACGAGTTTTGTATACATTTTATCATTGTCGTTTATCATAAATTAGTTTTTTTAATACTTCTCCGGGATTTAGGTCTTCTTTATTTTTGTTTTTTTTTTTTTGTTGAGCTTCTTTTATGTGAAATTATTTCATGTTTATAGAATGTCATCAAACAACAACGTAAACACGCAGCGCAAATGTTGTTGCATTTTAATTTCTATTTAATCGAAGTTTTTTTCTTAACACAAAAAAGGTAAAAATAACATGACCAACTAAGACAATTTTGGAACAGTTGATTGTAATACAATTATTGAAATTGATATATTTTTATACCCTCCGCAATATATGGTGAGGGTATATATATCAGTTTGTTATTCCATTTGAAACATGTCGAAATATAGGTTTAAGAACCCATAAAGTATATATGTATGATCCGTATGTATGATGATGTCCGTCTGTTTTTCTATCCGCTTGTCTGTTGAAATGGCGATCACGGCGCCAATACGCAAGGGGGGTGCTCATTTTTACCTACATTAACGTACATCCTCCCGAGTAGTTTGGAATTCAAAATAAGTAAAATCGGTCCAGCGGCTAAAAATATTTTCTCTGGTTTTTTAACCAGTCCCTTAGAATTGAATATTATTTTATATTCACCTGAAATATTTTTACCTCAAAAAATTTTTTCACCTCAAAAAATTTTTTCACCACTAATATTTTTTTTCAGCATAAAAAATTTTTTTCAACTCAAAAAATTTTTTTTCACCTCCAAAATTTTTTACAACTACAAAATTTGTTTCTACACCAAAAAAAATTTGTTCACCTCAAAAAATTTTTTCCCTCCATAATTTCACTTCTAAAGTTTTTTTATACTATTTGTATTAAAAACAGTGAGAACAAAATTTTTCAGGACGTTGGCACAGCCGAATTCATGCCTTTTTTTACTTGTTTTTTTATCAGGTAATATCTTCCCGGTAAGAAAAATAGAAACGGGCAAGTGCTGCCAAAAAGTGTCTGCAATCCCAAAATGGTATTAATATTATAAATTTTAAGAGTAGGCAAATCCAAAAAATAATAGATTTTCTAACTTGACATTAAAAAAAGTTAATGTGTATGTTTATCGTCATGCCCGAATTCGAATCCAGGCCGTCGGATTATCAAACGAGTAATCTACCGTCTAAGGTAGAGAGACATATAATCATAGTTTCTAAAGAGTTCATTACTTTATTCGATTTTTAATTCTGATTGATTATGAAATGATTGAATTCCCAAACTACAATTTTAAGATTTGAATTAATTCTCAGTTGGTTCCAATCTATTTTATTTTTTAAAGACTTCATTCGTTTTTCATCATTCGATCTGTTCATTGGAATTCATACAATTTTTCTCAAACGATTTACAAAATATTTACGAAATATGATATTTTTTAATAAGAAATTTGGTTTGTCCAGCTATGTGTTAACAGAGGTCTAACTATATTTGTTATCATTTATCATACTTGTAGTCTAGACTAGCGATAAATATGTTGACATAAATTGCAGCAAATGTCAAAATAAAAAAAATTGCTAGTGTGGACAATCGAATTGTACATTGTTATTGCCGGCAATATATGTCGCAATAATTCTCCAGCAGTATTTGTTAGCAATTATTGCTTAAATTAAACGTCAAACTAGCTGCCAATGAATAACCTTCTTCCTTGGAATTTTTAAAAATAAGAGTTAACATAAATACGTGTTCTCCACTCTTAAACATAAGCTCAGCAATTAGCAATTTCGTGCCGTTACTCTACCGAGGCACTTTATTTATTGCTAAGTTTTTTCTTGCTAATATAGATGGGGAGCCAGGTTCGTGTTTGGGAGGCTAAAATTTACACAAGTTTTAGTAGAAGTCTAGTATTGTTATAATTCAGAAAGTATACTCTGGCTTTAAAAATTAACAAAAAAACTTGTTTTCAACAGTTCTATTTTAAAGTTAAAAGTTAGTTGGTCATGTTTAATACATATTACAAAATAGTTATGCAAATAACATTTGTTGTTGAAAACATACATTAAAAGAATAAAATGGACATGATAAAATGTCAAACATTTAATGATAATACGAAACAACAACAATTTTATATTTAAAAAAAAAATTAAAAAATATTTTTTTTTGTATAAAAAAGCTCCAAAAATAATAACACGATACACGTTCCCCTTCTTAGGTTGTTAATCTGAAAGGTGGAAATATCAGATTATCTGATATAATTATTCCACCAAATAGTTTGGTGGAATACTTATAATTACTTCACAAATAACAAATGTGAAGGAACAACCTTTTATTGCAAGGAGGTGCGTGAATCGCTTACATAAGTTTTGTTGATACTTCATTTACCTAAACTGTTTGACAAAAAATATATATGAGAATTAAGAGAAATAAATATGAACGTTTAAACAGTGTATATCGAATATAAAGGACAATATTAAAGGTTTTTAATACACATGGTTGCCATGTTTTTGAATATTTAGGGAAATGAGATAACAAAATAATATTTTAGGAATTGATATAATACAAATTTTTACATTACATACTTTAAAATAAATTGTCTATTCGTTGAATATGTTAAATTTTTAGCTAATAAATAATGTTTCAACTATAAAGGACTATAGATTTTTATATAAAAAAAATTATATAGAAGTCATTCATGTTAATGGAAATCGTTCTAAATAAACATATGCATATGTACTCGTATATCGTATATTCCACCTATCTATGGATACAGATGTAATGTGCTTAGTTTTTCATAATTCGCTATTGTTCAGGTGGTATCGCGATCCGATTGTTTTGCTACGTGGTTTTTCAGTGTAAAAAAAAGATTCGTGATATGTGGCAATGCCAAAAATGCTCAGTAAGGTTTGCCATTTCACCATAAATTGACTAACAAGCGAACAACGCTTGCAAATCCTTGAATTTTATTATCAAAATTCGTGCTGTGTGAGAAATTATTGAAAATTGCCTTAAGCGATGCAGCTTATTTTTGGCTCAAGGGGTACGTCAAACAGAAAAGATAAATCTTTATTGAATTAATTCGCGAAAAAATATATTTTTTTTGTAAATCAGCGAGTTGATTCAATATTTTATAACTCAAATCAGATTTAAAATCATAATTGATTATTCACTTGAATCAAATCATTTCAAATATAATTTTTTTTTAATTCGCAAATTAAAACAAAATAAAAAAACATTAAAATTGACTTGCAAATCTCGCTTAGTATTCTTTTTTGTAAAATGGTTATTTTTTAAAATGGCCTGTATCTTGAATACTAAGCGAGATAGGGCAGACGGACAAAATTTTTGCTCTACTAGACCATTTTTATACGAACGAAATGGAACAGAAAATGAAATTTGTATTATCGGCGTGTGTTAATTTATATTATCATATAAATTGATAAAAATAATAGTCACCCTGTGGCTGTTTTATAAAAATTCCATAAAACCCTTCGGAGATCTACCGAATCTATTTTATCGAATGGTGATTCTTGTCGAGCTTTGCAAATTAAATTATTTCGTTTGATTTATAAAAACAATTATTTAAATTAACTTAATTCTTTTAATAATATAAAGATTGCATTATGGTAGTAAATAATTCAATCACAAAAATGAATTCGCTAATTCGTCAAAATTTAAATCCGGTTTGAAAATTGATTAAATTAATTCCTTAATTATGTTATGAAAGGTCTGACGAAATCAAATAGAATTGTCGAAATTGAGGGTGAAGAGCAGCCAGAGGCGGTTCAAGAGCTGCCAATGCACCCTGAAAGATGCACTGTTTGGTGCAAAATGGAAGAATTTATTTACATGTTTGAGAAGTTATTTAGTTCCCAATAAATATTGAGTGTGGCTAAGGCTGCGGCATACGGACTGGCTAAAGTAAAGCTAAACTAAACTAATTCTACTGTCATACTTACAGTTTTCAAAAATTTTGCCTGATGTATGAAGAATCCAATTTTGACATTATATTTAGTTCATGATCCAGAATTTTAAAAATTTGTGACTTTCACAAAAAGTTTTTACAAGAAATTGTTTAAATAAAGAAAGAAATGGTAATGTAATAACACAAAACGCCGCACTAGCTATAGCCATTTGTTTCTTTTTTATCATTTTTAAATTTTTTCCACTTTTTATTAAACACAAATTAATATTTTCAAATCAGCTGTTCGCTCGCCTCATCACATTTGACCTTTGTGTCAGTCAACTGACACCAAAATTTGACATAAGTCTTTGAGACGCTCTGCTTTATCGACTTATTGTCAGTTTTTAAGATGTAGTGAAAACGCATTTGACACAAAATGACGAGAATTCAGTTGAGTCAGTTTTTGTTGTCAGTTCATATGACATAATGAAAACCAGGCATAACAAATGCTAGGAAATAACGGTAAAACCATTCCTTTTATTAATTCGTGGGTAAATCTGTTTCATATATAAATAGTTGTCGAAGTTGGCGCCGCAGGTGAAAATTTTGTTTTTCATACATTAAGAACAAATATAAAAAACCGCATATCAAAAATTGATGGCTCTTCGATTGTTATCAGCAAATTTAATAAGAACTCGCTGGGAGGACACACGACGCAACATTTTATTTATTTATTTATTTCAGTCTATGGATACAATATTTCCTTACAGACTAGCATTAGAAAAAATAAAATTAAAAAATTAAATTAAAATATATTATTTAATAAGTTTTTAAATAGAGAATGAGATATACTTATGTCTAATTGATCACAATACATATTAAATAACCTCATAGATCTATTAAGTGGTTCATTTAAAGCATAATCAGTTGCATGTATATCAATATGAAAAAATTTATTAACATTTCTAAATGTTCTTGGAGGAACATGTATTGAAATTAAATTTAACAATTCAGTCGAATCAATAACACCACAAATAATACCATGCAAAAAGGTTAAGGCAGCAATACTACGACGAGTTTCAAGAGTTTTCAAAGAAATAAATTCACATTTATCTTCATATGAGGGAATTGAAAAATTGGGAACATTATAAGAATTATAATTAGTAAATGGTAGCACAAACTTAATAAACTTTCTTTGAATTTTCTCAATAAGAGCTACATAAATAACTGCAGTTGGACTCCAGATAAAAGAAGCATATTCTAACCTTGATCTTACAAAAGATGTATACACAACTTTTTTTGTAAAACGATCAAAACATTTATCTAAACTGCGGCGTATAAATGCAAGAAGAGAATATGATTTGGGAATAATAAAATTTAAATGACTTGTGAACGATAATTTAATATCAAAAACCACACCCAAGTCCAATATTTTATCCACAGATTTTAATAGATATCCATTCATTCTATATTCAGAAGGAAGAACATTGCGACGTCTATGAAAAGACATTCGAAAACATTTAGAAACGGTAGATTAAACGATTTGACCAGGAAATTGCATTATCTAAATCATCCTGTAGGTCAGAAATATCCCTTAGAGAAAAAATTGTCTTAAAAATTTTCAGATCATCTGCATACATCAAAAATTGGGAATTTTTAAAGCAGTAACTTATATCATTAATAAAAATGTTAAATAATAAAGGACCTAGTATGCTACCTTGAGGAATACCAGAAGTTGGAATGAAAAAATCGGAACAAATTCCATCTACAGATACTGTAGCATACCTGCCAGTTAAATAATGCCGGAACTCATGGACGGAGAGCAGAAATTTACTTAATTTTTGAACTATTTTGAAAGGTTGCGCATCACTAGAATATTAAAATAATAATAAATTGATTTTAATTCTAATTCTTTGGAATATTTCAATTTAGGTTGGCCCAAGTAATTTAAATGTTTATAAGGAGTACATTTGGCCCTGCTATAGTTTTACTAACAAACAAATAATTTATTTGTTAGCTTTTGTTGTTTTTAATATTTCATCAAATTACAAATAGAAAAATTTCAAATATTTTTATGAAAAATATTTTTGTTTACATTTAAAAGAAAAAAGCCAAGAATTATCAAGACTTGGCAGCATTTTTATAAATTCTTACTTTTTAACTACTATAACTACTTTGAAAGTCAATTTTAAATGCATATGTTTTGATATAAAAATAAACTCATAAGTCTGAAATTTTGGGGATTCCAGTTAAGCCTTAATGTGGTATTTGAATCTTAGATTTTTAATTAAAAAAAAAGTAATATAATTGAAAACACTATTTTTTTTGGATAAAAAGATAATACACAAATTAAATAATTCCATTTAGGACCTGTGCTAGGTAGCTAAAGAAATTCTAAACTAAATACAAATTTACAAAAGGTTTTAAAATTTCTTTGAAAAAAATATTTAAAAAATTTTTCAAAATTCTTAGAAATTTGGAAACCTAAATTTAGTTTAGATTTTATTTAGCCAGCTCACACCCACATAAAACAAAATATTTAAAAACATTACACTACATATATTTTTTTTCTAACGTTTTTATTATTTTGTTGTTTTGCTAATTTTTAAACGCAATACTGAGTAAAAGCAGATAAGGTTGGTCGACGTGTAAATCAACCTTTAATTACTCCTATTTTAGAAAAGTTCGTAAAAAGATAAAAGGCCGGGTCTTAAAAACTTTAAAGTGTATTTTTAAATATTTTTACCTAAATAATATTACCAGTGTGGAAATTAATAATAGAGGAATTGCAAGCGTACAGATTTCATCGTAAGCAGCGGCCAAATAAAGTTTCGTACATATTAAAAGGTTCGGTAACTGAGAGAAAATTGAGCAACTTTACCTGATTTCAAAGCAAATTTTTCTCTTTTCTGCACAAATTTTAGCAAATTTCCCTGAAATCTGATAAAACCCAATTGGACTTGCAACATAATTAATTGGTCTTGCAAAGAAAAACAATTGGAAACAAAAGAACACAAGCTAATTTGTTTTATACAAAACTTTGTAAAAAAAATTATTTTGGAAAAAAATTCGGTGGGGGCTGGGGTCCCCTTCCCTCCCCCCTGGACATACTGTTAAAAAATAATACAAAATAGTTATGCAAACAAAATTTTTATGTTGAGAACATACATTAAAAAACAAAATGGACATGATAAAATGTCAAACATTTACCAAACAACAACAATTTTATATTTAAAAGAAAAATTAAAAAATAATATTTTTTGTATAAAAAAGCTCCAAAATATTACGGTATATAACATTTCCTGAGGTTGTTGGTTGATCTGAAAGCTGGAAATATCAAATTATTTTGTATAATTATTCCACCAAATCGTTTGGTGGAATACTTATACTTTCTTAATTAATTATAACCAATGTGAACCTTTTATTCTTAGGAAAAGTATAAGCCGCTAATATCAGTTTTGTTGATACTTCATTTACCCAAAATGTTTGACAAAAAATATATATGAGAATTAAGAGAAATAAATATGAACGTTTAAACAGTGTATATCGAATAAGAAGGACAATATTAAAGCTTTTTAATAAACATGGTTGCCATGTTTTTGAGTATTTAGGGAAATGAGATAACAAAATAATATTTTAGGAATTGATATAATACAAATTTTTACATTACATACTTTAAAATAAATTGTCATTCGTTGAATATGTTTAATTTTTAGCTAATAAATAATGTTTAAACTATAAAGGACTGTAGATTTTTATATAAAAAAAAATTATATAGAAGTCATTCATGTTAATGGAAATCGTTCTAAATACTCCTATATTCCACGTATCTATGATACAGATGTAAAGTACTTAGTTTTTCGTAATTCGGTAGGGTTGAGGTTGTATTGCTACTTGGTTTTTCGTTTTGCTACTTGGTTTTCCAGTGTAAATTTTTTCATTAAATGAAAAAATTCGTGATATGTGGCAATGCCAAAAATGCTACGTGAGGTTTGCCATTTCACCATAAATTGACTAACAAACGAACAACGCTTGCAAATCATTGAATTTTATTATCAAAATTCGTGCCGTTGAAAATTCTAGAAAATTATCTTCAGCGACGATAACCGCAAAGATAACCTTCCGATGTTTTTTGGCTGTAATTTAAAAAAAAATGAAAAACTTTGATTCTTCTTGTGGATTATTTTTATATGGTCTTTGATTGTCATTTCAGCCCTTTTTATGGCATTTTCCATAACTTTGGCCAAAACGTCCGGCGATAGGTCCTCACATTCTTGACGGATATTGTCTTTTAGAGCTGCAAGAGTCTGAGGCTTGTTGACATAAACCCGCGACTTCAAAAAGCCCCACAAAAAGAAGTCTGGAGCGGTCAAATCAGGCGATCTAGCTGGCCACTGCAAATCGCCAAAACGGGAGATTAGGCGCCCGGGAAATGCATCCTTCAGCATATCGGTTGTGGCACGTGCAGTGTGTGGCGTTGCACCGTCCTGTTGGAACCACATGTTTTCCAATCCCAATTCATCAAGTTGCGGCAAAAAGAACTCGTTGATTATTGCTTTGTAGCGCTCACCATTCACAGTTACCGTTTGGTCCGCGACGTCTTCGAAGAAAAAAGGTCCGATGACTCCTCCAACGAAAACAGCACACCATACAGTGACTTTGAGCGGGTGTAATGGCTCTTCGTGGGTTACACGCGGATTTTCAGTGCCCCAGAAGCGTAAATTTTGCTTATTTACGTACCCGCTAAGATGGAAATGGGCCTCATCGCTCATGATTATTTTTGATGAAAAAACATCTTCATTATTGCTCAAATAAATAGTCACCAATATTCCCCGTTCTTGAGCAGTGTAGCGTAACATTGTTTATTAACGTGTATTTCGCATGTGTTTACTACACAAATGTCAAAACAGAACTGACATTAGGGGCCAATCGCAAAACTTATAGCATTTTCTGATAGGAGGATTACTTTTGCGCCACCTTGTACATCAACCAGATGTTGAAAAAGATAAAGCTTTATTGAAGTAATTAGCGAAAAAAATAATTCTTTTTGTAAATCAATGAATTGATTTAATATTTTATAAATCAATTTATTAAATCAGATTTAAAATCATAATTCACTAATCAATTTCATTTAAATCTTTTTTGATTCAATTTAAATCATTTCAAAAATAATTCATTTTTTTCGCGAATTAAAAAAAGATTGAATTGAATTGCGAATTAAAACAAAATAAAAAAAAAATTAAAATTGACTTTCAAATCTCGCTTAATTTTCTAGATATTTGTCATTTTGTAAAATGGACATTTTTATCCGAACGAAATGGAACGGTAAACAAAATTTGTATTATCAGAGTGTTTTATTCCATGAAACCCTTTGGATACCTACCGAAACTATCAAATAGTAACCTGTGTCGAGCTTTGCAAAAATTGTGTCTGTTTCGCGCTATCTTGCTTAGTTTCCGAGATATTCGCCATTTTATAAAATGTTAATTTTTTAAAATTAAATTTTATTTTACTAATAGTGTTATATGCAGCAAAAATCAAACCTAGTTGGTTATCGGATTTCTTGATTCCTATACAACTTTTATTGTACTATTTCGCCTACATAAAACAATAAATAAAAATTCGTATATCTTTACAATAGAAATTATATATTTTCTATAGAAAATTTGAAATTAATGTGATAGAGAGCACATATAAATTACGCACCTTTTAAGGGACCCAAATTGCCAAATTATGTGTTAAAAATTTAGTATTTTTGTTTGTTGGACCATAAAGAAATTTGTACATACAAATTGCGTATCAAATGAAACATAATTTAAGGATCTATCTAGGACTTTTCAAAATATTAAATTTGAATCTAATTTTTATGTCCTAAATATAAATGTGGGCTGATTTGTTTAATAACGAAAGTTTTATAATTTTGTTCCCGTTATCACATGTTCAAATTTTACCAAAGTCTGGAGAAACCCACAAATTCTCGATTCTCCTTCTGAGAATATATTTGCAATAGTTATGGTTTTTCAACAATATTTTTTTTTTAAGAAATGCATTTCTTTTGGTACTTCTTACTGCTTTGGATTTTTTTTTTTGCAGTTAACCGGTTTACAAACGGTTAACCGAAACTAATTTTTTTAAAAGGAATCCATTTTCGCTTAACAAATTTAAAAAATCGATTATTTGGAAACGTAAAAAAATTTATATATATTTGCATATTTTGCTAAAAATACTTATTTTAGATATTTTACTAAAACTAGGTTTTTGTAAAATTTATATCTTTACAATTTTTTATTATTATTTTTTTTTTTGTGTAAAAAATAAAGTAAATTTAATTTTTATATAATTTATTTTTAAATGCAAATTTTTAAAACAACTGCATATTTTTCGGATTTTGATGCATATTTTTTGAGCTTAATACTCTAATAACTCCAATAAATTGTAAATCCCCAAACGACAGAAAATCCCCTAAAAGTAGAAGAACCTTCCTTATTTGGTAACACTGACAAAGATTTTAAAAAGAGTTTTAACAAAAAACTTTTAAAATTAACTGTAATTAATTCATACATGGGACAAATTAATTGGTATTTTCATTCAATTTAATTGCGCCGAAATTATTTTCATTACCATTTTTCTAAATAATGATAATGATTTAAAGTGTTTGATTTTATTGATTAAAGCACGCAATGAAATAGGGAAGGAGTGAAATTGAAACAGTGAGCACCGCAAACGAAATGGAATTTAAAGGGGAACGAAATTTTTACTATCGAAGTGTGTTAATTTATTTATGTGTATTACCACCCTGCTGTGGCACGACCACGAACCAAAAATAACTATCACGCACCATCAGGCACAAAGATTTTTTCTTTCTACTGATGCTTACTAACGGTCACGTGAGTAATTTAAATTTTTGCTCACGAAATACTCACGCTTCAAAACTTCAAAATATTTCGCAAAATAAAACATAAAAGAATTTATTTTATCACTATCATCACTTGATTGAAGTGTTACCATACTTAATATCCCAGCAAAACTTTGGTAATGGGTGCGATATACTCATACGTTACCTTGTAATAATAGCTTGTTACCTTTTGCAATATTTGCAGGCATAAATTAATAAGTTACTGATTATTGTTTACGTATTATATGATTTATAAATCTAAAGTAATAATTGAAATAATTTTGAAAATCTATTTTAAGATACATTACTTTGTGTTTTTTTGTAAGCAAAAGGGTAATGTATGTATGTATGTATGTATGTTTTGACAACACTAATGAAAAAACAAAGCGCAACAATTTATTAAGATTTAAAGCGATCAAAAGTTATATACGTTGATATAATTAGACTAGAGTTCTCGGCAGGCAACCAAAGTTCCCAGGTTCGATTCCCCCCCCCCCCCCCCCCATCATGACCACATTATATTTAATAACGTTTAAAGTATTTGTAATAATTTTTTTTAAATAAAAAATAATTTTTTATGAATATCTATTTCAAGACACATTACTTCTCCCATTCTTGTAACCACTTTATTATACTTTATTATTTTAGATGTAGTGGGGGGTATACATTACCTTTTGGCTCATCGCCTCTAAAATTTATCAGGGAATTAAGGTGTAAAATAATCTACGAGGGCGGATTAATAAGTCCGTGGCTTTTTGAATGAAACACAGTTTTTTTTTGGAAAAACAAATATTTTTCAACATAATCTCCTTTTAGCTCAATAAACTTAGTCCAACGTCTCTCAAATTTGTGTATCCCTTCCAAAAAATAGGATTTTTCGAGGTCCATAAAATAAATCTCTTTCCACCGAGCCATTCCTTTAGTTTAGAAACTAGGAAATAGTCACTGGGGGCTAAATCCAGAGAACAAGGCGAATTAGGGGACAATTCGTAGTCTACTTCATGGATTTTTGCCATGAAAACTAAGCTGTCACACGATTTCGTTAGTGGTCGATTGTGAGCAAACGCGGCAGCTATCTTGCGGAAAGCTTTCTCATACCCTAGTGATCGTTCAAAATTAAAACCACTGAGCCATGTGAGATGCCTGTGTCATCCACAATCTATCGCACATTCAATCTCCGATCGGCCAACACCATATGGTGAATTTTTTCAATTCTTTTGGGTGTAGGGACCTCAACTGGGCGTCCAGAACGTTCGGCATCTTCCGTGCTTGTAAGGCCACAACGAAAGTTAGTACACCACTTTTTTACCATTGATATCGATGGTGCAGAGTCCCTATAGTATTTATCAAGTTTTTCCTTGGTTTGATTGATGGTTTTTTTTTCGCAAAAAATAATTTTTAATGAGTACTCGAAATTCACTTTTTCCCATTTCTAAAAAAATCCACGAGGTTGTATGTTTTGAACAGCTGTTAAACGCAAATGACGGAACTTGCTCAAAATTTGGCAGTAGTCTATGTACTAACTGGTGGTACTTGATGGCAGCAGTGTTCCACTTCATATAACTACGAGGGAAGTTCGAAAAGTCACGGAATTATTGATACGCTCTCGTATAAGCCTACACATTGCCTTACACATAATAAGGTAATATGTGGTTTTGCTGGTTCATAAAGAAAAAACAGTCTTGCTAAAATTACATGTAAAAAATCGAAAAACTAAAAAAATTAATAAAAGGAATACTCACATAAAATCATGAAAAAAAAATCGACTGATGCACGAAATTTTTACTACTGACCCACGATCTCATGAGTAATTTAAATTTTGGCTAACGCTTACGCGTGATTCACGTGAATCACAAAATTTCGTGGCATGTGCCCTCCTCTAATCGAAATGCACCCTTGGTGGATCTTTGCAAAATTTTTGTCAGTTTTACGCTTTCTCGCTTAGTTTTTGAGTTATTAGCCAGAATATTAATGTACTGCGACAATAAAAATAGTTCAGGTGCGGGAGACATCCCGAGGGATCTATTTTTTTTTTTATAAAAAAAAATGATAAAATGATAACTATATTATAGTACGACTATGGTTGCCACAATCATAACCCCAAAAATATATGATTCTCTTCGAATATGATTGCCCCAACTATGTTTTTTCTTTGCGTGCATATGAAAAGTACTTCTACCCATCTGATATTTGTCCAATTTTAGTAAAAACAAGTAAGAGCGGCTAAATTCGGCTATGCCGAATCTTATATACCCTTCACCATGGTTGGGAAAAAACTGAACTTTATATATGGACATATATGAAATGGACAGATTTATATACGGACGCCTTTAAGAGGAAATTAACCATTTAGTTTGGAGATAAAACTTGGACTCGGGAAGATTTATGGTTCCAGAAAATAGAAATTTTAAAAAAATTTATGTTTTGGGCATAACTTTTTTGTATCTGAACCGATATTTCCGAGTTTTTCAGCAAATATGTTATACTAAAGATTTTCGATAAGACGTATCCATAGGTCATAATACAGCTCTAGAATAGTGTTTGTTGCTTGTGTATAAAAGGTGAAGAGGTGAAAGAAAAGAATTTCAACAAATCGTTGAAAGAAATCACTAGAACTGCATGTGTTTTATTTCTAGAAAATAGTTTGATTTAGCTGGCAAATTTGCATTTGGGATTTTATTTCGCTTTTTTATTAGAAATATTTGTAATTTCTTTAGCTTAATTTTAAAAATTTGAAGGAAAATAGTTTATTTTTTTTATAAATTATTATAAGTTATGACCTAAAATAGTTGCACTCAAAGGTAAATTATGTATAAAATTTTCTTAATATGTGAGAAATAAAATGGTTTAAAAATCTTTTTATAAATTATTTTAAATCGGAGCAAAAAATAGAAATAAAACTGTTTGTATTTTGTTTGTATCAGAGGGTTTTTATACAAATTTTGATGTTTTTAGCCTATTTATGGATTATTTAATTATAAATATAAAATTTTATTTAAATTAATTATTAAATGTAAAAAAAAAACAAAAAAAAATCTTAACGAACCCGCGACCCTTCCACCTGTGGTGAAAGGTATAAAAACGTTTGTATTTTGTTTGTATCAGAGGGTTTTTATAAAAATGTTGATGTTTTTAGCCTATTTATGGATTATTTAATTATTAACATAAAATTTTATATAAATTAATTATTAAATGTTAAAAAAAAACAAAAATAAGCAAAAAAAAAGTCTTAAGAAAATAATAAAAAAAAATGTACAAAAAAAAAAGTGAATTGACCTGACCGAGATTTGAACCTCGAACTCCGCGGCCTTAGAGAAAAAAAAAGTATTTGTGACACAGCGTCTAGACAACTGAGCTATTGAAGTTCACACAAAATCATCGTCAATAGAGGTACATATATAAAAGTCTTCGTTCATTAGAGATTTGTTTAGTTTTTATTTAAATGACAAATCTTTATATGTGTGTTGTTTGTGTATAAAAGGTGGAGATGAAAGAAAAGAATTTTAATTATTAATATAAAATTTTATATAAATTAATTATTAAATGTTAAAAAAAACAAAAATAAGCAAAAAAAAAAAGTCTTAAGAAAATAATAAAAAAAATGTACAAAAAAAAAGTGAATTGACCTGACCGAGATTTGAACCTCGAACTCCGCGGCCTTAGAGAAAAAAAAAGGATTTGTGACACAGCGTCTAGACAACTGAGCTATTGAAGCTCACACAAAATCATCGTCAATAGAGGTACATATATAAAAGTCTTCGTTAATTAGAGATTTGTTTGGTTTTTATTTAAATGACAAATCTTTGTATGTGTGTTGTTTGTGTATAAAAGGTGGAGATGAAAGAAAAGAATTTTAACACATGGATGTGTTGTTATGCTCAAAATTCTACATACATATTAAACAAAGGGATTTTACTGGAAAAATTAGAGGTAGTCCTGGTTTTTTGCTAATATCTCAGCCATTTATTAACCGATCTGTCTGATTTTTAATAGCAAACAGAAATGGATCACATGTAACAGAAATAAAAAAGAATCAAGTCCTCATCATGTCTGGGTTCTTCGGAAAACCCATTTCAACACACAGACGGACAGACGGACAGACGGACAGACGGACATCGTTAAATCAACTTCGCTCTTCATAAGGACCCAGAATATATATACTTTATAGGGTCTAAGATCAATATTGTAGAAATTACAAACGGAATGACAAACTCCACCTATGGCGAAGGGTATAAATATATGATTACTTAAGACCTTTTGTAGTAACATAAAAACAAACTGACTGAAATGATAAAATTTTTGACTGTAAATGTCAAAGTCAAGTTTAATTAAATGTATACTTATTTAAAGATTATTGTTTTATGGTTGCATAATTATCATATTTCATCAAAGTCAGAATTTTTGTAACCACAATATGGTTACAGCCAATCATATTTTAAAATAGAAGGTGGCAATCATAAAATTGTAAAATATTTAATATAATAATGATGGTAGCGACCATGTTGATGGTTAGAAAACCAATAACTTGATTGTGACAACCATACCCGATTGAAGCAAGCACAATATAGTAGCCATGATCATGTTGCAACCATGTTTTTTTTTCTGCGTGTTTATTAATGAAATTTTGAATGGACAAAATTTCATTACCATTAAATACGAATGAATTTCTTTTTTCATTTTCATTAGTGTCAATGAAATTTCAATGTTAATGAAAATTTCCCAAGTATGAATAATTTTTAGAAATATAAATTTATCTAAAAATTCTAATATTATTTTTTTGTTGTTAATTTTTAATATAAATAAGTTTCATGTATACAGAGTTAAATAACGGTTCGTTTCTTTATATTTGAAAAGGGTTCTCGCTTATCCCTTTAATTGGCGAAATTCGCTAACTCTATATGTTAGCAATATGATAGTAACCAGCTTAAGAAAAACTTTGTTTTTCACTGAAAAATATAAAGAACAAATGATGTGTAAAAGCCCGACGAGGCCTGGCACTTCGTAATCGTTACTTGTTTTTTATTTTTAGCGAAATTGTTTTTTTTTTTTTTGTATTAAATTATAATCTTAGACTTTACCCTAATAAATGTGCTAATTTCAATTTTTATTAATATTTTATAAACTAACTAAAGACAAATCAAATTTTTCAACTTTTACTAAAGTTTGCAAATTAAATTATTTATGTGTGGACATGACAACATGGAATATATAAATACATAATAACTGCTAGTTAGCAATTTATATAGACAAACCAACCAAATAACCAACCATATCCTTTCTCCAAAACCCTGGCACCCACACACTACACTCTATAACCCTCTTTAGAGAACTTTCTTTAACAACTTTCTTTATTTTCACTTTTTTTTTTTTTGCAATGTAGTTTTTTACATACATACATATTTTATGTACTATATTTTGTTGTTAGTTTTTATATGACCGACCCATAAATACAATATATGTATTGCATACAATATTTATGGTGTATTTACATATGTATTTATGTATGTATAGTGTTTTGCACAAAATGTGAATATCAATAATATCTTCTTTTACTTACCATTTATAATTCTTGTCAGCTTATTGCGTCTTGTCGACGATGGACTCAAAAGACTTTCACGGCGACTGTTACCAGACGTTGTAACACTACAACTTGAACTACCACCACATATACCACTACTCCCACCAACACCTACACCACTGCTGCCTGCACTTACACACAGTTCATTGATATTCCACTGGGCACCTTGTGACGATGTACTGGAATTGCTAAATAAACTGCTTGCCGATGGTCGTTTGCTGAAAGGAGCCACTGCTGGTTTTGGTATATCTAACGATGGTCTGGGCGAATCACACCAAACTATTTCTGCGAACGAATCAATACTTGCAGAACGTTGTAAAGCACTGCTGTCTTTACGTCTAGAAGAAATAAAAAATAAAAAAAAGTTGAAGAAGAACAAATAATGTGATAAATGAATATCAATAAAACACTCTTTAGAAAAATGTTGGTAAAATTTTAAATTTAAGAATTTTAGAAAGCAAACAATTCTGCACTCATAATATTATTTCATTTAAACAATCCAAAATACATATTAAATTAATCGAATATACAATCAAAAAGAGTATTACTGATTTTTCATTATATTCAACCCATTTTGTTGTTTATTTTCAATCATTGTTTAATATCGAAAAAAGTAGTAAAAGCCATCGAAAGTCGTTTAAAATAACCATCAATTTTTAACTGACAAAACGTACAAAAAAAAAACGATTTTTGTAGATTGTTTTTCAATTTGAATTTTTTTTATTGGCATGTAATTTTACAAAACACAACACACACACAGATGTATATATTTTTATTTTCTATGTGTGTATCTATATTTGAATATTTTCTTGCAATTTTTATTGCAATAATTTTGTATATAAACAAATTATTTTGGTAAAAAAAAAACAAAAATTAATTATATGAATTTATATTTTTAGAAACAACAAATAAAAAATTTTTACATATAACAGAAAATATCAACTTCTACTGAATGTTTGTAAATTTTTATAGTTTTGTTTTTGAATGACTGATTCAAATAGTTAAAAAATATATTTCTATGAAATTCAATTGATTCTTTATTTAAAAGCAAAATCTACGTATTACTTTTTAAATAAACGGCAGTTGGTAACGGAAAATATATTGTGAGTGTGTAAACTTTTTTTCGGGGTTCCTACAATCTTCCCGAATTAATTGAGAACTTTTAAAACTACTTAGTCAGAAAATGTTACTGGTACAAGAAATCAATTACCGGCAAACCACTGGCTAGCCATTGAATTAAATATCAATCACAGGGGGGACAGCTACACAAAGAATACAGATTCGTAGTCCGTGCGTCAATAAGTCTGTGACTTTTTGAATGAAACACAGTTTTTTTGCACAAAAAAAATTTATTTTTCAACATAATCTCCTTTTAGCTCAATACACTTAGTCCAACGTTTCTCCAATTTTTGTATCCCTTCAAAAAAAAAAGGATTTTTCTAGCACAATAAAATAGGCATTTGTTTGATCAATAATTTCATCGTTGGAGCTAAATCTTTTTCCACCGAGCCATTTTTTTAGGTTTGGAAATAGTCACTGGGGGCTAAATCCAGACAATAAGGCGAATGAGGGGGCAATTCGTAGTCTACTTCATGGATTTTTGCCATGAAATCTAAGCTGTCACACGATTCCGTTGGTGGTCGATTGTGAGCAAACGCGGCAGCCGTCTAGCGGAAAGCTTTCTCATACCGGAAAGCTTTCACATTCAATCTCCGATCGGCCAACACCATATCGTGAATTTTTTCAATTGTTTTGGGTGTAGAGACCTCTACTGGCCGTCCGTGCTTGTAAGGCCACAACGATAGTCAGTAAACCACTTTTTTATCATTGAATTCGATGGTGCAGAGTCCCCATAGAATTTATCAAGCTTTTCATTGTTTTGATTGAAGATTTAATAATGTTTAATGAGCACTCGAAATTCACTTTTATCCTTTTAAAAAAAAATGCACGAGGTTGTATATTTTTAACAGCTGTTAAACTCAAAGTAAATCACGGGACTTGTTCAAAATTTGACAGTAGTCTATTAACAGGTGGTACAGGATGGGAGCAGTGTTGCATTTCATATAACTACGAGGGAAGTTCGAAAAGTCACGGTCTTATTGATCCGCCCTCGAAAAAACGAATTTTAGAAGTTCTAGGTACAATCTCTTTTTTAATTCATGTTTGTCCTGTTGTTTCTAACGAAATTTATTTAAAAAATCCGTATTTTTATTTTGATAATAAAGGAATACAAATTTGCAGTTTTGCTTTTTTGGATTTTGCAGTTATGAGCTTTTAAGTTGTTTTTGTTAATATTTTTGAGCTTTAAAGTGATTTTATCACTTTTTTCTAATAAATTTTTTTTTCAATCAGTTTTGTACTTTTTTTTAAAAAAGTAATTTTTTCCAAAATTTTTTACCTTTGTTTTTAAAAAAAAACATTAATTAAATTGCTTACTTTAAATTATGATTTTTTATCTTTTCTAGTAATAATTGATTGCTTTTTTTTCAGAAAAAGCTATTGTGATGAAGAATTTTAAGTACTTGCACTTAAAAGTTTTGAATAACGATACAATTTAGATAGTTGGGATTCCAATCAATTTATTTTCTGTGTGTATTTGCCAGTATTTGCTTTACAAAAATTTCAGTGGTTTATAAATAAAATAATAAAAAAACATAATACAGAAGGTTTCGAGTTCGAGTCCAGTTAAAGACATATATTTTTTTATTCCTAAGTCATTTTTAATATATTTTTTTTAATTGTCTGATTTATTTGTAAAAAAGGTTTTTTAAGACCACGTTTTTCTTTTGTTTTTCCAACGTTGTCAATTTATTTCCAACAAGCGTAACCAACAGTTTGCGAGAAATTATCATTTATTTACGTTTTTAGCTTCCAAATGTTATATCTCTCGTTAGCTTAGTAGGCAGAGCTCTCGTCTGCCAATCTGATGCCCTGGGTTCGAATCCCGGCATGACCGAAAAAAATAACCAATAAATTTTTTTTTTAAATTTTATTTTGTAGAATCTATTTTTATACCACCAAAATTTTTTGATTTTGCCAACCCGATGCCTTTTGAACATTTATTTATTACAACAACAGCTAAACAACAAAACTAGTACAAGGTACCATTATATGGTTTTTTGTGTATTTCCATACAGTCACTTTAGAAGAAATGTTAAAATGAATAAATAAATAAATAAATAAATAAATAAATAAATAAATAAGTGAAAAAGAACCAATATTTAGCACCGTTTTTTAAAATTTTTAATTTTTATTCTCAATCATATATCCGAGTTCCATATAAATCGTAGTGTAAGCGCTATTCTTGCTATTCTTTATATCGAAATAACAAAAAAAAAAAAAAAATGATGAAAGAACTCCCACAAATCCTAAAAAACTGTGATAATGTTCCACAATTGTGATTTTTGCAGTTATTGCCGTCTTATCGACCCAAAAAATATACAAAAGTATACCTTCACATTAGGACTATAATGCACCAGCTTTTTATTTCTCAATTCCGTTGGTTCACTCATAGAAACGATTTATTATAGTTGAAATTTAAGTAAACAAAAAATGGCCGCATTTAGAATGGGTTGGATGAAGAACAATTATTAGAGCTCCGTAGAAAGCTTAAGAGGTACGAGATGGCAGCAACTCACTGATACTATAACAAAATATCCGTAGTGATAGAAGAGTTCTGGTGCGAAAGCGGGCCAGAAATGCCTTGTAATCGCAAGGTTTCCCAACTTACAAGTTGCCAGGGGAATACCAAGACTTCTGAATTCGACAGGAAAATGTAACGTGGTTCCCAGTCTTGTAAGTTCATTAGCTCTACAATTCCTTGGTATGTCTCTTTGCTATGGGACGAGTCGAATATTATGCTGAGCCATCTAATTTAAGCATGCGTATTAGTTATGGGCAGAGGAGGATCCAGCCTTTGCTTTTGGAGGGGTGGATATTCTTTATTTATTTATTTGTAACATTTTCACTATTTTTTTTATTATGGAGCATAAATGTTAATAACAAGTGCAGAAAGAAAGTCTAACAATACAAACATAATTTTGAAATTAAAATCTCATTTGTATTTAAAAAAATATATACCATAAGAAATTCCTCGGAATCGTAGGTTCAAGATGACAGTAAGAGATTTAAGCATTCCCAAATCAAATCGTAGTCTTATTAAGATTTGTCACTATTACCATTAAGATGGCACTTAACAATTTACCACTAAACTAAATTAGTTTATATTATTATTTTTTAAAATCATTGTGGTATATCACCCTCACCCGCGGCCTAACTATCGGAGTAGATGTTATCGCTTGTCGTGGACAGTTCATTGCACTCAGCCTTATCGGCATCCTCCTCTATCGCAATCAACTCAGCCTGAAACACGCTGCAGTGATCTTACAATCTCCTAGTCAGCTTTAAAACAGGCTGTCTGGAATAGGTCCCAAAGCCAATTCGGTTGGTAAGCTTTGATCCGTCCATATAAAAGTCGACTCCGGCCATCTTAGTAATATAATCGACTTTTGGCGGAAAATCATCATTCCACAATATCACATTGTGGTGACACCAATTGTCAGATCATTGTAAAGTATAGTATTCAATCTTGTAGGTGTAGTACAACAGATATATTTGTACTCTTAGCAAACATCCAAGGTAGGTTCCCTTATCCTGTGACGGCTCCTTGCGACCCCGATTCGGGATGCTAGCGACCCCGATGGCCATCCTACAGGAATACAGAGCAATTCCCTCCTATTTTGGCGTTTCATGGACGTCTTCCTTATACTTGGCTCTTTTAGAAAGTTGGATTTTCACACCGTCTAATGTAACAGGCGAAAACTCCCACAGAACCCTCTACATAATATCCCTCAAGGTAGAAGGAAACTTTCGCTTCACCACGTCATCAGCGTAGGTCTTCGAATCTCTACCGCCTCCCAAGGAGAGAAGTGCAGTATTTCACAGAAGTAGCGCTAGGAATTGGAAAGTGGAGCAGCCAGCAATTGGAAAGTGGAGCAAATTTATTCCATTAAGCGCATCTAATAAAAGTAGGCTTTCAGAAAAATTGCGAGAATTTTTTTTAATTTAATTTCAAATATTTAACTTAAAAAAGATAGTTTTAAAATACATCTTTAAATTAACCCTCTAATGCCCAAGGCGGTCTTCGGATCTTAAGTAGTTTTTGATTAAATAACAATATTTTATTAAAAAAATTGTATTATACTACTTTCTTCACCTTCGCCTTCAAACATTTTTTCTGTAATGAGCGAATTTAAATTGAGAAGATGTTAAGTCAAATTTTCGTAAATTTGGAAAAATTAACTTTTTAAAACAAAAAAAAAATTTAAAAATCGTCAAAAATATATTTACGCTCTGGTAAAATGAGTTATTATATTTGTTCCAGGATACACAGGCTACCATCAGGAAACATTTTACAAATATCTTTGTAACTCCTAAACTAGCTTAGAGATATTTTTCAAATTAATCACAGCTGATATACTCGGAGTTAAATTTAATTTTGTAAAAATTAATTGATGCTTAGTGTCAATCTCGCGCAATTTCGCAATTTCCAAAGAGCCAATAACAAAACTAGATCACCAATTTTTGGTACACAATTTGTTATTTATAGCGAAAACTGATATTATTTGAATATTGAATTTCTTGATTCGCCTTCAAAATCTATTGTGCTATATCCCCTAAATAAAGCGACAAATCAAAAATTTATTATTTTTTGCCATAGTTAGTGTTCAATTCCAAATGCGAAGTATAAATACAGGTTGGTTGAAAAGTTCCTGCGCTCGAAATGAAAGAATACTGTTTTTGTTACGGAATATATTTTTTTATTCAATATAATCTCCTAGAAGCTCAATACACTTGTTCCAATGATCTTCCAATAATTTTATCCCATCCTTTTAATGGTTTTCCGGAAGCTCTGCAAAATAACCGTCTACGGCTGCTATGGCCTCTTCATTCGACGAAAAATTCTTTCCACGAAGGAATTGTTTGAGATTTCTGAAGAGATAGTAGTCACTGGGAGCCAAATCTGGTTAATACAGTGGATATTCAAGCAATTCGTGCTTTAATTCTTTGAATTTAGCCATCGTCAAAACACTTTTGTGAGCAGGTGCATTGTCTTGATGAAAAATGATTTTTTTCTTCTTTAAACCAAGTCTTTTCTCACGCATTTCTTCATCCAGCTAATCCAAAAGGCTGCAATAATATTCAGAGTTGATTGTTTTACCTTTCTTAAGATAATCAATCAACAAAATTCCTTTTGCATCCCAAAAAACTGATGCCATAACCTTCTTTGCTGATCGTTGTGACTTCACCTGCTTTGGAGCTGAACAAACGTTCTTGTTTCAATTTAGGATCATGGTTATAAAACGACGCAAGAAGTCGGTTTTATTCGGCTTAAAACGCTCCAAATTACGCTGAGAAATTTGTTTTCGATTCAGTTTTTGTTGAATTGTTAATGTGTGCGGCACTAACTTTTCAAACAGTTTTTTCATACGTAATTCTTCATGTAAAATATGGAGTACTCGTTGGTCTGAGATGCCTATGGCATTAGAAATTTCACGCTTAGTCAAACTTGGATCTTCACTAACCATATTATGTACCTGCTCAATGATTTCTGTTGTGGTTGCAGTTTTTGGTCGTACTTCGCGTGGATAGTCTTCAAGGCTGGTACGACCACGTTTAAATTCACCAGCCCAAAATTCAACGGTGCGTTTTGAAGGTGAGGACTCCTTATACACTTCTAACAATTGTTCATAAATTTCGTTTGCTTTTAAACCCTTCAAAACAAATAATCTATTGACTGCACGATATTCAATTTTTTCCATATTAAAAAAAATCAATGACACGTCAACTTCAAATGGCTTGTAAACAAAGAAAGAATTGACAGAATGACTTGCAACTTTGCATGAGTTCTCAGGACAGTTATACCAACTTGAGAAAAAAAAGTTTGGAGCTAGCAGTGCCATCTCTTGGTGAGCGCAGGAACTTTTCAACCAACCTGTATTATTGATATCAGGAGAAAGAGCATTGGAGGGTTAATATAAATTTATTACTGAAAAAAAAAGCTATAAAATTTTGTAATTTTTTTTAATTTCACGGAGAGCAACTGAAAATTTATATAAATATGTAGCTTTAAAAAGACCGTAATAAAAATATGTAAATATGTTTACTTTAAGAAATGTTGGACCTAGAGTTCTTGTCGCTATCAACATTTTGCTATGAGTGTAATAACACTGTGCAACAATTTAAAAAATTTCCAAAATTACAGGGTTCCGACAATGGTCTGCTAGAGTACAAATATTTTTTTGTACTAATAATTAAATTCAAGATATCTCAACATATTTCTAGTCAGATTTTGGGATAACGTAGGTGATTCCAAAATCTGACTCATAATATGTAGGTCATCCCAAAATCTGACTAGAAATCTGATGATCATTCTTTAATTTGACTGGATTTTGGTGTTTGTATTAAGTTTTGGGCTTTGGTGTGTTCTGACATATGTAGTAGAATTTTATGCCCAACATTTTTGTAGAACATTTTATTCCCGATCTCCCCCTTTTTAGAGGCGTTTTTAACGATTTGTTGGAATAGATTCAAAAATTACAGTTATGTGGGCGAGTTAGACGATTAATATGTTTCACAAAAATATTTGCGTTAATATTTTCTACAAAGTTGCTGAACATACCCAACACCTCAAATATAAAGAACACATAGAACACTTTATACTCCCCTAAAATAAAATTTTAATGTGATCTTTCAAAACGCCGACACACGTAAATTTTTTTTCTCCCCTTTACCAGAAGCCATTGTCAAAACTGCTTTTTTTATTTTTGTGTTGTACTGTGTTATATGTAAACAACTTAAGTATCTCTTAGTGGTAAATAAGTTAATAAAATTTATAGAAAAATGCAAAGAATATTTTATTTTTTGTTTGTTCTCTTTTTTTATTATCATTTGCTGCTGCTATTTCTACTCAGCCTGATTTCGGAGACAATTATTTAGATTGCAATAACAAGCATTCGAACAAAATTTCAATATTCAAAATTGAAATTCACATTTGGTTTGTTGGTACAGAAAATGTATTTTATAAAAAGTAAAGGAAATAAAGAAAAACTTTTTTCTTATTTAACTTCTTGATTTTTTCATAGATTTCTTTTTTTTTTATTTAAACTGGAAATTTTATTTTCCTCTGTGATTTTGTTGGTTTTCTTTTTTTTTCAAATTATTTAATTTTTATCATGTATAAAAAAAATATTTTAGTTTTGTTTTTCTTAAGCAAACTTTTGCATTTTTATTTTATCCTACTTTAAGTTGGATAAGTGCGTGACTTGTTTCAAGTGTTGGAATAACTAATAACATATTGTAAGTAATAAAAATTCTTAAAGTATTTTCTTTAATAAAATGTGGTAATGCTGAAAAATGAGGCGGTGGAAAACAAATAACACAATAAATGCCTTAACACCTGTCATAAAAGTATTAACTAAATTGTTTTAAAGTGTAGTTAGGGCGGGTTATGCAAGCGAAGAAGGTTAAATAATTTATTATTGTTCTTAAAACTGTCAACTAAAATTTCAAAACAAAAGATTATAACATATTTATGTATTTTATAGTTAGTTATTAGGAAAAGTTTTTAGGGAAAGGTAATTTTTAAATTTTTGTTTAAAAAGTAGTAAGAATTACTTTAGCTTTTAAAATTACCCAGTAAGAAAATGCCAGTGGTAGAAAAAATCAAGGACTGGGAGGGCACTTATTTTGGGATACTTTGCAAGCGTTTTACAAAAAGCATTTTTTTTTGGTCATGCCGGGATTTGAATTTAGGCCGGTAAATTGTTAGGCGTTATCTCTACCCACTATGCTAACGAGGCATTAAATTCTTTTGTCTTTCAAGTATTATATATCTTCCCTGCGGGAAAAGGACCTATCCCAGGTCACGTCACGTGATCGGTTTATTGTAATAAGGACCGGTTACTGGACCGGTTTCTTTATATGAAAAGGACCGGTCACTTTAACATAAGCTAGTTTAAAAGAAGATGTCACAAAACTATCTCGAAAGAACACATCACAGAACCAACGCAAAAGAACATATATTGACTTTTAAGCCAGTCACGTGGTAGGTACTTTAGGAACCGGTAATCTTTTTACCTATCTCGTGAGATCTATTTTTGGAACCGGTCCAGTTTTAACCTATCTCGTGATATGTATTTTCGAAACCGGTCCAGTTGTCACCTACCACGCGACGAGTCCCAATTCACAACTGACCATTTTTTCCCCGCCAGTCACGTGGTAGGTACTTTAGGAACTGGTAATCTTTTTACCTATCTCGTGAGATCTATTTTTGGAACCGGTCCAGTTTTAACCTATCTCGTGATATGTATTTTCGAAACCGGTCCAGTTGTCACCTACCACGCGACGAGTCCCAATTCACAACTGTTTATTAATAAATGCCACTCAAAAATCCATAGAGCGGTACGATGGCGGAATCGCTTTAATATTAAATACTCGAAAACAATACGAGGGCGGATCAATAAGTCCGTGACTTTTTGAATGAAACACAGTTTTTTTTTTGCACAAAAAAAAAATATTTTTCAACATAATCTCCTTTTAGCTCAATACACTTAGTCCAACATTTCTTCAATTTTTGTATCCCTTCCAAAAAATAGGATTTTTCGAGGTCCATAAAATAGGCATTTGTTTGATCAATTATTTTATCGTTGGAGCTAAATCTCTTTCCAGCGAGCCATTTCTTTAGGTTTTGAAATAGCATATAGTCACTGGGGGCTAAATCCAGAGAATAAGGCGAATGAGGGAGTAATTCGCAGTCTACTTCATGGATTTTTACCATAAAAACTAAGCTGTCACACGATTCCGTTGGTGGTCGATTGTGAGCAAACGATTGAGAGCGGAAAGCTCTCTCATACCCAAGTAATCATTCAAAATTGAAACCACTCAGCCATGTGAGATGCCTATGTCTTCCACAATCACATTCAATCTCCGATCGGCCAACACCATATCGTGAATTTTTTCAATTGTTTTGGGTGTAGAGACCTCAACTGGGCATCCAAAACGTTGGGCATCTTCCTTGCTTGTAAAGCCGCAACGAAAGTCAGTAAACCACTTTTTTACCATTGAAGTCGATGGTGCAGAGTCCCCATAGTATTTGTCAAGCTTTTCCTTGCTTTGATTAACGGTTTTTTTTTTCAAAAAATAATGTTTAATGAGAACTCGAAATTCACTTTTTTTTTCATTTTTAAAAAAAGCCACGAGGTAGTATGTTTTGAACAGCTGTTAAACTCAAAGTAAGTGACGGAACTTGCTCAAAATTTGACAGTAGTCTATAACCAGGTGGTGCTTGATGGGAGCAGTATTGCATTTCATATAACTACGAGGAAAGTTCGAAAATTCATGGACTTATTGCTCCGCCCTCGTATCATGTTGCAATAAGACTTTAATATTATTTAGGGTATATTTGTCACTGTCTGGCGATGTCTCTGTATCCTTCAACACAACGTCCAAAAAACGGCAAAAAGGCGGCGATGTGTCTGTAATGTGCCATCACGGGGCTGGGGCTGCATCTCGGAATCAATCGATGGGTATTTGCGGTGCTAGTTTACCCTATTCTTTTGTACGGGGTCAATGTTTGGTGGCCTACACTGGCATAAGCTACTGTGAGTATAGTGGGGCACTGCGTTCAACATTATCGGAAACATTGGATATTATACTGCATCTTATTCCCTTGGATATACTGAGAAAGCAGATAGCGGCTGATGCGGCTGCGATCGACATCACAGTGGGCTGACAATGTCTGTGGCCACAGTGTGATAATGGGGAATATTTATTTTCCATCGAATGTGAATCGTAAGCTGACTGTCTCTTTACCGCGCAAAGGATCCATGTTTTGTCTACGACAGGCATTTACAACTACAGTGATAGTCAAGCTGCGTTAAAGTCCTTGAGGTTAACGCCTCTGGCAATAGTAACTCCACACAACTAACGCGCTTCCCTTAATGAGATAGTTAAGGAGTTTAATAATTGACTCGTATCGATCACGGGGAAACTATAGAGTTCATGAACTTGCAAGGCTGGGAACCACTTTACACACAAAAAAATTAAATTCATAATTTTTATGAAAATTGTTTATAATTTTTAACGTTCATACATATTATATATGAAGCTTACTTATTATTTATGAAGTGTTCCTAATTAACCAGTGTTTTTTTTTATAAATTCGATCATAGTTATTATGAATTATGTCCTTAAAAAAATCATATTTAATGTGTCCAAATTCCTAAATATTATGAAAATTTCATAATTTAAAAATGTTTCTACAATTCCCTATTTTATATTATGACGAGGCACATACATAACAAAAACCTGTTCATACGTTTTAAAAACGGGTTCATAATTAATAAATATTTTGAAATACCTCATATTTTACAGGTCACGTTTTTCATAAATATTAAGAAGTAGTTCATAATAATTCAAATAACATAAAATGTAAGAACAGAATTTCTGAAGTAATTTTACGGGTGTTGTCAACTTTTGAATTTAAAAAATACAAACCCGTAAAAAAGAAAAAATAAAATTTTACTCAAATATGGCTAAAGATATTAAGATGAATAAAGTTTAGATATTATAAAACTTTAGAATTTCACTATTTGCAATTTTACTATCGTCTATTAAAATATAGTTTCATATTTCAAAAAAATATTTATCTTCGCGACTTTTAGAATTATTGAAGCGACTGTGAGTTTAAGTGCTAACTTGCTATCGTTGTAAAATAGCATTTTGAAGTTTAAACCATTTACAAGTATATCACTTAAATAGCAATTCGTTAATTTTTGCATTTCGTGAGCCGAAGTACTTCAGTAAAATGCAACTTCAAAAGTTATTTAATTAGTTACACAATTTTTTAATTAAATAAATATTTTCTAAGACAAGTCTCAAAAAAAAAAGTAAAAAAACGTGGGTAACTTGACATATTATTGATTTTTTGCATGTTCATATTTTTTTCTGTGACACGTTATTAATTGTTTAAATGTCACATGCTATTACAATCCGTTGTTACTTTTCCGCTTACCCACAACGTATTCAAATTTAATAAGTTAAGCACAAAAAGCAGCAAAATGGCAACATTGAAAACAGGTTTAATAAAAATATGCCGTTAGTTTTGTTATAGAAACGATGATGCTGTATTATTTTTGTTGTAACAAATAAAACAAAAAAAATAGTGTTTTTAAAAAAAAAAAAAAAAAAAATAAAGTATTTGTAAATAAAATAAAATTACGAATTTTTGATTTTTAAATCCAGTATTGTTCCGTGTCAGAATTTTTCATAATTTTATATGGTTTCTGACCACACGAAACAAAACTGGTATTAAAAATTTACAATCCGTTATTTGTAATTATACCCTTCACCACAGGTGGAAAGGTATATACATATAAGTTTGTCATTCCGTTTTTAATTTCTACAATATTGATCTTTGACCCTTTAAAGTATATATATTCTGGGTCCTTATGAAGAACGAAGTTGATTTATCAGACAGATCGGTTAATAAATGGCTGAGATATTAGCAAAAAACCAGGACTACCTCTAATTTTTTCTGTAAAATCCCTTTGTTTAATATGTATGTAGAATTTTACGCATAACAAACACATCCATTTGTTGAAATTCTTTTCTTTCATCTCCACCTTTTATACACAAACAACAAACACATACAAAGATTTGTCATTTAAATAAAAACCATGATTTTGTGTGAGCTTCAATAGCTCAGTTGTCTAGACGCTATGTCACAAATACTTTTTTTCTCTAAGGCCGCGGGTTCGAATCCCGGTCAATTCACTTTTTTTTTTGTACATTTTTTTTTTCTTTCTTAAGACTTTTTTTTTTTGTTAATTTTTTGTTTTTTTTAAACATTTAATAATTAATTTATATAAAATTTTTTATTAATAATTAAATAATCGATAAATAGGCTAAAAACATCAATATTTTTATAAAAACCCTCTGATACAAACAAAATACAAACGTTTTTATTTCTATTTTTTGCTCCGATTTAAAATAATTTATAAACAGATTTTTAAACCATATTTCTCATATATTAAGAAAATTTTATACATTATTTCCCTTTGAGTGCAACTATTTTAGGTCATAACTTATAATAATTTATAAAAAAAAAATGTAAAAAATATTTTCCTTCAAATTTTTAAAATTAAGCTAAAGAAATTAAAAATATTTTTAATAAAAAAGCGAAATAAAATCCCAAATGCAAATTTGCCAGCTAAATCAATTTTTGTAGAAATAAAACACATGCAGTTCTAGTGATTTCTTTTAACGATTTGTTGAAATTCTTTTCTTTCACCTCTTCACCTTTTATACACAAACAACAAATACTATTCTAGAGCTGTAATATGACCTACGGATACGTCTTATATAGTAAAAGATCGAAAATCTTTAGTATAACATATTTGCTGAAAAACACGAAAATATAGGTTCAGATACAAAAATGTTATGCCCAAAACATAAATTTTTTTAAATACCTATTTTCTGGAATCATAAATCTTCCCGAGTCCAAGTTTTATCACCAAACTAAATGGTTAATTTCCTCCTAAAGGCGTCCATATATAAACTTCAGTTTTTCCCAATTTTATTGTTTATTTTCAATCATTGTTTAATAATCGACAAAAGTAAAAACAATAACCATCAAATGTTTACTAACAAAAAGTTAGAAAAAACTACTTTTGTGGTTTGTTTTCAAATTGAAAGTTTTTTTTTATTTGTGTGTAATTACAAAACAGAACACAACACATGCAGGTCTATATATTTTTATTGACTTTGTGTGTATGTATATTTGAATAATTTCTTGTAATTTTTATTGAAATAATTTTGTATATATACAAACTATTTTGGTTAAAAACCAAAAAGGAATTATATGAATTTATATTTTTTGAAACAGAAAACATAAAATTTTACATTTAACTGAAAATATCAACTCCTACTGAATGTCTGTAAATTTTTATAGTTTGTTTTTTGAATGACTGATTCAAATAGTTAAAAAATATATTTCTATGAATTTCAATTGATTCTTCATTTAAAAACAAACTTTACGTATTACTTCTTAAATAAACTACAGTCGATAACGGAAAATATATTGTGAGTTTATATAAGATTCGGCATAGCCAAATTTAGCCGCTCTTACTTGTTTTTTATCTAATTTTAAAAATGAATTTTAGTTCTTTTTTGTTAATTAAAAAGTAAATCATTAATAAATAGTAATAAAACTTTAGAAAAACAATACACACAGCAATTTTATTTATGTTATGGAAAGGGCACTTCATAATAAATCAGTACACAAACTTTACCAGTATTTTTTTTATCAACTGTTCATAAATACAACCAGAATTTATGAAAAAGTTCTTAAATTAGTACATTGGCAAATTTTTCATAAAATATTCATAAATAGTATGATTTTGTTTTTTGAGTGTACGTGTTCCTGTGGAATTCGGAACGTGTCGGTACTCCCCAGGCAACTTTTAAGTTGGGCAACAGACTCTTCTCCGAGAGGCCGACTAATCTTGGGTGGTCCAACGAAGTTACTTGTGTGATTAGAGTCATATTTGGACCGCATTTGATTAAGGCCGAACCGGAGCGATTCCATCGCTATACAGAATGGATATTTCGGATATTGTGGCGGCAATAATGTCATTGTCAGGAGGCACGTACAAAGATTATGGGTCGCTTTATACGACTTCTGTAGAAACGAACATGAGGAAAGTATTCAACAATTTTTTGTTTGTGCCCGGGATGCTGCGTAGGATGCTTTCACTGGGATTGCCAGACTTTCTTGCATCTCTTTAGCTTTTTACGAAGCTCCAACTAGTTTAACAGTGGCTTCTAATTGAAAATGATCCATATGTGTTGTGACATCACAATGGATCTCAGAGTCTTAGTGTGATGGTTTAAATGATGCCAGCTGCCACTCTAACCTAACCTATTGACAAAAATAATTTTTGAGTCTTTTACCATACATTTGTAAATAATCTATGACACAAATTATTTTTAGTTTTTCTTGCATTTTTTTTAAAGATTTTATTAAAGTTTTTGGTTATTTACATATTTTTAATTTTATCAGGCTCAAAATCATAATTTTTTAATGATACTAACGAATAGTAAACACTATTTTTTTTTATTAAATGGAAAAAGAAAGAAAAAATATTAGTATGCCAGATTCCCAATAGGTTCCCAGAATTGGAAACATTGACATTTAGAATGGCAACCCTGTCAATTTGTGCTTCGAAAATCGAAGATGGTTGCCAAAGGGTTATTCTATAAATATATGGAGAAAGCTCATTTTGTACGGGTAATCATTCACTAACTGAAAAATGTAATTTCACATAATCATTTTCCTTAAAGTGTGTGATATAAATGCCTGTTCATAACCATGAGTTATTTGTGTTGGGTGGTTCAGAAGGAGGCTGAAGATAACCTGGTCGCTCGGGTCGAAAGAGTGCATTAATTTTTTTTCCATTTAATAAAAAAATTTGTGTTTACTCTTGGTTAGTATCATTAAAAAATTATGATCTTAAGCCTGATAAAATTAAAAATATATAATTAAAACAGATCAAATAATATTCAAAAAGTTTTTGGTTATTTTGGAAAAAGTTAAAAAGGAATGGAAAAAAAACAAAAACAGCACACACAGTTGGCCAAAAAATATGTCTCATACGAACCTAAAGATAATAGTTTATTTTTTATAAATTTCTTTTAATTTTTTTTTTGACAAAAAAAATTAAAAATTATTATTAGATTAAAAGAAAGGCTACGAGGGCTGATCAATAAGTTCGTGACTTTTCAAACTTCCCTCGTAGTTATATGAAATGCAACACTGCTCTCATCAAGTACCATCTTTTAATAGACTCCTGTCAAATTTTAAGCAAGTCCCGTCATAAAACCTTGTGGCTTTTTTTAAAAATAGAAAAAAGTGAATTTCGAGTGCTCATTAAATTTTTTTTTTGCGAAAAACAACCGTAAATCAAACTAAGTAAAGGCTTGATGGGGACTGTGCTCCTTCGATTTCAATGGTATAAATGTGGTTTACTGACTTTCGTTGTGTCCTTACAAGCACGGAAGATGCCGAACGTTCTGAACGCCAAGTTGAGGTCTCTACACCCAAAACAATTGAAAAAATTCACGATACGGTGTTGGCCGATCGAAGATTAAATGTGCGATAGATTGTGAAAGACATGGCATCTCACATGGCTCAGTGGTTTTAATTTTGAACGATCACTTGGGTATGAGAAAGCTTTCCGCTAGATGGCTGCCGCGTTTGCTCACAATCGACCACCAACGGAATCGTGTGACAGCTTAGTTTCCATGGCAAAAATTCATGAAGTAGACTACTAATTGCCCCTCATTCGCCTTATTCTCCGGATTTAGTCCCTAGTGACTATTTCCTCCTTCCAAACCTAAAGAAATGGCTCGGTGGAAAGAGATTTAGCTCCAACGATAAAATTATTGATCAAACAAATGCCTGTTTTATGGACCTCGAAAAATCCTGCTGTTAAACACAAAGTGAATGACGGAACTTGCTAAAAATTTGACTGTAGTCTATAAACGGGTGGTACTTGATGGGAGCAGTGTTGCATTTCATATAACTAAGAGGGAAGTTCGAAAAGTCACGGACTTATTGATCTGCCCTCGTATTAGACAGCATAAAATTCCTTCAAATTGTGATTTTATAGTCTATCTTTAATTTTCATATGTATAAAATGTATTTTTAGTCTGGTAGATCATGAAAAATTTTTTTTATTAAATTTTTTTTTAAAATTTTTTGTGTATTCTGCATGATTGCTAAATTTCTTTAATTAAAAAAAAAATTTTCCGTGATCTCGAACCAGACTTAAAATACATTTCATATACATATTCATTTAAATTTTTCATCTGCAGTACTAATTTTTTTTATATATTTATACTCGCTGACTACATATGTGTTATAAAGTTATTTATGTAGAAATGCAAGAAACAGTATTTACGATCATATATTTATAATTTTTATAAACAACTTTAAGTTCTATAAGAAGATCTTTTTTTTTTAACTGTGTTTTTAAAGATTACCAAATCTATTTATAGCGTAAACTTTTTCAACCCTCTGTCAAAGGACTTTCAGTTAAACTTGTTTTGTATTTTTCTGTTGTTGATATATCTAAAAAATGATAAAGTTTACTTGGCAAGTATTATTTAATAATTCTCAATTGTTTTTTCCTCATTTTAGTTAGCTTAAATAGAATTTTATAAATGTCTACTTTCGGCGGTCTAATATCCTCTGCATTGAAATGGTTGTTCACATTCCCTTTAAATTGTGAAATTTAAACAAATTCCTAAAAGTCTTAACAAAATTTCAAAACAAATTCCCTTTAACAAATTAAAAATGAAACAACTTTAAACTAAAAAAAAATATTCAAATAATTCAAAAACAATTTCTCAAATGTGCTTAATAGAAAAATATATATGAGCAGTAATTAAAATTATAAAAATAAAATGCAGAGATATTAAAAAGATGCGGCCGCCACTTTTTGTAATATTGTAGAAAAAAAAGAAAAAATTTGTGTCTTTAATAAGGGCTTTAATTTTACTACTTTTTAAACTAAAAACTTTTATTTTATTGAATAACTTTTGAAAATTATTAACTAGGCACCTTATGTTACTCAACAAATATGTATGAACTTTTATTTTTTGGCATGAAATACTAAAAATTATAAAACCATTTATCATACTTTATTGCATGTGTTTAAGTGATTGACATTCTTAATATTTGGCACACAGGCAAATGACATTTGCCAGCATATTATTCTTTGAGTAATAATTTTTGAAGGGGAAAACATACAAAGTCATGCTAAACAAATATCTCTATTTAGGAAATGTATTTATTGTCTTGCTTTTATTATCAACTAGCAATTTATTTATCCATTTATAAATATGTATATATATTTATGTATGATTATCCTTTTCCTGTCCTTTAGACATAAGCATTTTTGTAGGTTTAATATTGTAATCGTGCACAGAGAGAAAAAAAATTATAATTATATCAATTATTATACCATATTTAAATTAGCATTTTATTTCTTTATGAAAATTTTTAAATTATGTATAAATATTATCAGCGGTATTCATAAAAAAATCTTAAATCAAGTTTCAAATACATATTAGTTAAAAAACATTTTAAGCCTAAAAAAGGTTTATTAAAAATTCGTATTCATAATCAGTATTTTAACTAAAAGTTTTTTTTAACTTGAGGATGGCAACACTGTAGGTTTTATTTGTCACATTTATCGTAATGTTGCAAATCAATGATTACTAAACCATACGGTACTCGTTTCTATGTATTTTTTTGTCGTTTTTCAGAAAAATATTGTTTTTATTAAATAAAAAATTTATGACAACTTGTTTATTAATTAAAAAAAGAAAAAGAGTCAAAACAAAATGCCCAATAAAAGTGTTATATAGATAATGATTTTATTGTAGATAAAAAAGTATTCAAATAACCGGTTTTATTTTCTTTGTTTTGATTAAACAACACACCACTAGTTTACTTTTAATAAATAATATCAAAATATTATTATTTTTGCTTAAACTCTTTATCCGTAATTGAAAACGGGTCGCTCCTCTTTTTCTAAATTTTCGTCTGACGAATTGTTTTCATTTGGGCAATAGTTTCTATTATAAAAAAAATAAAATTAAAAATATCAAAATTTTTTTCTTTTGATCAAATAAAAAATGTCTATTATTTATTAAACAAAAACAAATAACTTATTTTGATTAAATGACAATTTTTTGCAAAAATGTTTAACATGCAAATAAACACAAAGCAAAAATGTCATTTTAAAATAGGTTTAAAATAGGGTCGAACCAATTTTAAAATTCGTTTATTTACACAAGGTTTAAAAAAGGTATTTTAAGCTAAAATTCGTTTATGAATACAATTTTAGCAAATTTTGCTTAAAATTGGTTTGAAACACTGTTTAAAATTTTTATGAATACCGCTGTTAGAGTAGAGAAAATTAAGTGGAGTTCTTATGGCCCTAAAGCGAAAACTTCAGAATTTCTGCTATCCTTAACCAGAAGCGACTTAAGAATTCTGGTGGATAAAAACGGGAAAACTGGCGTGTGATAACTGTAGGTTTTGTGAGTTGCCGGGGGATATTATGCCGTTTCCTGGAATATTATCTATTCCGAGATCTGTGATGCACCCTGCCATCAAATACGTCTGGCCTAACGTGGGGGTTATTGTTTCTATCTACACTCACCAAAAAAAAGTCTATAATGGCAACTGAAAATTTTGCTGTTATTACGGGAAATTCTGCTTTTTCAAATCTTAGCAACACATGTCTACTGACGTGTAGTACAATGAAATGTGTAGAAAAAATTAGCTGCCGCTACTAAATTTTAGTAAACTTTTTGTAAAGTGGAATTTAAAATCTGTTTGCTAAAATTAGTAAAAAAAAATTACAATATATAAGTACAATATTTAAATAGTTTTTTGTCGAGCATTAAAACTTTTTTTATTTTTAATTATTTTAGACAAAATTAAAAAAAAACAAGTAAAAAAGGGCTAAATTGGGCTGTGCCGAAACTTTTAATACCCTCCACCATAGGGGCTGAAGATGATATACATATATACTAATATGACTATGTTTTGTCAATTTATGTAACGAACTTTTGTTATTTAGTTTTAGTAATGTTATTTATTTAGTTTTAGCAATGTTATTTACAGAGGTCTGCTCTGTTAGCGACTTTAACATTATTGATTTTTACGTTAACTTAATTATTAGAGCAGTGATCGGCAAAGAGTCGCCAATGGGCGACTCACTTATACTAACACAGATAGCATGAAAATGAAAATAATAAATCAGTCTCAGCAAAAAGTATATAATTTTCTATAGAGTATTTTTTCCGCTCTACCAGATATTCAACATGGTACAGAGTTCAGCGGCAACATTTTTAAAAGAGAGGGCAAGATTTTCAAAGTTGCTATAGTGTTGAAAAACATTAAATTTGGTGTATGCAGTGCTGCCACATAAACAGTGTAATTTTTTATCCCAGTTTTTGGGATTCTTAACTGTTTACCAGTTTTTTCATGAAAACAATATTTTTTTTCAAATTATTGCATTTTTTATAGGTTTTTAGTTATATGTTGCAACAATCAATAGCATATTTATTCTCTTTATTATATATTTTTACCATAGAAATGGGAAATAATGAATATGAATAGACATAGTTGGTCAATGTGTGTGTACACACTTTAATACTTTTCATATCACAATGTTATGTTTGAATTCGTAACTATTTTTTAACACAATTGCAAATTTTTGTTGTATTTTTTTTACTTTATTAGACATGTCTAATTTTAGTAAAAATAAATAGTATAATGAACAAATATTATATTTTTATATGAAAAATCTGAAAAAATACATGAATAAAATAAAAAAGCATTTTTTTATGAAATAATCTGAAAAATCTCTAGCATCCCAAAAACCGGCAAAAAAATAGTTAAAATTGGCTATATGGCAGCACCGCTAAACACTACTAAAAGTTGCCGACCAAAACTCACCTTTGTTGCCGCCAAACTATGTTCGTGTTCTAAGAGAGTACTAAAAAGTTCGTGAGAGAGAAACATACTCTTGAGATTATATACTTTTTGGCTAGTGTCGACGGATAGTACGTACATTACACTGAACGAAATGTCTTACGAAGAAGATACCAGCGTCTTTTATTGTTGCCGTCCATTCGGGGATGGCCAGTTTTTCAAGGATGTTATAAAATATGCAATGAATGAATGTACTTACAAATTATTTTGTAGTTTGTAAGTTAAAGTATATAAAAATCTTTAATATTTCTCTATTTTTTTTTATTGATTTCTTTCTTTCTTTCTTTAATTATTTTTTTTTTTTTGATTTATTTATATATATTTTTTTCTGTATTTAAAATTCATATTTAAATAGGGAAGGGTTTGAGTTTCCCAGGCTGTAATGAGAAACTTCTTGGATCTTAAAAGATTTTAATTAAAAAAATTGATACGGAAAAATTGTACAAATTTGTATGGAAAATTTAGAGGTACCTTCACATTTTCACTCATAACTTTTGAACCGCTGAACCGATTTTGCTCATGTTAAATACCAAACTACTCGGGAGGATGTACCTTAATCTAGGTAAAAATGAGCACCCCCGCTTGCGTCTTCGCGTCGTGCTCGCCATTTTAACAGACAGACAAACAGGCAGACGGACATCGCTTAATCGACTTAAAATTGCATAAGGATCACGAATATATATACTTTATGGGGTCTTAAACCTATATTTCGACATGTTACAAACGGAATGACAAACTGATATATACCCTCACCATATATGGGGGAGGGTATAAAAATTACGACTTAAAAATTGTTAAAACATAAACGATTTTATCATTTTGTAATTTCTGTTTTGAAACATATTTTAGTAATTTTTTTTTTACTTTTAGGGTCAAATTTTAATTGTTTTTAGGGCTGATTTTTAGAACTAAAAAACTCTTAAGTGTTATTTTAAGTGGATGTCCTATTTTTAGACATGAGTCGGTATATTAACTTCCGATCCCTTTTTTAATCTTTTTTACATTTTAAGGCAATTTAAGTTTGTAGGTGTAAGTTTCAATTAGAACTAACATTTCCTTCAATATCCACTTTTTTTTAAAATTAGTAATTTTTTTTTGCTAATTTTAGCAAATCGGTCTTCAAAAATTTGTAAAATGATTTCTGAAATTAGCAACAAAAATTTGTAAATATTCTGTAAAAATTGTGTAATTTTTAAAATGTAAATAGCAAAAAGATTTGCTAAATAATATTTTTTTTTACTAAAAATCAGTACAAAAATAATAAAGTGGGATTGAAAACCGTTTACAAATTTTTCTACTAACTTTTTTTTTCTGAGCTAAACCTCTTCTAACCTGGTTTAATTTAATGTTAATACTGATTGATTTTAAGATATTTTTTTTCCGTGTGTAACGTGTACGCAAAAGGATGGAAATAGGATAAAGAACATAGCACATTGGGATGTATTCATATAAGCCATGGATTTATAATATAAATTTATTTTCTTTGGTATAGTTAGTAGTGTTTGACCTTAAGCACATCTTCGTGCTGATGCCGCAGCGGATTATTCTATTTTTAAATTTTAAAATCATTGATTTAATCCGTCAAATTATGGCCGAAACTATATTTAATAATATATCGAAGCACTGATAGGTACCAGAGAACTGCAAAATCAACTTTTTTCTTGATTTAATCTTACACAAAAAATCTTGTTCACATTTAATAATTCAACAAAATTCACTGTAGAATAAAATCAGCATCATGTTACTGAACTCGTAATTGGGATCAGTGTGAATCATCTGTCGATTATGTTTTATGCAAATGTAATCACTCAACAAAAAGTCAGCGTTGAATAAATCAGAAAAAACAACAAACAACGCGTATGAGTGTAATCATAATCAAAACAAAATAGAAACACATTTCATAAATGATATTGTGTACATTAGGTTGGGACTTAAATCCGCTTTTTTTTATTAGTAATACAATACTAAAAATATTCTTCTTTGTGAAATAAAAATATATTTTTGGAAAAAAAATTTAGGTCGATATCTCAGGCTTGCCTTATCCGGAAAAATTTAAATATTGTCTAAATTTTTTTTCTTCTATTTTGATTGGAAAATTAGGCAATATTTAACTTTAACCGGATTGGGAGAGCCTGAGATATCGACCTAAATTAAAAAAAAAAAAAATCACAAAGAACAATATTTTTGGTATAACTAATAAAAATTCTAAAAAAAACAGATTTTAGGCCCACCCTAATTTATGAAATGTGTTTCTACAAAACCACCCCCTTTTTATAGATAAGAAACTATTTTGTTTTAATTATGAATACACACATACGCTTTATTTATTGCTTTTTCTGATTTATTCTACATCAAAATAATTATTGTTGACTCAAACGAACAGAATAAAATCAATGGTATAAAAACGACCAATGATTATAAATCAGTGACACAACAATTTGCACGTCGTTTGATTGATTTAAAATCATCAACAAATATGTGTATTGGAGTATATTCAACGTTTGAACGCAAACACATATTTATTCTTGTGTTGATTGCGTATGAACGTTTTGCAATCAGCATTTGCAGTTCTCTGATAGGTACCCAGGCAGAAAAATACGATGGTAACAATGTTGTCGAACCGTATGCAATTGTCTGTTATGCGTTGCAAAACAAATGGTTGGCCTAAAGTAGATTTTTAATAAATTGTTTTGAAAAAAACAAGTAATTTTTTTTAAATAAAAAAATCAGCACTGATTCTACAAGAACGGCTTCCAAGGAAGTCCAAGGAACTTAAATGCATGGTAACTGACATAAGAACCACTTATATTTTAAAGCCATAGAACCGGTTGCAGTTAGCACAATTTCACACAAAACCAACTGTATTAGAACTTACAGTAGGAAAATATTTTAAAACTGATTCTTTTCTGTGTTCTAAATAAATATTTTTTTTTAGTTATATATTTTTAAATTTTATCAGGCTCGAGATCATAATTTAATGTTACTAACAAATAGTAAACACTAATTTTTTTATTAAATGGAAAAAAATTGTTTTTAGCTATAGAAAATACGTTTTAGTTATTATGCCTGGTCTTCATTATGCCATATGAACTGACAACAAAAACTGACTCAAATTGATTCTCGTCATTTTGTGTCAAATGCGTTTTCATTACATCTTAAAAACAGACAATAATCGATTATTATTAAAGCAGAGCGTGTCAAAGTTTTATGTCAAATTTTGGTGTGAGTTGACTGACACGCCATTTTTATTACAAAGGTCAAATGTGATGCGTATACTTTTGGCGAGCGAACAGCTGATTAGAAAATATTAATTTGAGTTAAAAAGTGTAAAAAATTTAAAAAAAAAAAGAAACAAATGGCTGCAGCTAGTGCGGCGCTTTGAGGTATTAAAACACTAAGGGCTTGGAAAAATAAAAGAAAGCATTCAAATTTATTTTTCCAGCAAAAAAAAAAGAAAAAAAATAACAGCTTTGCGATCGCCAAACAAAAAAAATTTACAACTTGTTGTCAATTTTATTTTAGATAAAAAATGCTGCCATATCTGCTGACAAACTGTAATTTGACGTTTTCACTTGTCTGTCATTTTCGACAGCAGTAAGTGTGCATAACTGACTGCAAACTCAGATGACACCATATGGCAACTCGTTTTATACAATTGCCAACAATTTGAACAAATTGACATTAAAAATGACATAGTGAATACAATGCATTAGTGAAAAATCTAGCGGTCTTGCTGTATTTAAGTGTTTTTAATAATGTTTGGCAAATAATGACGCTAAAATCAAAATTTTGGTTATTTTCTAAGAAAAAATTTTAAATTTTAATTTAAAACAGAAATATAAATAATTTAAAGTCAAAAAAAAATTAACTGATTTTACTTCATAACGGGAATTTTACTTCATACGCAGGTTTTTATTTAGAAAGAAACACAAAAATATTAAAAAGAGATGAATTTAAATTTTTGCTTTTTAGTTTTTTTTTTATTGTTAAAGGGCTTTTAGTTATAACAACTAGAACTTCATTTCATTTAAATTGAATTTTTAACTGATTTTTGTCACCTCAATTTCTCAATTTTTAGTTAGCTTTTGATTTATTATAAAGCTACTTGACTTTAAAGAACCTATCCCATGACCGATCTCTCGAGGGCATGTCACTTAATTGGTACAAAGCTTTTATTAATTAATTGTCTTGTCATCTTCGTTTTGGTTTTGGTTTTACTTTCCTTTGCATTTTAATATAAAATCAAAATAATATTTTGTAACTTTGCTATTATCCATCGAACAGAACGTTGTGCCTTGTAAGCAGAACGTTGTGTGATCAACTCCTACTGATGCCCATCGATTTTTTAAATTACTTATTTTTTTTCAATAATTCAGTGAAAATTTATTCCTAGGCACCCTGGGTGTGCCCTTTGCGTCAGTTGTGTGACTAGTTTTATGAGTTTGTGTCAAACCTGTCAAGTTTGATACTTGTTTAATACTTAAGTAATCCAAAAGTTTTCTTAAGAATTATAGTCTTGTCTGAAGTCAACCTGTCGCAAGCCCTGAAAAATTAAGAGTGTTTAAGGTATAGAAGTGGTCCGATACTCAATAAAGTTCGAACATACATGAGAGCTCACAAAAAGCCGTTATTCGGGCTTAAGTATATGTCTAATTACACTGTCCAACAAATTAAGATTTTTAGAATGGAACAGAATAGCGACCCCATTATTCTGAAAGGGTATGTTGAGTAGATCATTTTTGTAGAACAAACTTATGGTCCAGCACGTCTGAGTTTTTTTTTACAGTGGGTCAAAGTTTTAATTTTTTGGTCGAAGGGAGCATTATACTATATGAAAAAAATGCTGTAAGTTAATGTCTGAGAGAATTCTTATGGTCAGAGTTGTATTGTGGAATTGTATGAGGATTTTTTTGGTGGAAGATCATAACCCTCTAACTGGTCTCTTTATGGGCCAATTTGACCCTTTTTCGAGAAAATCAAAAAATATCCTTTAAAAAAGGACATTTAAGGATTAAAATATTCTACGAAAATGTTTGCCGGAAAATTTCAGTGGGGTCACCAAAGACACCAATGTTGTAAATAAAGCTCTTTACGCTTAATTAGTAAAATTATACACCAACATAAACAAAACAGGTAAAAACGGCGTCAAGTTCGGCCGGGCCAAACACTGAGTTCTCGCGTCTAGTCAGCTGTGACTTACAAATCGGGTGTGATATTTATTAAAATTAATAATAAAAAATAAAAGAGCTACTAAGCAGCACATATCGGGTGTGATTTTTACTAAAATTAATATAAAAAAAGAAAAATTAAAGCTTAAATAAGCATGGCGGATTCTGTTTGCAAATTAAGAGATTGGTTTTATTTTATTTGTGGACATTTTACGCACCATCAAAGCAGAAGAAAGATATTCCCTACAATTGAAGAACCATATTTTCCTTTCTTTGGAATACGATTTTTATCTGAAGCTTGGATACCAAAAACCGTATGCACTACTTGCGAAAGTGGTCTTTTGACCTGGTACAAAGGCGGTACTAAGGCGCTGCCATTTTCTGCGCCTATTACATGGATTGAACCTGAAGATCACAAATCAGATACATGTTATTTCTGTGTAAATTACAAATTTGGTAGAAGCCAAAGGCACTACGCGATAATGACATACGAAGCAACAAATAATGTCATTTTACCAGAAGTGCGCTGTGAAGGTGTTCCGGTGCCTCAACCGCCTACACATACATTTTCGGCCAATATGACAGTCGCCAATACAGAAATAACAGCGGCGGTTGAAAACATATCAGATATAAGTTACTTGCCTCTTGATGGTTTAAACATATGTCCTAATTTGATAGACCAAGCTTATTTTGAAGATCTTGTAAGAGATTTAGGACTAACAAAAGAGAAAGCTGAAATATTATGTTCCAGATTGAAAAACAGGAATTTGATAAAAGTCGATGTAAAAGTTACATTTCCAAGAAAAAGACACGCCGATCTGGAAAGTTTTGAAGCAAAAAAATAAATATGTAATTTTGCCAATTAATCGTAAAGAGCTTTATTTACAACAATGGTGTCTTTGGTGACCCCCACTGAAATTTTCCGGCAAACATTTTCGTAGAATATTTTAATCCTTAAATGTCCTTTTTTAAAGGATATTTTTTGATTTTCTCGAAAAAAGGGTCAAATTGACCCATAAAGAGACCAGTTAGAGGGTTAAGATCTTCCACAAAAATAATCCTCATACTATTCCACAATACAACTCTAACCATTAGAATTCTCTCAGACATTAACTTACAGCATTTTTTTCATATAGTATAATGCTCCCTTCGACCAAAAAATGAAAACTTTGACCCACTGTAAAAAAATACTCAGACGTGCTGGACCCTTTTCAGAATTATAGGGTCGCTATTCAGTTTCAAAAATGCTGTTGGACAGTGTTATTGGTCACGAGTCGATTGTGAAGAGTATTTTCACTTACACGCAGAGAAAAAACATGGTTGCAACATGATCACTGCTGCCATATTATACTTGCTGCATTCGGGTATGGTTGTCACAATCAAGTTATTGGTTTATAAATAGGTCATAACCATCAATATGCTCGCTATCATCATTATTTTAGTAAATATTTTTTTATTTCATGTTTGCCACTTACTATTTTATAACAATCATAATCCCTAAAAAATATGATACTCTTGGAATATGATTGTCCCAACCATATTTTTTCTCCGCGTGCATTAATTTTTTTTTTAATCTAACCTAAGTCCTGTATCAGGTTCTTCTGCGTCAGTGCTGTAACAAGTCACAAAGCACAATTCAGCCCTCCCTATGACAAGGCCGTACAAACGTCCGAGGACCGGTAACTGTCCCAATAGACCAATTACGTGGCGTGCCCTGTGACAGAGTCATTTATCAAATTAATAATTTTTTAGGTTTTTCGAAATAAAAAATGAATTATTTTTTTAAGCTTTGGTTAACAGCCAATATTTTTCACTTTAAGCTCACGAAAAATGTGTATTACTCTCTATACTATTTTAATTATCTCAATCTATCTATCTTTAAACTTTGTTCTTTAATTCATAAATTTACTACATGTGAATTGTGAACATAATAACGTGACTTTGTACTTATTATGTTTGTATCTGAAAATAAATTCATTATTTGCTTAAAAACTTTATTTTTAACAAGTTAAACAAACAATATGTAGTTAATTTGAAAATTCTTGGAAAATTTTGAATGTTTTATGTAACTTAACTTAAATATAAAAACATTAATATTTGTTTAAAAATAGTTTATAAAATAAACTTTTAGATGTTTTTGTGTTGGAAAGAAAAAAAAGAATGGAATAAATTACATAGAAATGTAAATTTACAGAATGATTTTTTTAATCAAGGATGTTGAAAGGACAACACACGCACATATTCTATGTCAGCAAATATATTTTTTATATAGACAAAATATCGATAGGTTAATATAGAAAGACCCTAAAGATCCAATTACAATTGGCTTCAGTGACTTATGCTTTGTATGAAACGTAATTTTAGAAATACATGTTTTTGATTTTAAAAAATTTTAAATTGTTGTTTCATACCGAAATCTAGCTTAAGTAACTTAAGTTTATTCTGGTTTTGCCTTAACTCGGTTTAATTTATTTTTTGGAGTTGAAGAAACAAATTTCATAAAATCTGAAAAACTTTGAATATAGAATTAGCTTAAATGGAATTCGTTTGTCTTATTCTTCACTCAAAAAAAAAAAAAAAAAAACAAAAAAAGAGAAAAAGAGAAAAAACATGAACTAAAAATTAATCCAAAATTTTCTTTAAAAAAGTTTAAAAATTTTCCACAATTTAAGTCAAATTTTATTAAAACTTTTAAAAATATTCCTAAAATGAATGAAAATTCGTATGTTTGGCTAAAAACGAAATAGTTCATATACATAAGAGAAAGTGGGTACACGAGAAGTAAATAGTACTGGGGTCGAATTACGGCATTCGTGATCGTAATTTTTCGATCGAAATTATTTTTTTATTTCTGAAAATAAAACATTTAAACGGATTTTTTTCCTTAAGGTATTTTGTAGTTCGGTCCTAGATTGGAAATAAAAGATAAAGTTGGTGTTTTCATTATTAGTATTATTGTAGTTATTTATTAAAAAATCAGTTTTCGAACGACTTCATTCGATCACGAATGCCGTAATTCGGCCCCTGTACTATTCTTATAGAAATTACCTCAAAATCCCGAAGTACTAAAATATGATAAAACTTAGTTTAGTTCAATTTAGAATTTTATTTGCTCCCATTTAGTTCAAAAAATGTGTCTAACTTAAAATTAACTAAATTTTAGAAAGGCAATCGTAAATTCAGTTTTTATATCTACTACTTTCAAATTTTCTTCAAAATTATTTTCTAAAAATTAGTTCAGATTAATTTTAATAATTTTAATAAAATATTAATTTTTTTTTTCAAGTAAAAATTTTCTAATTTTTGAGAAATAAAAACCTTAGATACAGATTTTTTTTTTATTGGAAAACGATTAACTTATTTTCAATATTTTTGTTTCAAAAAAAAGAAAAAAAAAACAACAATAAATTAAAAACAAACTAATTAGTTTTCCTAATTTTAAAGAAAAAATATTATTAAAGGAAAGAAATTAAAGTAACCATAAAAAAATTCATCATGAAATTTTTGGTTCGTGATCGTGCGTGAGCGTCAGTCAAAAATCACTCACGTGCCCTTTAATAGTTTTTTATATTGAACTTAAAGTAGTTTAACATATATTTTAAAATTTTGTTAGCAAAAGGTAAAAAATTTCGAATTTGCGCTTTTATGTAATAATTTTGTTGCTGACTACAACACAAAATATCATAACACATTTTATACATTACGGCTTAATTTCCTATAATTGACGTTGAGCCTTAATATTTATCGAAGCTAGTGCGCTTTTTCACTTAATAATAAAAAATGTTAAAATTTGTATATGTCAATTAAAGTTCAAGCTAAAAATGCCATAAAATAAACTTATAACATTTTTCCATTTTCCAATAATAACAAGAAATGTAACGGTAATATTTATGTAATTTTGCAACAATTTCCTTAAATTAGTTAATTTAAGAAGACAAAGGACCCCCAGTGTTCCTTAACCATAGATGCCGTGTGCCACTTAGCGCATCCCTTTTTGTAGTTCTCCCAAGGAGAACCATTAATTAACTACGTAAGTGATCTGGCTTTGTCACAATTTATTACGTTTCGGGATATCCTGCAGTACATTTTTTAAATTTGTTTAACTTTTTGCTAATGAAATTTAATGTATATATTTTAAATTCATAAAGTTAAGTATAATTCAATTTAATTTAAAGATAAAATGGAATAGCAAAAAGCTTGTAAAATACAGTGTCTTCACAAAGCGGAAGTCCTCCAAGAGTGGAAAAATACTTATCATATAAACAGTTTAATAGTTATTAGAAATTTTTTTATAAAATTTAAGGATAGTTTTCATTTAAAAGAAGTTCTATTTAATTTGATGTTAGGAAATATTTTCTTATTTTTAGGGAGTTAAGTCATAGTTTTTACACTCACAAAAAAAAAAAAATCTATAATGGCAACTAAAAATTTCGCTAATTTGAGCTCAGCGGTATTTTTTTTTTTGCTAATCTTAGCAACACATGTCTGCTAAAGTGTAGTACAATGAAATTTGTAGAAAAAATTAGCTGCCGCTAAAATAGAATTTAAAATCTGATTGCTAAAATCAGCAAAAAAAATTTACTGAATATTATTAATATTAGTACAAAATTTCAAATTTATTTTTTTTTATAGAGCATCGAAATTTTTTTATTTATTTTTTTTTTTTTTAAATTTTTTAGACAAAATTAAGAAAAAAATTAAGGGCTTAAAAATTTATCATTTTGTTTTTATTTGGTAGTTTCTGTTTTGAAAAATATTTTAGGCAATTTTTTTACTTTTAAGGTCAAATTTTAATTGTTTTTAGGGCTGATTGTTAGAACTAAAAAAACTTTTTAGTGATATTTTAAGTGGATGTCCTTTTTTAGACATGAATCGGTATATTCACTTCCGATCCCTTTTTTAATCTATGTAAAATTTTAAGGCAATTTAAGTTAAAAGGTGTAAGTTTTTATTAGAAATAACATTTCCTTCCTTTTTTAAAATTATTAAATTTTTTTGCTTATTTTAGCAAATCGGTTTTCAAAAATTTGTAAAATGATTTCTGAAATTAACTACAAAAATTTTTAAATATTCTGTAAAAATTCTGTAATTTGTAAAATGTAAATAGCAAAAATATTTGCTAAATAATAATTTTTTTACTTAAAATCAGTACAAAAATAATAAAGTGGTATTTAAAACCGTTTACAAATTTTTCTACTAACTTTTTTTTCTGAGTGTACTAAAAAAATGATCTAATGAACTTAAATAAAATAAAATTTTTCTTAAAACCAAGGAAACATGTCTTAACTAAAAGTAAAATTTAACATGATATCTAAACTAATAAAGAGGAAATTTTGCTGTTTTCTAATAAAAATTTAGTTCTTAATAGTAAAATTGTTCTATAGTTTAGAAATTTTGAGCAAATTTTAAGAAAAAATTCTTTTTTAATTAGAAGAAAAATTTTATTAAAGATTGCTAAAAAAGTGTCTTTGAGGTCATTTTCATTTCAATTTTTCCTTCAAATAACTTTATTTTTTTTTTTAATTTTAGTTGATTTTTTTTTTTGGTTTTGTCAGTATTGATTGAAAATTTTAATTTTAAAAAACTTTACATGCAAAAATTTGATCAGATTTTATTGGGCTTTTTCCGTTAACTCTGAAGAAACAAAAAAAAAATCAAATTACGGCCTTGTAGCATTAAGCCATCGTTATTCATAATGTAGTGCATCGGATAGACATTTATTTATAAATGCACTTTACGTGAAAATGTGTTGAATAGGTCCAATGACCAGTCATGTAACTTGTCACTTTTTCAAGGGAAAGAGTCAATTGACACTTGTGATATATTCTATGTCAGTCCTGTAACATGTTTATCTTGAAAATCATAAATATTTCGACTATATAAGTGACTTCCTAATGTATGCACATGCAGACACAATTCACCCAAAGACAGCGTATGCATCTTCTCTAAAAACTTCAACAACTTATTTATCATCTTCCTTTTAATAATCTTCATTATCATCATTATTCTATTTTACATACTGTGGTACTACAAATAATAACAATATATCAGCTACTCTCAAGTCAAGATATAACAAAATATAAAATAATACAAAAAGAAAACTTGACAGTTGATTTTATGCACTAAGGGAGGAGATTGGTTTTACTTTTCTTATCTCTTTTCCTTGTAGAAAATTTAAAAATATCCATGGGGTTTCTGTAGATTTTATCTTCACGGATATTAATAATACCCCCATTGTCTTATAGGAATTTGTTAAATATTCTTTACTTTAATAAACAGTTTAAACTAGATTTTGAGTGTAATGTAAACGCAACCTTATTCGTATTTTTTTTAACTTTTATCGGAGTATTATGTTCTAAATCGAAAAATTTTATTCTAAAGCTCTTACCAAAATAGTACACTCACAAAAATATTTACTAAATATTTTTTTGAGTGCTAAGAAATTTAACTAAGTTTTAAGAAATTTGAGAATTAATACAATTTTTTTTAAAACAAGTACGACAACATACAATTTTTCTAAATTTAGTAAAGTTTTTCTTAAAGTAGAACTTAAAAATGCGGGATTTACAGCAGATGGCATATTTTTTACACCTGGTTTGTGTCTTTAATAAATTATCTGGCATTTTGAAGCGTAAACATCTGTTTTTATTCTCACTAAATCATAGGAAGGAAATAGTTTAAAAAAGTTATTATTTTCTTCGAATTTTGTGCCAACAAAGCATCATTTGCGAGAAGTGTTGCTTAACTTCTTTAATTTGAAAAAATAAAAGAAATGCAGCTGAAGCACATCGATTGCTTACCGAAGCTTATCCTGAATATACTCAATCGTTTGTGGTGATTTTGACACGATGGCCAAGACCACCCGGGTCAACCAAAAATATTCGAAGATAATAAAAAGCATTACTCGATGAAGATTGCTGTCAAACTGAAGAAGAACTTACAAAATCATTTGCCCTCAAGCGGCAATTTCAAAACGTTTGCAAGCAGCAAGATTCATCTAAAAGCAAGATGAAACTGAGAGACGTTAAAAGACGATTTTGCATGTTTGAAATGCTGTTTAAATGGCATAAAAAGAAGTAATTTTTTTTATCGACTTATTACTGCCGATGAAAATTGGATCGAGCCTACCAGCCACATCAACGCACAGGATGACATTTCCCAACAATTTATAATCAATTTTGACAATTTTTTTTTAATTTCCCATCTAAAAATCGAAATATATATGAGCATACATGATCATACATGGCATACATGGTCATATACGTCCATACATTGTTCAATATATGACCATACATGATCTCATATATGATCATATATCTTCGGATCCGAAATTTGAGGGTATATGGACGTATAGCATACATGAATAATATATGAGCATGTATGATAATATATCACCATATACCCTCAAATTTCGGATCCGAAGATATATGGTCATATATGAGATCATGTATGAACGTATATGACCATGTATGCCCATGTATGATCATATACAGGCCCATGTATGATCATGTATGCTCATATATATTTCGATTTTTAGATGGGTTTAGAGATTTTTTTATAATGTTATGAATTTTTCAACATCAGCTATTTTTTAATTGTCAGCGGTTTATTTAACCCTGGCGAATTTATACATTCCAGTAATTTTGGCAATTTTTCTTTTTTAATTTTGGCGATAATTTTTTTAAATTTGGTAATATCTTATTTTTTTTTAATATAACGGTTTTGTCAATTTTAGAGATTTTTCTAGATCTGGCGATATTTTTCCCTAATTTTAACAATATATGCATTTCAAGGATTTTCTCTTGTTTTGGCAACTTTTTTTCAATATTGCCGTTTTTTTTATTTTTGAAAATTTTTGTTTATAATTTACGATTTTTTAAATATTAAAAAGAAGATAATTTTTTAAATTTAGTTAGTTTTTTATTTTTGCGATTTTTCTATTTTTTTTAATTTTATCGATTTTAGCATTAGTTTTTTTTGCACTTTTAGGGATTTTTTCAGTTTTGCTGATTCTTTTAATTTTAGAGATTTTTCCCCTAAGTGTAGCGATTTTTTGTGCTAAATTTGGCGACATGTTTAAATTTTATTGATTTTTTTAAATTTTGTCAATATTTGTTTTTAATTTTGGCATTTCTTTTATTTTTTATTTTAGCTACTTTTTCAAATTTGGTAATTTAGTAATTTTTTTATTTCAGTAATTTTTCAATTAATGATTTTTCTTTATTTTAGTGATTTTTAAAACTTTTTGTTTTTTTTAATATAAGCAATATTTTTCGGGTGGCGATTTTTTTAATTTTGGCCACTCCTACTTTCCCTAATTTCAGCAACTTTTTTTAGTAGATCGGTAGAAAGAATATCGACTGCATCAGGTATGGAAAAGTTGGCGTTTTTCATTAAGATTTTCAAATAACACTATAAGAAGCGGAGGATGTTGATGCAGGTCATAACTGTGTAGAAAATGAATTCCATTCAGACTAGTTTCTAATAAATTTTTCTATGTGTTCTCCATGATTATAAAACGTATATTTTTTATGTAGAAAATTAAAAAAATAATAATGTATGTATAGATCTATTTGTAGCAGATCTAATCAGATCTCGAAATTGGGTACAAGTTTGAGATGTAATTAGATCTGTTCAAATTAGGCAGAGCTGAAGCATCATATGTAATCAGATCCATTTTGATCTGGACATATAAGAAATTAAAAAATAACTTTTTTTTATGCCTTTGAAAACGGCTAAAATTTGGTACTAAATCTTCTATCAGATATAAACAGTTCATGATAAGATATAATCCTATATGACCAGATCTGCGTATATCTGGCCACAAATATCGCACTATTTTCCAGTTCGATTTTTTCGATCTAAAAATATATCTGATTAGATTTGGCCAAAAAGTGTATAACATACACCATATCTGATCAGATCTGGCGCCAGATCTAATTAGATTCAATTATATCTAACTATATCCGAACAGATCTGATTATATCTATGAGATTTTTATAGCTTAACAATAGCCTACAAAAATATTTCTTTAAGAAAAAAAAGTATAAACTATTTGTTAAAAAGTTTCAGTCAAATCGAAATTCATCTTCAGGTTAGGTTTTTCATCTTAAAATCTGAAACTTTTGATTTGACATAAGTAATCGATGCAAAATTCAATTAAATAAAATATGAAGTTTTTGCTTTTAAAATCCATTAAGCTTTATGTCAAACTACTCAAAATTTTACTTTTTTTATTGTGCTTAAATTTAAGCTTTTAATGTGCTGTATTTTATTTTTCTAGTTAATATAAAAGAAAGAAAATATATATATATATATATATATTTTTTTAAATTTCAACTTTAAAAAAACAATCACTTTGTTAACAAATTTCAGATTGTTAGATGAAAAGCGCAACCAGATAAATAACAAATTAATTCTAACTTTCCAAGTATAGTTAGTTGCCTAACCCTGTTGTATTGCTTTGAATTAATAGATCGATCCACCCTAATGTATGTATATCTGTGTTTAAGTAACTGTGTCGTACTCTTGTTGTATGTATATCCCGTAAAGCTGATGCAAATCCTTGTCATATATGATGCGTATGAAAATTGAAATTTTAACATTCATAACTCGATTTGACTTGACTTTAATAACATAACTTTTCTTATACTTTCCTACTGTTTTATGTTACCATCCATCCTATCTATTTCTTAATCAATTCTTAATATCTTATATCCTTTTTAACTTAAATGTTTCCTTTGCCTTTAGCAATTGTTGACTGACTAAATGTATGTATGTTAGTTGCGGTAGTAGAATGTCAATTTTTGGTGTTGTTGTTGATGCAATATGTATCTGTAAAGTGTTTTAAAGTGAGTTAGTCAGTCAGTGCGTTGGTTGATTAACTGGTTGGTTTCATTTGCTTCCATATTCTCTATTATATCATTCAAGTTAGTTTCCTTTAGTTTTTATCAATGTCAGTTGTCCTTACCATACTCCAGCATATGGTTTCATTTTTAGTTTTATTGTTTATAACGCAAAATATCACAATTTGTGTCATTTATGTTATAAATTTATAAGATGTTTTTTATTGTTACTAAAAATTCATAATCCTTAGATCTGTGATGTGTAAGTGAATAAATTAATATAAGTTAATATGAAATCCTCAGCTTATTATTGGTTTGACCCATTAACCATTTTTGAAGAAATTTGGTTAGGAGTTGACAAAATAAAATATCCTCTATCTGATTTCAAAACATGCTTCTCTATATCTATTATCATATATGAGATATCCAGTGTCGAATTTGATCTGGCTGCCAATTTTGCATACAAAAATTAAAATATGTAGCCAAAAGATCCACAAGCCTACAAATATGCCATTGTTAAAAAAATATGGTCCGGCAAAGAAATTTAAGAAAAACAAAGAGTTTTTTTTAGAGGTAGCACATCGCTTTTGAAGAGTCATAGTTGTAAAGCGTGTTTTTTTAGAGTGCCACAACTTTGAGTTGGCATCACTGCTTTATTTGACAACCCATTTAACAGCTGGTAGTTGCTTTTTGTTTAGTTTGCTTTGAAATTTCATTATGAATCGACTTACATCAGAGCAACGCGTTAAAATTGCTGAAATTTTTAATCAAAATAATTGTTCTTTTAGTCAAACTCATCGTGCACTTCTTCCATTTTATGGCGTACATAATCGTCCTTCAGAGCGGCCCATTTCTGGTTGAATGGGTACGTAAATAAGCAGAATTGTCGTATTTGAGGTGAGAAGAATCTACAAGAATCTACAAGCTTTTGTCGAAACACAATTACATCCACAGAAAATTACGGTTTGGTGCCCTTTATGTTCTGGCAGAGTCATTGGCCCATATGTCTTCAAAAACGATGATGGTGAGAATGTTACTGTCAATGGTGAACGGTATAGGAACATGATTCGAAATTTGTTCGTACCTCAATTACGTGGCATTAATCTTGCTGATATGTGGTTCCAATAGGACGGAGCCATATGCCACACATGGGGGCGCTACAATTGATTTACTCAAAGAAACTTTTGATTAAAAAATAATTTCACGTAATGGCCCAATAAATTGGCCACCAAGACCCTGTGACTTAACCCCATTGGTTTTTTTTTTCTTTGGGGTTATGTTAAGTCACTTGTCTACGTCGATAAACCACAAACAATTGAACACCTAGAAATCAACATTCGAAGAGTTATCGGCGAAATACGGCCGCACATGCTGCGAAAAGTTGTTGAAAATTGGTGTTCCAGATTACGCCTTCTGCGTGCCTTCTACGTGGCGGCCACCAGAGAACTGCAAAATCAACTTTTTTCTTGATTTAATCATACACAAAAATTCTTGTTCACTTTTAGTAATTCAACAAAATTCACTGTAGAATAAAATCAGCATCATGTTACTGAACGCGTAATTGGAATCAGTGTGAATCATCTGTCGTTTATGTTTTATGCAAATGTAATCACTTAACAGTGTTCAGTAACATGATGCTGATTTTATTCTACATTGAATTTTGTTGAATTATTAAAAGTGAACAAGAATTTTTGTGTATGATTAAATCAAGAAAAAAGTTGATTTTGCAGTTCTCTGGCGGCCACATGGCAGAAATTATATTTAAGCATTAATATCATAAAATATTTTTCTCAATAAAGCCCGTTTTATCGATATTAAAAATATATTTCCTTGTTTTATTAGGATTTAAACTTGTATCACTCTATAAAAAAACACCCTATACTTTTAATATCATTTTAAATATTTTAAAAATTGCGAAAAATTAAATATAACTATTAGGATCGCAACTAATCAAATCCAATATATTTTTGGGTGTACATTACGAATATGCAATCAAAATTAAATTAGGAAAATTTCATACAAATATTGTTCCACTTTTATCAAGAAATTTGCTTATATTTTGCTCGGCGTAAAAATCTTTTTTGAATAATTGCATGTCCACGGAATGTCTTTCTATGTGAGTCCAGGTTTTTGTTAACGATTTAATTTTAATACGCTAAATAATAGCGAAAAACTAAAAAAGTTAAATTTTACATTAATTTGTAAGGATAACTTTCACCCTGTCAAAAATTAAAAACAATGTCATGTCTAATGAAAGTTGGATTTCTCGATGACAACGTTTTTAGGTAGATAGGAAAATAGCACAAAAAATGGAATTTTGTTGAGTTTTAATAACATGCAAATAATTTAAAAACCACAAATTTGTTTTTAACTTTGATTGTAGATTCGTAATTGCCATAAAAATTGAGAAATTGACTTACAAAAAATCGATTTTCTTTGTGCCATCACTAGCAAACTGGCATTGCAGAAAATAAACAAAACAAAAAAAAAAATATTGAACAAAGTAAAATGAGCGGCAGATGTAAGAATTTCATTCTTATATCTACCAAAATTCTTCTTCATCATCATCTTCTTCCAGAATGGCCTTTAATATTTCAATGTACTGCATTAAAATTCTGGTTTCTTCTTGCAATAACTACTCCAATGATTAATGCTTATTTTATTTTTAACTAAAATTATGCGTCTTTTTCTTTTATTTTTTTTGACAGCTAAATAAATAACAGATGAAAGATGTTGCCAATGTAAACACTTGTTTCACGTTTTCAACATCTTCCATGCGTTTCACAAAGATGTTGTTCAGTGTGAAAAGCCTATTAATTACTTGGTAATGTCTGTTTTTGCTGGGTATATAAGACATTAGCAAGTTAAATTTTTACTTACATCTTTTCAGAAAATTTCGATATTTTGACTAAAATATGTGTTTTTATGTATAAAAATCGCGAACTAAAGTTACTAATTTTTTTTTTTAATTTTGATCTCATATTCCTTTAGGCACATTAATTAAGACTATATTGGAAAATTTTATTAAATTATGGCGTATAGTTTAAAACTAATTCAATGTAAAGTCAATCCTACTTTTTGTATAAATTACTCTAACGACAAATTACTAATTCTTAAAAGTTAACTTCTTGTACTACCTCTACATATAAACGAATTTTGTTAAAACTTGGCACAAAGAGTTTTTAGACATAAAGTAATAGGGGCAACATTGTGGAGATTGCGAATTTAAACTTTGATGCTTTTTTGGACCACTCTAATGTACACCTTCTTTATCGTTTTTCTCGATAACGACTTTTTGGCATATGGGTTAAACCAATAATAAGCTGACGAAATATTGAGTAATTTGTATACCCTTCACCACAGGTGGAAGGGTTTATATAAGTTTGTCATTCCGTTTGTAATTTTTACAATATTGATCTTAGACCCTATAAAGTATATATATTCTGGGTCCTTATGTAGAGCGAAGTTGATTTAACGATGTCCGTCTGTCCGTCTGTGTGTTGGAATGGGGTTTCCGAAGAACCCAGACATGATGAGGACTTCATTGTTATTTATTTCTGTTAAATGTGATCATTTCTATTTGCTATTAAAAATCAGCCAGATCGGTTAATAAATGGCTGAGATATTAGCAAAAAAACCAGGACTACCTCTAATTTTTTCCGTAAAATCCCTTTGTTTAATATGTATGTAGAATTTGACGCTTAACAAACACATCCATGTGTTAAAATTCTTTTCTTTCATCTCCACCTTTTATACACAAACAACACATATACAAAGATTTGTCATTTAAATAAAAACTAAACAAATCTCTAATGAACGAAGACTTTTATATACATATGTTATTCTATTGACGATGATTTTGTGTGAGCTTCAATAGCTCAGTTGTCTAGACGCTATGCCACAAATACTTTTTTTTCTCTAAGGCCGCGGGTTCGAATCCCGGTCAATTCACTTTTTTTTTTATTATTTTCTTAAGACTTTTTTTTTTTTTGTTTATTTTTGGTTTTTTTAACATTTAATAATTCATTTATATAAAATTTTATATTAATAATTAAATAATCCAAAAATAGGCTAAAAACATCAAAATTTTTATAAAAACCCTTTGATACAAACAAAATACAAACGTTTTTATACCCTTCACCACAGGTGGAAGGGTCGCGGGTTCGAATCCCGTTAAATTCTCTTTTGTTTGTACATTTTGTTTTTTATTTTCTTAAGATTTTTTTTTTGTTTATTTTTTGTTTTTTTTTTTAACATTTAATAATTAATTTAAATACAATTTTATATTAATAATTAAATAATCCATAAATAGGCTAAAAACATCGAAATTTTTATAAAAACCCTCTGATACAAACAAAATACAAACGGTTTTATTTCTATTTTTTGCTCCGATTAAAAAGAATTTATTAAAAGATTTTTAAACCATTTTATTTCTCATATATTAAGAAAATTTTATACATAATTTGAGTGCAACTATTTTAGGTCATAACTTATAATAATTTATAAAAAAAAAATTATAAACTATTTTCCTTCAAATTTTTAAAATTAAGCTGAAGAAATTAAAAATATTTTTAATAAAAAAGCGAAATAAAATCCCAAATGCAAATTTGCCAGCTAAATCAAACGTTTTTGTAGAAATAAAACACATGCAGTTCTAGTGATTTCTTTTAACGATTTGTTGAAATTCTTTTCTTTCACCTCTTCACCTTTTATACACAAACAACAAACACTATTCTAGAGCTGTAATATGACCTATGGATACGTCTTATATAGCAAAAGATCAAAAATCTTTAGTATAACATATTTGCTGAAAAAACTCGGAAATATCGATTCATATACAAAAAAGTTATGCCCAAAACATACATTTTTTTAAATACCTATTTTCTGGAACCATAAATCTTCCCGATTCCAAGTTTTATCACCAAACTAAATAGTTAATTTCCTCTTAAAGGCGTCCCTATATAAATCTGTCCATTCCATATTTGTCCATATATAAACTTCAGCTTTTTCCCAACCATGGTGAATGGTATATAAGATTCGGCATAGCCGAATTTAGCCGCTCTTACTTGTTTTCATACATACTATTTTTTTTTGAATAATTTTTATTTGCAGTCATATTTTCAGATTATTCAACATAAATTTTAAAATAGTAAGTTAATTTTTATGTGTTTTTAAATATTGTTTAAATATTCAACCGCATTTCCTTGTTTTTCGTTAACTCGAATTTTTTATTTCTTACAAAAATATTGTAATTTTGGTTTCCCATTCTAATATACTATTAAATTTAAGTACCGTACGAGTTTCTACCGAAATTACAGTCGTAATCGTAAAAAGTATACTCGTACAATTTATATTGTACTAAGAAGCATTTTTTTTACAATGAAGGAATTACACAGTTTAGGTACACTCAAAATATTTTTATTGTAATTGACTGTAGTTTATTTAAAAAGTTATCCGTACATTTGTTTATAAGGGGTTAGGTGGATCGAAGGCTTAAAATAGCGTATATTTACAAGATTTTTATATAATATTTAAAATTAATTATTTTATTCAAACAATTTAATATATGTTACAAGTACTTTTTGAAATTTTGAAAATTCAGCCATTGGGACCTCATTTTCCTTGACCTTTCAAAAAAAAAAAAAATAAAATCCCTCGGCGTAGTCAGGCTAACTCATGAGTGGTTCATCAGAAATAAAAACCCCAAGTTTTTTTCTGTTAGCAGAGATGTACGAGTATAAAGTTGGTGATTTATAGGAAAAATTTAAATAAGAACTTTTGGCATAGTTGTGAACAAAAAGTCACACTTTTTACCACGTATTGCCTTATTAAATAAGTTGTTATAAAAACATCCTTCGTTTAAGTTAAAAAAAAATGAACCCAAGCTTAAAAAATGTACATTTTTCAACTTCTTTTTTTTTGTCAATTATTTAAAAAAATAAATTACAGATTAACTGTTGCAGTTAATATTTTCATTTAAAATGTTTTTTTTACAAAAAATATTTTTATTTTAAATGAAAAGTCGTTTATTTTTACAGACATTGTATTTAAAAGCGATAGTTGAAATATCATTTATTTTTACAGATTTTGTAGAAATTTGTTGACAGTTAAAAAAATTAATATGGACAATATCATTTATTTTTACGGATTTGTGGTTATTTTGTTAACAATTAAAATGAATTAAAAGTTATTTATTTTTAGGGATATTGTAAGTTAATTTTTTTAGCATTTAAAAATAAATAAAAAGTTCTTTTGATTTAAATAAAATATTAGTAGACCAGTTTTTAAGTGACTTTTCATTTATTTTAAATTACATTTTCAGTTAATTTTAAATATAAACTATTTTGAGTGTATTTATAAATGTTAAATGCAAAACAGCAAAAACTACAAAAATTATATAATTTTATAGTGATAGTAAGTTAGCATTTAAACTGTGAATTTTTTTTAAAAATTACCAGTAGCTAAGTCAGACGTTTAAGTTAAGTTAAGTACTACATGACATTTGCTTGTGCAGTAATTGTTGCATTTAACGGTAATTGCAGTTGTTTTTTGTATGAAAAAAATACATAAGAAACCAACTAACAAAAATAGCTGTATTTATACATAAGAGTTTTTTTAAGCAGTTATCCCAGCAAAAAAATAGCAATAAAAGAGAAAAAGAAGCAGTGATTTTGATTCCAGTGTTGTGAAAATTTGAATCATAGCATCTAAAGCAATTCTTTAGGGTTTGGTGAAAAATGTCATCTTTTGATGCTCCTAAATAAATGTTGAATTTTTAATTTAAATTTTAACAGGCCATCAATAATCAGGCCTTAACGTTATTTTCACAATGGCCCGCGCTTCTACTTGGGAATTTAACTGACACATTTGTTTGTGTTCTCCATATAAAGTTTGAGTTTGACTGTTGGTTAAATTATAACGGGACATTCAGTAATCTAATCTTATTATACCCTCCACCATATATGGTGAGGGTATATATCAGTTTGTCATTCCGTTTGTAACGTGTCGAAATATAGGTTTAAGACCCCATAAAGTATATATATTCGTGGCAAATGTATATTTATGTTAATTTTTTCTTTTATAAAAAAAATACACATGAATAAAGTGCAATATTGTGCTCTTAAACATATAAATGAATATTGATTTAAAAAATTAAGGTATAATTTGCACATAAAACATATATGTTTTATAGTTTTTGGCAAATATTCATTTATGTTACGAAGAAAATAGAAAATCAATAATACTCTACTGCATATTGTAGCACTATATAGCTAATGGAGACTAACTCTGCTGCAAAATATGCCTAATGGAGAGAATGCACCTTCTGATGGGCCATCTATTGACAAATAGTTAAAACTCATGTTCTTTCTTTAATAAATTAATTTCTTTGCTGTATTCTCTCTATTAGAAAAAACACTTGGATTGTTTAAAGAAAGAACATTCGTTGCAACTATTTATCAATAGGTGGCGCATCAGAAAGTGCATTCTCTCCATTAGGCATATTCAGCTGCAGAGCTAGTTCCCATTAGCCGGAACAAAATTGAGTATTTGACAAAAACTATGCTTTAAAATGTGTTTTTTGTGCAGTCCATGTCTAAAAAAAGTAGTGAAAATGTAAAGGTGCCTCTAAATTGCCTATACAAATTTAGTACAATTTCATAGTAGCGACTGGTACATAACATATTTTTTCACCAGTCGCTTAGCAGTAAATATTTTGTGTTCACCTCAAACATTTTTTCACCACTAACATTTTTTTCACCTCTAAATTTTTTTTTTCCAACAAAAAAGTTCTTTTCACATCTAAAAAAGTTTTTCACCTCCAAAAATTTTTGCACCTACATAATTTTACTTCAAAAGTTTTTTATATTATTCGTATCAAAAACAGAAGGGGATCTTTGTAGGATATTGGTGGAGGGTATTCAAAGATTCGGCAAAGCCGAATTTAGCCCTTTTTTACTTATTTATTTAATAACTTTATTCGAAATTCTTGCAGTTTTAACAAGAATAAATTTTGGATAACTAAGATTTTAAGAATTTAAAATGTGGTGAATTGTAAGTTAAAAATTGATAGAAATCACTTATACTTGATAACTTGTTTCAAAATAATCAAAGCTTATATGGAAATAAAGGGTGTCCCAAGAAGAACGCAATTTTTAAATTTTAAATAAAGCACAGATATTTAAAAAAAATCGTGAAACTTTATTATATCGTAAAGTAGACAGAATGAGGTTATGTATGGAACAATATATCGTGCAGATGGCCGCCGTGGCTTTGCTGCCATGAACGCGATCTTTTAATGAAATTTTCAATGAACGTTTTGCATGAATGCTGCGGTATTTCATTAATGCAGCGTCCAATTTCCTCTTTTAAGGCTTGAGTCGTCGTCGGCTTATTCGCGTAAACCATCGACTTCAAAAAACACCAAAGAAAAAAATCGAATGGTGTTAAATCGCACGATCTAGGCGGCCAATTCTGATCTCCAAAACGCGAAATAACACGACCGGGAAATGACTGATGCAGCAATTGAATTGTTTCTCTGGCTGTATGACATGTGGCGCCGTCTTGTTGGAACCACATGCCCTCCACATTCATTTCTTCAATTCTAGGCAAGAAAAAACTGGTAATCATTTCACGATACCGAACACCATTGACTGTTTGCGCTTGACCTGCCTTATTTTCATAAAAAAAGGTCCAATGATTCCTCCAGCCCAAAAACCACACCACACAGTGACACGTTGAGGATGCCTTTGCTTCTCGTGAATCACTCGAGGATTTTCCTCACCCCAAATGCGACAATTCTGCCTATTGACGAAGCCATCAAGATGAAAATGGGCCTCGTCACTGAAGATGATTTTATCGGCAAAATCAGCATTTTCATGTTGTCTCTCCAATACCCAATTAACGAACTTTCTTCGCTGTCCATGGTCAGCTGGCTTCAGTTCCTGAGTCAATTGAACTTTGTATGCATGAAGATGCAAATCTTTCGTCAAAATTCGCTGCAAAGTGGATTTGGAGACACCAATTTGCTGAGCTCGGTGTCGAATTGAGGTGGATGGAGTTTGAGCGACATCATCACGTACAGCTGCGACATTTTCGGTCGATCGACCTGGTCGATGGCGCGTTGTTGTCTTTACATCACTAACAGACCCAGTTTCGGCAAATTTATCCATTAATCTCTTTACAGTTGACTCTTTTGGAGCATTATTGTGACCCCAAATTGATCGCAATTTGCGAACTGTAGCCGCAAAACTTTCACCATTTTGGTAAAACAATTTCACAATGAGAATGCATTGTTCATTCGTGTAGCGCTCCATTTTTACTAACCTCGTACCTTCTACTAGCAAACAATAACAATTGTTCAAATGTCAAACAATGACACTTCGAATGTTGCTAGATTTAAAAATTGCGTTCTTCTTGGGACACCCTTTATAAAGATATAACGTGACGCCTAGCCGAAACCTCTGAAGCTAGGAAGTTTAACCTCCGGCGTGGACATCATTTCACGGTCTGTCCAAGCGCTTAAGCTACAAATTTATAATATATGTTGCCTGGAGTATGAATCGCCAATTGTTAGGGTGAAATTTGAATTATGAATGTGTTTTTTGGATAAGCCGAGATTTCTTAGAAATTCTTACGGGGAGGGGCAAAAATGTAAAAGTCTCCCCCATGACGATCTGTCTAAACCCTATTGGCTAGCAACATGAAATTTTAAATAAGTGTTTCTCGGAGAATGGTAAATCCACTGATTAGACGGGAGTTTTTTAAATTCTTACGGACAGGGGCGTATTCAAAGGAGGGTATTCAAAGATTCGGCAAAGCCGAATTTAGCCCTTTTTTACTTATTTATTTAATAACTTTATTCGAAATTCTTGCAGTTTTAACAAGAATAAATTTTGGATAACTAAGATTTTAAGAATTTAAAATGTGGTGAATTGTAAGTTAAAAATTGATAGAAATCACTTATACTTGATAACTTGTTTCAAAATAATCAAAGCTTATATGGAAATAAAGGGTGTCCCAAGAAGAACGCAATTTTTAAATTTTAAATAAAGCACAGATATTTAAAAAAAATCGTGAAACTTTATTATATCGTAAAGTAGACAGAATGAGGTTATGTATGGAACAATATATCGTGCAGATGGCCGCCGTGGCTTTGCTGCCATGAACGCGATCTTTTAATGAAATTTTCAATGAACGTTTTGCATGAATGCTGCGGTATTTCATTAATGCAGCGTCCAATTTCCTCTTTTAAGGCTTGAGTCGTCGTCGGCTTATTCGCGTAAACCATCGACTTCAAAAAACACCAAAGAAAAAAATCGAATGGTGTTAAATCGCACGATCTAGGCGGCCAATTCTGATCTCCAAAACGCGAAATAACACGACCGGGAAATGACTGATGCAGCAATTGAATTGTTTCTCTGGCTGTATGACATGTGGCGCCGTCTTGTTGGAACCACATGCCCTCCACATTCATTTCTTCAATTCTAGGCAAGAAAAAACTGGTAATCATTTCACGATACCGAACACCATTGACTGTTTGCGCTTGACCTGCCTTATTTTCATAAAAAAAGGTCCAATGATTCCTCCAGCCCAAAAACCACACCACACAGTGACACGTTGAGGATGCCTTTGCTTCTCGTGAATCACTCGAGGATTTTCCTCACCCCAAATGCGACAATTCTGCCTATTGACGAAGCCATCAAGATGAAAATGGGCCTCGTCACTGAAGATGATTTTATCGGCAAAATCAGCATTTTCATGTTGTCTCTCCAATACCCAATTAACGAACTTTCTTCGCTGTCCATGGTCAGCTGGCTTCAGTTCCTGAGTCAATTGAACTTTGTATGCATGAAGATGCAAATCTTTCGTCAAAATTCGCTGCAAAGTGGATTTGGAGACACCAATTTGCTGAGCTCGGTGTCGAATTGAGGTGGATGGAGTTTGAGCGACATCATCACGTACAGCTGCGACATTTTCGGTCGATCGACCTGGTCGATGGCGCGTTGTTGTCTTTACATCACTAACAGACCCAGTTTCGGCAAATTTATCCATTAATCTCTTTACAGTTGACTCTTTTGGAGCATTATTGTGACCCCAAATTGATCGCAATTTGCGAACTGTAGCCGCAAAACTTTCACCATTTTGGTAAAACAATTTCACAATGAGAATGCATTGTTCATTCGTGTAGCGCTCCATTTTTACTAACCTCGTACCTTCTACTAGCAAACAATAACAATTGTTCAAATGTCAAACAATGACACTTCGAATGTTGCTAGATTTAAAAATTGCGTTCTTCTTGGGACACCCTTTATAAAGATATAACGTGACGCCTAGCCGAAACCTCTGAAGCTAGGAAGTTTAACCTCCGGCGTGGACATCATTTCACGGTCTGTCCAAGCGCTTAAGCTACAAATTTATAATATATGTTGCCTGGAGTATGAATCGCCAATTGTTAGGGTGAAATTTGAATTATGAATGTGTTTTTTGGATAAGCCGAGATTTCTTAGAAATTCTTACGGGGAGGGGCAAAAATGTAAAAGTCTCCCCCATGACGATCTGTCTAAACCCTATTGGCTAGCAACATGAAATTTTAAATAAGTGTTTCTCGGAGAATGGTAAATCCACTGATTAGACGGGAGTTTTTTAAATTCTTACGGACAGGGGCAAAAACGCAAAAATCTTTACATTCACCATCTGCCCAAATCGCTTGGTATGAAATCTGAAAATTTAAAATATGTTTATGGAATTTTCGCCAGGAAAATTGGGGTTCAAAGGGGAAAAGACTTAACGGATTGCTAAAAACCGATTTGGCTAGAGGTCATCATGGTTTGTCATGATGATGGAACGGGAAACGAAATTAAGACACTAGACAAGGGGAAATTAAAACACTAGACAAGGGGAATCAAAACACTAGACAAGGCGAAAGAAATGTAATGGAATAAGTGGAATTGAAACATTAAACAAAGGAAACGGAATGGAATGAAACGGTGAACTAGTGAAATTGAAACACTAAATAAGGGAAATAAGATGGAACGGGGTGGAATTACAACACTAGACAAGGGTAACGAAGTGAAATGTAACGGGTATTTCAATACCAGACAAGAGGAACGAAATGGAATGAAACACGAAACCAGTGGAATTGAAACTATTATTATTTTTTAATTGGTGCATTATTAATGCTAATGAAGTTTATAACGATTTTTTTTTCAAATTCTAATAAGAAAGTGATAAGAATTCGGTTAAAAGGGATAAAATGTTCCCCCTAATCAACCAGCCCAAAGCGAAAAACTTAGAAACTTGAAATTTTGCCTGTAAGTTTCCCCTCCGATTTAGACTTTTTTGGAACTTTAAAAAAAACGCGATTAAAATCACACTGAGGTATGTGTTAAGTCACTAAGATACTTTTTGAATTTTCAATAAAAACATGTGAAAATTCGAAATAAAAATGGAAAATATTTTGAAATTTTGCATGTAGGCTGCTACTTCGGTGTAAACATATTTACAAATATTGCGTTTATTTTATTTAATTCTTGTTTTTTTTTTGTATTTTTTTATTTTGTATTGTTGAAATATTCTAAAGGCCCAACCACAATTGACTTAAGTGGCGTAAGCTTTGTTTTGGTATGAAGCGAAATTTTAGCAATCCAAATTTTTAATTTTAAAAAGTTTTTATTTCATACCGATACCTTACTTAAGTCACTTAAGGTAAATGTAGTTCGGCCTTAAGTTTGCAAAAAAAATATTAAGACAATTAAATTGCATCTCAACGCATATAAACATAATAACTGTAGTGCTGTCTGGAATATGGACTTAAAATTTTTATAAACGAAAGAAAAAAATTGTATTTCTTATATTTTTAAAAATATAAATATTTTTATAACACAAAAAAAAAATTGTACAAATAGTAGATTCTATCAAGTCTGTCAGTTGTTTAAAAATGTTTTAAGTTAAATATTTCTCAGTTAATTTTAAGATATTTTCAGTTATTTTTACAGTATTCATTAGCTATTTATTTTCTTAATAGTTAAAATTAACTATCTTTTGCTTTAACTGTTTTTTTCAGTAGATTCTACCTAAAAAAAAATTTTAGTGTAAGCAAATATTTTTTTTAAGGCTGGGTTTTTATATGATATTAACCCTTTACACATGTTGATATATATAAAATGTTTATTTTAAATAATATTCCTCTTATAAAATGTCTAGAGGCACAATGTCATAAGGTTTATTAAAACTTTTGGAAATTTCATTTAACACTTTATAATAAAAAAAAATATTTAAATCTTAAATTTCATTTAAATCAAAAATTTATGATGCTCCTACATATGCCACACATATTTAACTTTATGAAATTTTTATTTTTATAACATTCCATAAATAAAATCTACTTTTTTTCCATACAGTAATTTATCATTTAACCAATAAAAATGAAATCATATTAAATCATATATCAAATTTTATAAGTGATATTGATTTTTATGTGGGAATATTTCATGAATGTTTATAGTTACAGGCGAACATTTTCATTCATGTTTCTATTTCAGCTTAATTAATGTGTAGTGTATTAAAGTACACCTAGAAAACAGATAAGTGCTCAAAACTGAATTTGTTGCTAATGGAATGATTTGGCTGCAGCCATTTTTCGATTGTGACTATCCAATTATTGTTGATGCATGCGAAATTCTGTTGTCACAGTCAATTTACCGTTTTTGTAACCGATAAATTCAGTTACCACAACTGATCCATTCGATTGGCAAAGAAGTCGGTTGCCAACACGAATTGTTCTTCACTATGTGGAGAAATTTTTTTTTTCTGAAATACAGGTCGAATATTGTGATACATGGTATAAAAGTATTTGGAAAAAATTTAATCAAATTCAGACAACTCTAGGACTTGCAGTCAAAGATTAAGCTTAAGAAAATTCTTTTTGTTATAACACAATTGATTTGAAAATGTCATCTTTTGGGCGTATTGAGTCAAACAATTTTCATGGGGGTAAAAATGAATAATATAAGATTTAATGTCGTTTAAAATTTAACACCGTACATATATTTTTTGAATATATAAATAGCTCTGAATATGAAAAAAACAATTTCATAAAAAAATAGACTGAGGGCAGACCTCTAAGAACATAATTCCTTAAATCAATTTTCTAATCTGATTTAAATTTTGACGAATGAGTTAGCGAATTCATTTTTCTGATTGAATTATTTACTACCATGATGCAATCTTTATCTTATTAGAAATATCAAGTTGATTTAAATAATTCTTTTTATAAATCAAACGAAATAATTAAATTTTAAATAAAAGGATCAAATTAATAATGATTTAATTTGTGAATCAAAGAAAAAGAATTATTTTTATTGTCGAATATGATTTGATTCGCGAAAGAAAATATTTTGTTTTAAGTCACGATTAATTTAATTTTAAACCCGTAGAGTTTCATAGAATTTTTATAAAACAGCTACAGGGTGATTTTTTTTATCAATTTATATGATAATATAAATTAACACACTCCGATAATTCAAATTTCTTTTCCCGTTCCATTTCGTTCATATAAAAATTGGCACCCTGTGGCTGTTTCATAAAAATAGGTACGTCGGAATGTCTTCCGTAGTATATAAATACTCTTTCGTAGTATACACTCAGAATATTATGTAGTTAACTGTTTGTAGTTTAATAAAAAAGTTTTCCGTTCCATTTAAAAATAAATGTATCTTCCCATTTATTTTTCAAAGAAACATCTATATTAACTTTTTTATACATTTATTCGAAATAATTTACTATCATTTACCGATTTTTTTCAGTTTCATTTATTTTTTTCTTTTGTTTGAAATTTAATAAAAATTTACCCACAAAACGGAAACTTGTGGTTTATTTGTGTCCGTAACAGTTATTACAAATTTAAATTTTGTTTGCTGTCTGTTTCAAAAAAAAAAAAAAAAATATTCAAAAAATTTCAATTTGTTTTTTATTTAAATTGGTTGTATATATACAAAATTTTTCAATACAATTTACAAGAACTTCATAAACACACATACATATACAAACACATTTATACAAAAAGTGTTTATAGCTTCATATGCATACATATATTGTATTGTTACGAGTATATTAAAAAAAAATACAAAAACGGAAATAATTTCAAATAAATAAATGAAAAAACATTTATTTTTTAAGGATTGGTAGGTAAGATATTGACATTTATTTTAACTGATTATATCATTTGTTTCTTACGGATGTGTCAGTTGATTAATCAACATTTAAAAATAAATAACAAATGGCATTTAATTTAAATGAAAATTAAGTAGACCGGGTTTTAAATGAAATATCATTTCTTTTAAATGATATTTTCAGTTATTTTAACTTACAAACGTTTTTAAGTGTATTAATACTCTAATAGAGCAGACATTTTGTTCATTTTACAAAAAGGCGAATAATTATTATCCCTTATTTAACCCTTTTCTTTTTAATAACTAATTTATTTTTTTGAGCTTAAGGATTGTTTTTTTATGAAAAAAGATTATTTATTTTTCAATATTTCGCTACTCCATTGTGTAGCATCTTCAGGAAATAAAAATACGGATCAATAAGTCCGTGACTTTTCGAACTTCCCACGTAGTTATATGAAATGCAACACTGCTCCCATCAAGTACCACTTGTTAATAGACTACTGAACTTGAGCAAGTTCCGTCATTTACTTTCCGTTTAACAGCTGTTCAAAACATACAACCTCGTGGATTTTTTTTTTTAAATGGAAAAAAGAGAATTTCGAGTGCTCATTAAACATTTACTGACTTTCGTTGTGGTCGCACAAGTAAAAATGACGCTGAACGTTCTTGAGGTCAATACACTCGAAAATGTGTTGGCCCATCGAAGAGTAAAAGTGCGTGAGATTTTTGATGCCATAGGCATTTCATATGGCAGTGTAGTTTCGTTTTTAAATGATCAGTTGGATTTAAGAAAGCTGTCTGCAATATGGGTGCCGCGTTTGCTCTCAATTGACCATAAACGTAATCGTGTGACAAGTTCAAAGTATTGTTTGGAGTTGCTTAACCGCAATTCGAATGAGTTTTTGCCTCGTTTTGTAACTGTGAATGAAACAGGATTCACTACAACACTCCGGAGACCAAGCAGCACACCAATGGGGATTTCCGTGTGAACCGGCTCCGAAGAAGGCCAAGGTAAGGTTGTCGGCCAATAAGGTGATGGCAACAGTTTTTTGGGATGCACGCGGGATAATCCACATCGATTACCTTCAAAAGGGAAAAACAATAAACGGCGAATATTATGCCGACTTATTGGACCGATTTAACGAGGATTTAAAAAAAAAAATGACCCCATATGGCCAAAAAAAACAGTTCTTTTTCATCGAGTTAATGCACGGATGGACACGTGTGTAGTCTCAATGGCAAAATTCCATGAATTGGGCTGCGAATTGGTACCTCATCCGCCTATCTACGGATTTAGCCCCCAGTGACTATTTCCTATTTCCAAACCTAAAGAAATGGCTCGGTGGAAAGATATTTAGCTCCAGCGATGAAATTATTGATCAAACAAATGTCTATTTTATGGACCTCGTAAAATTCTATTTTTTTGGAAGGAATACAAAAATTGGAGAAACGCTGGACTTAGTGTATTGAGCTAAGAGGAGATTATGTTGAAAAATAATTTTTTTTTGCAAAAAAAATAAACTGTGTTTCATTCAAAAAGTCACGGACTTATGGATCCGCCCTCGTAATATTTATATTTTTAATAAATATAATATATAATATATTAGAAAACTAAGCAAGTTTTGCAAGTCAATTTAAATGTTTATTATTTTGCTTTAATTCACAAATCAAATTAGTCTTTTTTTAATTCGCGAATTAAATGTTTGAAATTCAATTGAATCAAAAAAGATTCTGTTGAATCCAAAAAGATTTAATTGAATCAAAAAAGATTCAAATGAAATTGATTAATATGATTTTAAATCTGATTTAATAAATTGATTTATAAAATATTGAATCAGCTGATTTACAAAAAGATTTTTTTTGGCGAATTAATTCAATAAAGATTTTTCTTTTTCAAGGTCTGACTGAGGGGTTGTCCTTTTGGGTTAAAAATAAGGCATTCATTAAATTCCTTAAAAATATAATAAATACATGTTTAATTTACACTTTTTGTGGTTAAAATCAATTTCTTAAACTTATTTTAATTTTTTGTTACATTAAAAATATTGTGAGTGTACCTAATTGACATACGTACAAATTGTGATACTAATTGATATTAAAGTTATTGATTTTTATGACAAAAAAAAATATTTTGCTTGAATTACGTAGTATAGTATTTAGAACTCACAAAGAAGATCTGCTGCTAGTGGTTCATTCCGATTTGGATAAAATTTGTAGCGGAGAAAAAATCAGGGGACACATAGTTATGTTTTTGCGGCCTAATATTATGTTTAGTGATCAAAAGGGCATGGAAGAACAGAGGGATAAACTTGTTTTTTAAGTTTCTTGTTTTATATCAAATGAAAGGTATTTGAAAGAGCTATCGTTGGTTGTACAAAACATGCACCACCATGCTTAATTTTAAATTCTATGATTTAAATCACATTAAAACACATTTTTTTTATTTGACATTCGTAATAAACGAGGACACGTCTCTGAATTTTTCCGACATTCACATTTTTTCGGCTTTAATACGACTTTTTCCAAAGGATAGGGACATATTTATAACTTGATAAAGGTGGCAATTCTGGGCCCAAAGTTTTCACTTCTTCGAGTATTTTGTAAATTTTAGACATGCACCATACAAAAATATTAAAGAGTTTTTCCCATACGTTTCCACACTAAATATGCCATTCGGCCGATAAAAAAAAATACGTGTTCATTAATTTGTCATCCTTAACAAACATATCCAAGTTTCACGAATCATTACGCAGCACTTCCTTGTTAGATTTTGTTTACAAATTGTTTAATGTATGCAGTACAAAAAATATTCTATGAATTTTTTATAAAAATTGAATATTAAATGTTTTAAAAACATACATATATGGATGTTTGTCATGTTAAATGTCGAATGTCAAATGCAAAGTTGTCAAAATTTCAACTGTAATTTTTTTTTCAATTTGATTCTGTCAGCACTATTCAAGTCAGTCCATTGCAGCATAGGTTTCCTAGAATTTTTCGTCTTCTTCTTGTAACAACGTATGCACATTGATAGAATTATCCAGTGCTTTCGATTAAAAAATAATTGAAAACTCAAATAATTATAAAGGGTGTCCCAAGAAGAATGCAATTTTTAAATCTGGCAACATTCGAAGTGTCATTGTTTGACATTTGAACAATTGTTATTGTTTGCTAGTAGAAGGTACGAGGTTAGTAAAAATGGAGCGCTACACGAATGAACAACGCATTCTCATTGTGAAATTGTTTTACCAAAATGGTGAAAGTTTTGCGGCTACAGTTCGCAAATTGCGATAAATTTGGGGTCACAATAATGCTCCAAAAGAGTCAACTGTAAAGAGATTAATGGATGAATTTGCCGAAACTGGGTCTGTTAGTGATGTAAAGACAACAACGCGCCATCGACCAGGTCAATCGACCGAAAATGTCGCAGCTGTACGTGATGAAGTCGCTCAAACTCCATCCACCTCAATTCGACACCGAGCTCAGCAAATTGGTGTCTCCAAATCCACTTTGCAGCGAATTTTGACGAAAGATTTGCATCTTCATGCATACAAAGTTCAATTGACTCAGGAACTGAAGCCAGCTGACCATGGACAGCGAAGGGAGTTCGTTAATTGGGTATTGGAGAGACAACATGAAAATGCTGATTTTGCCGATAAAATCATCTTCAGTGACGAGGCCCATTTTCATCTTGATGGCTTCGTCAATAGGCAGAATTGTCGCATTTGGGGTGAGGAAAATCCTCGAGTGATTCACGAGAAGCAAATGCATCCTCAACGTGTCAGTGTGTGGTGTGGTTTTTGGGCTGGAGGAATCATTGGACCTTTTTTTTATGAAAATGAGGCAGGTCAAGCGCAAACAGTCAATGGTGTTCGGTATCGTGAAATGATAACCAGTTTTTTCTTGCCTAGAATTGAAGAAATGAATGTGGGGGGCATGTAGTTCCAACAAGACGGCGCCACATGTCATACAGCCAGAGAAACAATTCAATTGCTGCATCAGTCATTTCCCGGTCGTGTTATTTCGCGTTTTGTAGATCAGAATTGGCCGCCTAGATGGTGCGATTTAACACCATTAGATTTTTTTCTTTGGGGTTTTTTGAAGTCGATGGCTTACGCGAATAAGCCGACGACGACTCAAGCCTTAAAAGAGGAAATTGGACGCTGCATTAATGAAATACCGCAGCATTCATGCAAAACGGTCATTGAAAATTTCATTAAAAGATCGCGTGCATGCCAGCAAAGCCGCGGCGGCCATCTGCACGATATATTGTTCCATACATAACCTCATTCTGTCTACTTTACGATATAATAAAGTTTCACGATTTTGTTTTAAATATCTGTGTAAATATAATTGTAATTATTACCCAAATAAACGGTTAAAATAGGTTGATTAACCGGTTAAATTTTTAATATTTTTAAATTGTAGCCCAAGTACAGTGATTGTGATGTGAATGTTTGAATTGAGGCTAAGTTTTTCTGTAAATCGACTAAGAATTTCGTGGTCTCGGCTAAGAATTTTTTTGTAGTCGCACCATTTGGCATCATGGGTGGCTAAAAATTTGGTAGTTTTTTCATCCTGGTTTATAGGGTCCTTGCTCAAACTTCCCCACATAACGGTAATTGTTTTGGCTATTTTCTAACAAATCGTAAAAAACACCACTAGGAAAGGCGAGGGCGGGAATGAAATGTTCTACAAAAATGTTGGCCATAAAATTTTACACACCAACCCCCAACACTTATCACAAACACCAAAAACCAGTCAAATTCAAGATCGCTCATCGGATTTCTAGTCAGATTTTGGGATAAACTACGATATAACAATTTAAAATAATTTAATTAATTGACTACAGACGATCTTCGACCAATATTTTTGGACCCACTTATTTTCTTAATTCAGGTTATTTTTACTGTTAAGATTCTCATTTGGTATCATTACATTTTCATTTCGACTTCGGTTTGGGGACAGATTTATGAAGTGACGTATTTAGGGATTTGACAAAATTTTGAGGCTTTTAATATATTGTTAAGTATTTTTGGGGATTTAATTTTTTCACTAATTTTTAACTGAAAAATAGTAAACTTTTACTGATTTGATTTTAGGTTAAAAATGCGCAAAAATTAAAAACAAATTACAAGCGTATCATTTAAAATGTACAAACATTGTAATTGGATCGGTTAAAAGTTTGTTCCAGAAGTTTTGATTACATTGTTATAAATCAAACGAGCTTAAAAAAATTAATTAAAACAGGGCTAAAAAAAATATTACTAAAAGTTCAAAATTTTCTATGAAATTAGTCCATCCACAAGGCTCAAAAAAAAAAAAAATAAATTGTGTGGGTGTAAAAATTAGCAGGCAGCATTTTTAATTCTTCATAAAATATTCAAATTTATTTATTTTGAATAGACACAGAGTTCGTAGGTAAATTTCATTTTACTTAAGTAAATCAACGTGGTATCATTAGCTGTCAATATCTTTCGTTTGGAGGATTTCAGCTTGCAAAATGGGGATATGAAGTAAAACTTTTCTGTCAATACTCAACAAATGTTAGAAATTTTTATTTAATTTATTAAGCATGTTAAAATGTCAAGGTACTTTAAATGCATTATATACATCCATGAATTTAGCTAAAAATCTTAATATCATAAGATATAAACTAATATCAATTTCCTTTGATCATAAAGTTCACAATTAATAAAAGGTGCCAACAGTAATTTGCCAACTGAAAATGTAGCAAAATATTTGAGTGGCCAATTAAAAATGTAGGCGTATTTTTTTTTCTAGCTAACAAATGAAATATCGACAATGGTCGCTATTTTACAGGAGAAGAAAACTTTCGCACAACACAAACAAAATAGCAACTTTGATATTTAATAAACTAGCACTGGCAATAGCAACACCTACACTAACACAAGTATATACACACACCCACACACACACACAATTACATCAAACAATTAACTAATTGCTTAAACAATTTTCTCCACACGGAAGAGTCATGCCAAGCACTCCTTTTGTAAACTGTAAAAAATTTGATTAAAGGAAGGATGTTTTTGTTGCAGAAATATTTCAGTAAAGGAAATTCTCTAACAGTGTTTAGAACTTTGGAAATTTTCAAATAGATTTTTTATATTTACTTAAAAAAGAAAACTAAATTTTTTCCTAATTTAGCTGCTCCATTTTAACTCTTTCCGGGGCACTATAAGATATTAGTGAAAATTGAACAAAATTTTAATTTGCTTTCATTTATTATCGAGTTTTATTGAAAAATATGTATTAAAAAAAATTGTATTACATATATACCACCGCGCATTACATTAATGATTTATTTATGAAAATCATTAAAGCATGATTTAGTTTTGCTTGGACAAAGACGCACATTACAAGTCGAAGTTGATTATTGTAGTAGGTCCCTGTTTTGAGTCAGAAAATGATGTTATCTGACCTATAGAATTTTGCTTACACTTTTCTGACGTTCACCTTTGTACTTGTATAAATCCCATATATATTTCTTTTCACACTTCAAATATTTTTTTAAAAAAATATAACCTTTAAATTAGATGTTAAAATGTTATTTGTACCATAGCAATGCGCACAAAATTTATAAAAAAATATTTAGAAACAGTTAATCAGACCTTTAAAAGCATAATTCCTTAATTCAATTTTTAAATTTAATGCAACTTTCAACGATTCGCAAAATTCATTTTTTTAACTGAATTATTTGCATATTTGAGAAATTAAAATGCTCTATAAGATTTCTTAAGACATCAACTTGGCGGCAGTTTTTAAATTTGCCACTAAGGCCCAGTGCCAGAAGGGTTTAAAATTTCTCTGAAAAGTATTTAAAAATATTTTCAAATTTCAAAGAAATTTTGAAAACCTGTATTTATTTTATTATTGGGGTGTTTATTTACGATTTCTTCGAATAGAGCGAAAAATAACTGTTGTGTGGGGGAGTTAGAGGGTTAATATGTTTTACATATTTGTGTTATTATTTTATATAAAGTTGCTGAACATTTCCTAAAGTTATAAAGAACTCATAGTTTTATATACCGATATGCTGCACTAACAGACCATTGGGGGAAACCCCCCCGCCTACATTACCACTAAAATAAAATTCCGATGTGATTTCAAAACGCCGACACGCGTATATTTTGTTTGCCTCCTCTACAAGAAATTGTTTTATAGTGTAATTTTTCCCGCTATAAGCAAATAAAAACCGATAGAACTAATGAGAAAATCGCAAGAACTTTTTCGATGCAATTAAGTGATTTTTTACAGCCGTTCAAAGATTTTTTCGATGCATAATAAAAAACCGAAAACCGGTTGAACGGGTTTTTTGCAATAACAAAATAGATTTACTAAAGCAAAGCAAATTAACTATTTTTATTCCGCCAAAGGTCTTTGCGGAATCCAAAATTTTAAAAAACCTAGATCCTCCAGAAGAAGGCAAAGCTTTAACAAAAAAACCTATTAAATTGTATATTAATAGGTTTTTTTTTTTTCTTAGCAATCAAACACGTGGTTGATTTCCTAACAGGCACAGTGACGTTACTTAAATTTTAAAACCGACAATGTTCTATTTATACACCAGAGAACTGCAAAATCAACTTTTTTCTTGATTTAATCATACACAAAAATTCTTGTTCACTTTTAATAATTTAACAAAATTCACTGTAGAATAAAATCAGCATCATGTTATGGGAAATTTTGATAATTTGAGCCCAGCGGTATTTTTTTGCTAATCCTTAGCAACACATGTCTGCTGACGTGTAGTACAATGAAATTAGTAGAAAAATTAGTAGCCGCTATTAAATTTTAGTAGACTTTTTGTAAAGTGGAATTTAAAATCTGTTTGCTAAAATCAGCAAAAAAATTACTAATATTTAGTCAAAAATTTTTAGTTTATTATTTTTTTATGAGCATCAAATTTTTTTTTATTTTATTTATTTTTTCAAAAAATATTTTATAAAAAATTAAAAAAAAATCAAAGGCTTAATAAAAATCCTAAAAATTGTTAAAACAAACGAATTAATCATTTTGTTTTAATTTGGTAATATCTGTTTTTAAAAATATTTTAGCCATTTTTTTTTTACATTTATGGTAAAATTTTAATTGTTTTTAGGGCTGATTTTTAGAACTAAGAAAACTTTTTAGTGATATTTTAAATGGATGTCCTATTTTCAGACATGAGTCGGTATATTCACTTCCGATCCCTTTTTTAATCTATGTAACATTTTAATGCATTTTAAATTTGTAGACGTAAGTTATAATTAGAAATAACATTTCCTTCAATACTTTTTTTTTTAAATTAGTATTTTTTTTTTGCTAATTTAAGCAAATCGGTTATCAAAAATTTGTAGTATGATTTCTGAACCGTTTACAATTTTTTTACTAACTTTTTTTTCTGAGTGTATTAAGCAAATATTTTTTACAGTTTTCTTTTGTTTGGTACAAAAAAAAAAAACATCAAAGTTTGAAATAAATTTGAACAAATTTCTCAAATCTAATCTTAGTTTTTATGAAAATTACCAATCTGCAATCAAATTTTAAAACAAATTTGTGGTTTTTAAATTATTTGCGTTTTTTTTTTTGAAAATTCAACAAAATTAGATTTTTTTGTGCTATTTTCATAAAAGACACTACGTGGACAGATAACCATTTAAAACAGAATTTTGCATAGAGGCAAATATAAACAAATTTCTTGATCAAATTGGAACATTTTTTGTATAAAATGTGCGCGAAATACGCGGCTCCGAATTTTATTTTGATTTCATATTCGTAATGTACAGCCAAAAATATATTAGATTTGATAAGTAGCGATCACAATAATTATGTTATATTTAATTTTTCTCAATTTTTAATTTATTTAAAATAATAGAACAACTAAAACTTTTTTTTTAATTTCTTTGGCAGACTACGAGTATATTATTTTCCAGAATGTCGTAATTGTAGGGTTCTGGAGCTCGTGAACTTGAACTTTTTTTATTTTGGACATGTTATTTTGGATATTTTTATTTATATTTGTTTTTTCTACATATTTACAAAACAAAGAAATTCAGCTAGGCTTATACAAGTATTTTGAACCGGTGAAAGATCTATTCAGAACTCAAGCATATATTTAACCAAACAAAAAAAAAAAAAAAAACTAATTAAAATGTATAATTTTCTCTATTATTGTCTTTAATTTTTGATTCAGTTTTGACAAATTATTTGAAGCCAAATTAGTCATTTAATTTATAATTTGTGAATTAGATTATAAAATAAATTATGCAATGAAATCAAAATTGAATCAATATAAATAATCAAAAACAAATTATTGATTACACTAATTCACCAAATTAATAAATTTCTATGCGAATTGATTTCAAATCTATTATCTTTTTTCAAACTCTAGTTTTAATTGTCTCATCACCATAGAAGATAAAATTGACTTTTTTTTGCTGTTTTGCCTTTTTACACATATTTTGTTTTTTCTTCTTTTTTGGATTGCCCTGTTTTTAGCTTCACGCAGAGAAAAAAACATGGTTGCAACATGATAACTGCTACTATATTAAGCTTGCTGCAATCGGGTGTGGTTGTCACAACCTGTTATTAGTTTTTTAACAATCAACATGGTCGCCACCATAATTATAATAGTAAATATTTTACTATTTTATGATTGAAACCTTCTTTTTTATAACATGATTGGATGTAACCATACTGTGGTAACGAAAATTCTGACTATGAAAAAATATAATAATTATGCAACCATAAAATGCTGGCAACAATCAATAAATAATTGTACATAAAATAAAACATGATTTTGACATTTATGGTAATAATATTGTCTTGATTTCATAAAAAAATAATAATATATTGTTTACTAAAACTGGACAAATATCAGATGGGTAGAAAATACCTTTCATGTGGCATTTAAACATTTCATCAATTGACCCATTAAGTTCCAGTTAATTTTTTTTTTTAAGTTAGAAGATTTTTTTTAAAGCGTTTTTTTTCGAAAATTACGTATACATATAATATTATTTACACTAATCAATTCATTATCAAAAAGATTCTATATAAACATTTTCTATTTTTTAATTCGTTTCAATAAAAACAATAAAAAGTATTTCTTTAAAAAAATATATTTATTAATTAATTTCTTGTACAAATTTTTTATTATACAAATAAAATATTTTTTAATTAGAAAAAGTCTGTAGAACCTAAGATTTTTTTTGTACGAAAAGGTTTCTTATACAAAATACTAGATATTTAGAAATTTATGTGATAAAAACATTTTTAGATTCTATGGACCTTCTCTTAAACTAAAATTCTCAGATACTACTCTGCATACTATTTGTTGGATAAAAATTCTTATATTACTAAAAAACATAGATTCTAAGGCCTTTCTTTGAAAGAAAAATTAATAAATTCTAAAGACTTTTTATCATAAAAAATACTTCGATTTTTAGGAATTTTTGTAGTAGAAATATTCGAAGATTCTAAAGACTTATCCTAAAAGAAAAATTTCTAAAAACTTTCTAAAAAAATCTTAAAAATGTCGTTAGAATCAAATGTTTTTTTTATTAAAAAAAATCCTTAGAATTTAAAAAAAAAATTAAGTATTTTTCTTTAAAAAAAGTCCACAGAATCAAAATTTTCTTGAAAGAAATGTTCTTAGAATCTATGATTTTTTCCTTGACAATTTTTTATTAAAAAGTCATTAGTATCAATTTAAAAAAAAAAAAACATTTCTTGAAAAAATTCTTAAATTTTAAGAACTTTTTCATAGTTTTCCTTTGAAAAACTTTCTTAGATTTTAAAAAGTTTTTCTCATATCATAATGAAAACTACTTAGGGCCTAAGAACTTCTTGTAGAAAAATTACACTCAGAAGAAAAAGTTAGTAGAAAAATTTGTAAACGGTTTTCAATCCCACTTTACTATTTTTGTACTGATTTTTAGTAAAAAAATTATTATTTAGCAAATATTTTTGCTATTTACATTTAACAAATTACAGAATTTATACAGAATATTTACAAATTTTTGTTGCTAATTTCAGAAATCATTTTACAAATTTTTAAAAACCGATTTGCTAAAACTAGCAAAAAAATTACTAATTTTAAAAAAGTGGATATTGAGGGAAATGTTATTTCTAATTAAAACTTACACCTACAAACTAAGATTGCTTTAAAATGTTACATAGATTAAAAAAAGGATCGCAAGTGAATTTAAAATAGCACTAAAAATTTTTTAGTTCTAAAAATCAGCCCTAAAAACAATTAAAGCTTTATCTTAAAAGTAAAAAAATTTACTAAAATATTTTTCAAAAAAGAAATTACCAAATTAAAACAAAATAATAAATTCGTTTATTTATTAACAATTTTTAAGATTTTTAAGCCTTTGATTTTTTTTAATTTTGTCTTAAATATTTAAAAAAAATTAAATAAAACAAGTAAAAAAGGGCTAAATTCGGCTGTGCCGAATCTTTGAATACCCTCCACCATAGGGGCTGAAGATGATATACGTATATACTAAATTTTGCATGAACTGTAATATGAATATGTTTTGTCAATTTATGTAACGAACTTTAGTTATTTAGTTTTAGTAATGTTATTTATTTAGTTTTAGCAATGTTATTTACAGAGGTCTGCTCTGTTAGCGACTTTAAAATTGTTGATTTTTACGTTAACTTAGTTATCAGAGTAACGCACATATAAGCTCTAAGAATGTTAATCGAACAATAAGAAGACTTAATAACATTTTTACTTACTTAACAGAAAAAAAAATAGATACAGAAAAATTGTACAAATTTGTATGGAAAATTTAGAGGTACCTTCACATTGTCACTCATAACTTTTGAACCGCTTAACCGATTTTGCTCATTTTAAATACCAAACTGCTCAGGAGGATGTTCAATAATCTGAGTAAAAATAGGCACCCCCGCTTGCGTCTTCGCGTCGTGATCGCCATTTCAACAGACAGACAGACAGACGGACAGACAGACAGACAGACAGACAGACAGACAGACGGACATCGCTAAATCGACTTAAAATTGCATAAGGATCACGAATATATATACTTTATGGGGTCTTAAACCTATATTTCGACATGTTACAAACGGAATGACAAACTGATACCCTCACCATATATGGTGGAGGGTATAAAAATTTTCATGCTCGAAAAAAAAATCAATTTTGTACTAATGTTAATAATATTTAGTAATTTTGTTTGCTGATTTTATCAAACAGATTTTAAATTCCACTTTGCAAAAAGTTTACTAAAATTTAGTAGCAGCTACAAATTTTTCTACTAATTTCATTGTACTACACGTCAGCAGACATGTGTTGCTAAGATTAGCAAAAAATACCGCTGGGCTCAAATTAGCAGAATTTCCCGTAATAACAGCAAAATTTTCAGTTGCCATTACAGACTTTTTTTGGTGAGTGTAAAAATGATTCAAGATATGTTACTTTCTCTTATAGAAAAGATCTTAGCTTTGAGAACATTAGCTTTAAACCTTTTTTGTATTCTAAGAGTTTTGCCTAACAGAAAACCTCGATTCTCAGGAACTTTTCTTCTTTGAGAAAAATCGTATGTTTTTCAATTTCTACTCACTTTCTAGAATCACAGATTTTTCTTTAACAAGTGCTTAAAATTAAAAAATTTAGTAATTATTCTGTACGAAATAGTCATTAGAATTTTCATATTTCATTAGTCATATTATGTATATTAATAATCATAATTTAATAAGAAGGATCATAAATATAATTTTGTAGGGATCATATAATGATAATTCAGGAATCATAATATGTTGATTAAGAATCATCATATGGTAATTTTTTAATCATAATATAAGTATAGGGACCATATTATTGTAAAATTATAGTTATTTTATTATTATAATATGATAACCATGTTATAGTATATGATTATCCCAACCATGTTTTTTCTCTGCGTGTTCAAAGAAGATTTTTCTTTTAATTGCTTTTTCACATTTTTTGTCCTTATTGATTTTTTCTAATAAAAAAAAATATTTTCTGCTACTTTTTTTAAGTGTTTTCCCTAACTTTTTTAATTTTTGCTTTTTTGCTAATATTTTGAAAGAAAAGGTGTACATCGATAAGCCAGCAACAATTCAAGAGCTAAAGGATGAGATAATTCGGCACATTAACGGCATAGAACCTCAATTATGCCTCAGTGTCATCGAAAATTTGGACAATTGGATGGAGGTGTGCCGCCGAGGTCGCGGCGGCCATTTGGCCGATATTTTTTTCCATACATAATTGAACCATACCATATTATCATAATGACAATAATTTCCTAAATAATTTGTGTTTTATTCAAAATCAACATCGGCCCTTAAAATTTAACCACCCTTTATGTATTGCTATCATGCATGGGACTAATTAATTGAGTGAAATTTGAGAAATAAATACAACTACACTCAGAATGTTATCTAGCTTACTGTTTGTATTTTAATAAAAAATTATTCAGTTCAGTTAAAAGTAAAGGAACATACATTTATTTTTCTTTTACCAACTTTTTTCAGTTTCATTTATTTTTTTTATTTGTTCATATACAAAATTATTTTAATTCAAATTACAAGAACTTCATAAATACATACACAAACATATTCACACAAAATGTGTCTATAGACGTACATACATTTTGTAGATTAAAACACAAACAAATATACATACACGGAATCAATTTCAAATAAATTATTAAATCATTTATTTTTAAATTTTACCTACCAATAAAATTTTAACATTTATTTTAACTGATTAAACTTTTGTTTTAAAAGCCATTTGATTTAAATGAAAAGCTAATAGAAATGAAATATCATTTCTTGTTAATGACATTTTTTTTTATTTAAACTTACAAACTATTTGAAGCAGGGACTGAAACCGAACCCGAATCCGAACCCAAGCGGGTTCAAGTTCGCTGTTTATAAAAACTTTGAACGCGAACCCGCTGAACCCAAAAATTTAACAAGGTTCGGGTTCAAAAATATAAAAAATATTCTTGCTGTTCATGGCGTGTGAAATGTTTGATAGAGAAATCATAAAAAACAATACATTTCTTGCATCCCAGTTTGAATTGCTTGACACTTATCTAGTCCTTCTTTTAAGCAAATACTTGATCAATGCAGAACCAAAAATTTCTTCTTTAGCTAAAATGCTACACTTGAAAAAAGCTAGTCGAACTAGATGGAATTCCAGTTATGACATGGTTCAAGCCTTATTAGAATACAGAAGTTTTTGTTCGGAATTACTAGATGCTGCATTAACTGTGAATGATTAAAAATTTTATGAAAAATTCGTAGAAGGTTTTGCACCTGTTAAAAAATAAACGCTGGAATTACAAGAAAAACATATGACTTTAGGCAATTTTTATAGAATCTGGCTTAGTTTAAAATTCGAGCTAACAAAAGATGATAAAACAAAAACATTTTCACAAGAATTATATTTAAATATCATAAAAAGAGAGAAACAATTTATTAATTTTTTAATTTTAATTATTAATTTTGATTGCATCATTATATCTAGATAGCAGATTTTAAAAAATGCTAAAAAACATGTTTTAAAAATAATTAAAATTTTCAAAAATTTGCAAAACTAAAGAGAAGAAGAGAATTTTACGAGAGAATCAGAATCGTTTTCTTCAGAAGAAGGAGCCATTTTCTAAATCAAAGAACAAATTAAAAAGAAGAAAACTTAATAAATATATTAATTATAAAATTAATCGAAAATTTCTTTAAAAAATAAATTAATTTTCTATTAATAAAACATTTATACTGTTTTAAAATGTTGAATCCGAACCCTGAACAGAACTGAACCCGAACCTGAAATTTTTATTTCGACTAACCCGAACCCGAAACTGAACCCATTTGTTTCAGGGTTTCAGTCCCTGATTTAAGTGTATGCAATATATTACTTAAAAAAATTTAAAAAAAGTTTGAAAATATATTTCTTTTTATTTTAACTATTTAGTCATTTAAAAACAAATGTACAGATAACTTCTTAAATAAGCTACAGACAGTTACTGTAAAAATATTTAAGCGTGTTGCCTCTTTTCTCCTCATAAACTTACTAAAAAAGTTTGTAATTGCAACTGAAAATTTTGCTGTTATTACGAGAAATTCTGCTAATTTGAGCCCAGTGGTAATTTTTTCTAATCTTAACAACACATGTCTGCTGACGTGTAGTACAATGAAATTAGTAGAAAAATTAGTACCCGCTACTTAATTTTAGTAAACTTTTTACAAAGTGGAATTTAAAATCTGCTTGCTAAAATCTACAACAAAAATTATTAAAAATTATTAGTATTAGTACGAAATTTGTAATTTAATTTTTTTTTCAAGTATTACAATTTTTTTATTTTTTTTTTTTTTTTTTTTTTTAAATATTTTTGGCAAAATTAAAAAAAAAAAAATCAAAGGATCAAAAATCTTAAAAATTGTTAAAACATAAACGTATATATTATTTTTTTTTTTTAATTTGGTAATTTTTGTTTTGAAAAATATTTTAGTCAATTTTTTTTACTTTTAAGATAAATTTTTTATTGTTTTAGGGCTGATTTTTTTATTAAAAAAAAATTAGTGCTATTTTAAATGGATGTCGGTATATTCACTTTCGATTCTTTTTTTAATCTATGTAATATTTTATTTTTTTTTTTGTACTTAAACATTGAATTTCGCTTTTTTCTTTGTCTTCTCCGTTCATCACATTTCAATTGAAAACTTTTCTATGATTGAGACCTAATAAACTAGCAAGTAGCTTTAATTAAATTATGCACAGTGTTTGGAAAAGTTTAATATTACAAATTAAATTTTTAAACGTTTAGACAAGTGTGTATTGTGTTTATTTATTTTGAAGAAATTTAAGTGAAAATTGAAATAGAGAGAATGGAGATAATTTGCATACTTATGTTATATGTGTTACAAACATACCTTTCCCAAGAGAGACGACGTGGAGCATCTTCACCATATTGTTGGGGAGCTGTCAATGCTGATGTTGTATTATTGCTGCTAGTGTTGATATCATACTGAGTCTGCTGTTGTTGTTGTTGATGGTGATGATGATGATGTTGCTGCTGCTGAGATTTTGATGAGGTACTGGTACTTGATTGATGTAGTAATTTAGCTAAACGTCGTGTTAATGCTGTATTCGTTGAAGCATTCGATGTTGTTGCCAATGATGAAGATGATAAAAAAGAAGATGGAAAACCGGATATTGTATTGCTGTTTACATTTATGTTTGCATCATTGTAACCACTAATTCCACCAGGAATTTGACAACCACTATCTAGAGTGGGTGTATTATCACCGGAACAACGTGTATTGTTATCTGAGGTGGACGTCGAAGACCCACCACTACCACTTCCTCCACCACCACTATTTCCTACCCCACTGCTTCCAAATATTGAAGGAGTGTTACGTTTTTTAGATGCCAATCGATAGGCACGTGCAGCTACAACATGCGGTGCAGGTATTCTAAATGACATTAATGTTGATGCAACAACATTAGACAGAGTAATAAAAAAAAGATTAAAAGGATTAAAGGATAAAATATTAAAGGATATTAAATTAATTTCAAATTGCAATTTAATACTACACTCAGAATATTATTTCGTTAAAAATAATCTAAAATACATATAAAATTATGTAATCAAAAATTCAATCAAAAAGAGGATTACTGATTTTTCATTATATTCAGCCCATTTTGTTGTTTATTTTCAATCATTGTTTAATAATCGACATAAGTAGTAAAAGCAATCGAAAGTAGTAGTTTAAAATAACCATCAATTTTTAACTGACAAAATGTAGGAAAAAACGATTTTTGTGGTTTGTTCTGCAAATTGAATTTTTTTTATTTGTATGTATAAGTTTACAAAACACAACACACACAGATGTTTATTTTTTTATTTTCTATGTGTGTATCTATATTTGAATAATTTATTGTATTTTTTACTGAAATAATTTTGTATATTAAAAACCTATTTTGGTAAAAAAAAACAAAAAGGAATTATATGAATTTCTATTTTTAGAAACAATTGAAAAGTCTCCGTCCTATACATAGATGGCGCTACTAGACTTAAATCGATATGATATTTAGTTAGCCCTAGCCTTCAAAAGACACGTGTATAAATTTTTCGGATCATTAGTTTGTGAATTATAGCATTTTGAGTGAAGCTACTTTTGTTATTGTGAAAAAAATGGATAAAAAGGAATTTCGCGTGTTGATAAAAAACTTGGCTTGATGACGAGTTTCCGGACACTGCCCCAGGAAAATCAACCATCAAGGATTGGTATGCTAAGTTTAGACGTGGTGAAATGAGCACCGAAGACAGTGAACGCAGTGGACGCCCAAAAGATGTTGTTACGGACGAAAACATCAAAAAAATCCACAAAATGATTTCGAATGACCGTAAATTGAAATTAAATGGAATAGCAGGTACTCTAAAGATATCAACTGAACGTGTAGATCATATCATTCACGAATATTTGGGTATGAGAAAGCTCTGTGCAATGTGGGTACCGCGCGAGCTCACTTTTGACCAAAAACAAGTCGGTGAAAACGAAGGCGAAAATCCATGGATTGGGCTTCGAATTGCATCCGCATCCACCGTAATCTCCAGATCTGGCCCCTAGCGACTATTTCCTGTTCTCAGATCTCAATTGAATGGTCGCTGGGAAGAAATTTTCGTCGAATGAAGAGGTGATCGCCGAAACTAAGGCCTCTTTTGAAGCAAAGGACAAATGGTACTAAAAAAATGGTATCGAAAAGTTGGAGGGTCGCTATAATCAGTGTAAGGACTAATTTTTAGTATAACAAGATCAATATTTTTCTTTTGCTTTCACTTATCTTTAATGTAGAAAATTATGGTGGCATAAAATTAACCCTTTTGTTGCTTTTAAGCAACACCTATTTTCAAGACCCAATAAATTTAGACAGAAAAGTGAAATAGCATAACATTTGATACTTTAAAATCGTTGACAATACAAAAGAATTCAAAAATCATAAAAATTATTGTTTATTTATAATGAACTGACCACTGAAGCCAGAGTATAAATAAACTTTTTTTTAGAATATTTTTGGTCTTTAAATTTAAGTAGCGTCATAGTGACTGTAAGTAAAGTTAATTAAAAAGAATCAATATTTGACATTTTTTATAGTACTTTTTAAAAAAATTTAGTAAATATACAAAGAGGAGAGAACTTATAAAAATGTTTAAGGACAGCTAGAAATTTTTTTTTTAGGTGAGAAAAATTTGTTGTGCAGTCTTTACTTTATATTAAAAATTAACAGATCGAATCAAATAATTTCTTAAGATGTAAAAACTTTAATATGCTGAAAAACCGCATTTTCTATTTTATTGTAAAGAGTGAGCTTTTTCAACGAGCAAAAAAGTTTGAAAATTGAGCAGCCAGTGTTTTTATATTTAAAGTTTTTAAAAATTGTCTAAATGTATGAAATTTTTTTTAAAAAATTCTCAAAAATGGTTAAAGGCATTCAGATGAAATTGTGTACATTAGGGTGGGTCGATAAAAAAACTTGCACCGGCCACCCCCTAGAATTAAAGATAATACTAAGACGATCTCAAAAAATTTTTTTGCCACGCCCCTTGACCCCGCGAATTTAGTTTTTTTTCTGTGCCTCTATATATTGTTCGATCGTAACGTGTGATATATCATTGTTCTTAGAATGAATAAAATTATATACTGTAAAAGACAAAACTTCATGGAATTGAAAAAAACTTTTAAACAAATGAAAATTATGAAAAAAAGTCACTTCTAGAACTTGACGTCGGAGTCAAAAGTGATCAAAGTAGAAATGTCACGTTACGATCGGACTATAAATAGAGGCACAGGAAAACCAAAAGCGCGGAGTCAAGAGGCGTAGCAAAAAAAAAAAGATTTTTTGAGATCGTCTTCATATTATGTTTAATTCTAGGGAGTGACCGGCACAACTTTTTATTTTTTTTTATGGACCCACTCTAGTGTACAAGACAAATACTTTTTCGTATTTTGACAATGCTTCGCACAATGTTGTCTTCCAAAGAAAATGTTGTTTTCGATTTGTTCACATAAATCAATGACCTCACGTAACCCTAGAGAAAATAATCTAGAGGTGTTAAATCTATAAGTCTATTAGACGTTCTATAAGTCTATTAGACGTACCCAAAAAGAAAAGTTTAACAGTAACTACATGACAGCTGTTTGTGTAGTAAACAGTAAAAAACCTTTGTTGTTTTTACTGTGAGTACACTCAAAATATTTTTATACAAACTGACTGTAGTTTATTTAAATAATTATCCGTACATTTGTTTTTAAATAATTAAATAGTTTCAAGCCTTTTTTACATTTATTAAAAGAATAAAAAATGGTCTGATAGTTAAAATAAACGAAATAAATGAAAAGTCGTTTATTTTTACTGAATATGTAGTAAACTCCATATCATTTAACAGTTAATAAAATACGAAATAAAGGGAAAATTTTTACTTTTTACGGATTTTGTAGTTAGTTAAAAGAAATATCATTTGTTTTTACGGAGTTGTGGTTAGTTTGTTAATAGTTAAAATAAATGAAAAAATCATTTATTATTTACGGGTATTGTAAATCAATTTCTTAACAATTAAAAATAAATAAAAATATCTTTTGATTTATTCTAAATGAAAAGTTAGTAGACTAAGTGATTTTTCATTTATTTTAAATAACATTTTTAGTTAATTAAAACTACAAAGTAATGTGGGTATACAGTTGTTTTCTTATGGAAAATACAAAACTACTAGCATGTTTTCACGGTTTATTACAAAACAAAAAAACAACGAACGAAAACCACTTGTATGCATTTCGTAACACTTGTTTAAAGAAGTTATTTTTTGATTATAATAAACAACTACCGAAACAGTTTTTCTGCAGTAAACAGTTAATAATTGTTAGTTATTTAAAAATTTGATAGTTCTTAATTAGCTTGTATTTGTAATTATTGATAAATTCTCAGTTTTCTAAAAAAAAAAAAAACTGAAAATTTGATTGCATAAAAACCAAATAACTGCGTTACCGTTTGGATTTTAACAAGGAGGAATAATTATAAAATTTTTTATAATCGAAAGAATTTTTTTTTTAAATTTTTATTAAAAATATTAAAAAAGTAACTTTAAAAACTTTAGTTTTTGCCAATTTTGCCAGTGGGTTGAAATTGTTTGTATTAAAAATTTGACAGTTATATTTAAAACATTGGTAGAAATTTTGACAGCATGTATTAATTGTCGCTTACCAATTAGATGTAACTACATTTTTAGTAATTTTAAAGGTAAATAACTTTGTCGCATTTTTAACTGCATTTACCTTTATATTACGTGTCATTTTCAGCAAATTCTACCGACCAACTTTTATGAGTACAGCAGTATTTAGAGAAAAAAACTCATGTTTAAGGTTTATAAAAGGCACTTTTTGGGCGTATTTAAAATCTTACAGAATAATTTCCCAAATTTACTAATGACAAGTACAAGGAATTTTATGAATTTGTAATCGTTTTTTTTTTTTGTATATAAAATATGTATTAAAAGTCGAAAAATATGCATTTCAAATTTTAAAAATAATAAATGCATCATTAATTTTTTCAACTTTTTCAATGTAATCTCAATTAGTTTTTTTTTGTTTTAAAAAGCTTGAAAATCATAGTCAATCATCGTCAAAAATTTAGTAATTGTATTTTTCTGTTATTTTTGTATTTGTGATAAAATAGAATATTTATAAATTTGAAAATAATTATGTCAGTCTCAAATTCAAAATTAAAAGATCTTTTATTGTTTCCGCTTACACGTTGATTTGAATAAAACACAGACATGTAATGGAGAATATAAATCTGAGGCTTATTGCTTTTTAGTTATATGTCATCTCTGATGTTTAAGGGGTAAATAATAGCACCTTTTTTCTACATTTTAAATTATTTTAATATTTCTTCCAGAGTAAAGGGTTTTTACTGAAATAAATTTCAAACGAACATTAATTTTTTAATATTTCATTTTGTTAGTTAGTTTGTTAAAAACATAAAATAGTTGACACTTTTTGTGGAACTATTAAATTTACATGTATTTATTACATTTTTCATTTTCGGATATTGGTGGTTTCTCGGATTTTAACGAAGTTTTTCCCACGCCCTTTTTTGCTGATTTTTTCAATAACTCGGCAAGACTGTGCAAAAATATAGGCATTAACCATATTAAAATTTTTCTTTTGACAAATATTTAAAAAAGTACAAAAAATGATTTTTTTGTCTACACCCATTTTTACCCTCTAGACATCAGAGATGGTATTAAAAAGAGGTCAACCTTGAATTTGGGATTTCTATAAAACTGAGTTTAATAATCAAATGGTCAAAATCGTTTTAAATCGGTTTTATCTAGAAGTTTGTTATTAAGATAGTAGCTTTAATTTACCACATAAGGCCCTAAGGGCTCGGTTATGTAAATGAAGATTTAATAAAAAAAAATAAATTTCGAGCTTAACGTAAACACAGTTTAACATACCAGAGTTGCATTAAAACCAACTTCCTTAACATTCTTTAACAAGCCAACAATAATTACATTTTCCTCAAGACATACTAAACAAATTAATTTGCTAATCTTGTGTTCTCACACATATTTAATTTCTTAATTATGCGTATATGTGTGTGTGTTGTGTAGGTTATTTCTTACCTCAGTAACACCGAACCATCAGCCGCAAAACATTCAAAATCATCTGTGCTGGTATTATTTATTGAGGTTGCAAATGACATTCCACCATCGGGTGTTTGTAATTGTGTGCCGCCTCCATAATGTTGTGTCGCCACTTGAGATGTGACGACTGTCGCCGATGTGGACGCTGCTGTTGTTGTATTTCCTGCACTGCCATGTGGAGTGCTGCCTGAGGATTTACGGCGATAGACTAGTGTTGAATCGTCCTTGGGCAGGTTAAGAGATTTTATACTCAATGTATTGTTGTTATTATTAAAATTGTAGTTGTTGTTGTTGTTATTATTCCATGCGGCTGCATGTTGTGCTGTTGTTGGTGTTGTCGTTGTTGTGTTACGTGTTAAAAGAGACCAACGATTGCCGCTACCAGTACTACAAGCTGATGATGATGATTTTGTTGTACAACCTAAATATTCATCTTAATTATGTAGTATCACAGATGCAGCGGCAGCGACAACAGCGATGACGACGGCCACGTGCAATGAAGAGGAAAAATACAAATACAAATAAAAAGAAAAGTGAAAATGTGAGATTTTTTTTATAACATATTTTTTTAGCAAGAACATAAAAAAGTTTTTAATTTTAAAAGGTTTTCTTGGTGCAAGGAAAAGGTTTCTTATGTTTTTATTTCAAATTTTAGCCATCACATAAATAATTTTAAAAATTTAAAGAAATCTTGAATTTTAGTTCATTGAATTGAAAATTTTTCATATATCATTTATGGTGTACTTCCCTGCGTTTAATTACCCTGCATCTTATGCAATTTTCGCCACATTATTATACATTTAATAGGTGTGAATGGGTGTGTGTGTATATGCGTTTGTGCAATACTATAGGAATAACTAAGTGTATTCACATCCTTGTTATAATAAACAAAACTCATACAGACACAGACATATGAGGCTTTGTATACCAACTGTCAACCAGAAAAGCTACATCTTATTAAAAACCGTTTTTTAATACGTTTTTATTGGAAATTCAAAAAACATTTTATTTATAAATTTACCCATACACAAGATGACACATATTTCCAAAAATCGTATCTTATTAGAGAAACGTACTTGCTAAATTTCCTAGCGCAGTTTCGGTTGGGTGATTATGGGTTCACCTTTTACACCCTCCACTATATATGTTGAGGGTATATATCAGTTTGCTGTTCCGTTTGTAAAATGCGGAAATATAGGTCTAAGACCCAATAAATTTTAAGTCGATTTATTGATGTCCGTCTGTCTGTTGAAATGGCGATCAAGCGGGTTGCTCATTTTTAACTAGATTCATGGAAATCCTCCCGAGCAGTTCGTTATGAGTGAGTTATGAGTGAACATGTGAAGATACCTCTTAATTTTCAATACAAATTGGTGTATTTTAGTACATTGTATTTAATAGTAGCTACTCTTGTTTATTTCACCATTCGCTTAGAATTAAATAATAATATTTAATATTCACCTCAAAAAATTTTTTCACCATTAAAATTTTTTGCCAACCACAAAATTTGTTTTCACAACCAAAAAAGTTTTTGACCTCAAACAATTTTTTTCACCTCCATAATTTCACTTCTGAAGTCTTTTTTCGCTTTAAACCTGTTGCGTCCAAACACTAATACTATGATATTTGCGTTTGTAGTAAAGAGCTTTTTTTTCAGGGACGGAAAATTCAGTACGTTAGTACTTTTCCATCAACTTAAAAATAACTTTTCAAACACACAACGATCAGTCTATGTTCACTAAAAAAAATACATTTAATAAAGCGTGGGAACAGTTGTTTTTGTTTATTGAAAACAATGACGGCGATCCCGTATGTTTGGTTTGTGGTTATAATGCTAAACGCAATCACAAACATACCATTGAAAGGCATTATAATACATCCCAAAAGATATTTTTGAATTAAAATTTAGATAGGGCAAAATTAGTAGATGAACTGAAATTAAAGTTTCAAAATAAAAATTTGCCAATCGACCAATTTCAATATAAAAAAAATATCAACGAAAAGATTCCATTTGTTGTTGCTCTATCCTTAGCAAAGCACAGCAAAGCAAGCCTTTTGAAGATGGCGTTCTTTTTAAAGATCTTTCAAAAGATAAATTAAAGTGTTTTGGCTTAAATAAATTATACAACTAATAACATTTCGAAATTCAAAATTTCCATCCTTGTATTGTGCCCTCATATATGTAAAAACTCTCGTCGAAGCTCGCTGTAGGTGAAAAAGATCTTTTGTAAAAGCTTGCACATTGTGCATATAATTGGACGCAACTGCTTTAAACAGTAGAGAATATTTTTTTTCAGGGCATTGATAGAGGGTATTCAAAGATTCAATTTAACCCTTTTTCAATTTAAACCTTTTTTTACTTGTTTCATTTTAACCTCATTTTTATCACGCTTTTACCATATTTTTTTTTAAATTTAATAAAACCCCATTTTAAATTAAAAATTTTTATATAATATTCCTTATTAAGCTAAAGATCCTTTATTTATAAAAAATTTAATTATAAATATTTATTTATATGAATAGAGAAGATCGAAGAAAACTAAAATAATTATTAAAAATTTTTAGCCCAAAGGCTACCATTTTTACCAAGTTCTTGTCGAAAGTTGTCAAAACTGCCGTGATTTTCCCTTCAGTGAATTACCCCGTATTCCGGGGAAAATTTATTTAAAATTTTTGATTTTGTTTTGGGATTTTGAAATAATAATGAGAAATAGGAAAAATCTAAAAAGCTTTTTCTATAAAAAAAACCTTCAGGTTCTGAAGAATTTTTCTTTCTAAATACGCTCAGATTCTGAAGTCTTTTTCCTATCAAAAAGCACCCAGAGGTGCTGAGGACATTAATTTTGTTAAAAAGTTGTAGAAAATATTTCTTTCAAGACTTGGGGGTTTGTCATGCAAAATTTCTTAAATTTTTATGGGTTTTAAGTAGCAGAAGAGTTTCATATATCAGGATTTTTCCTTTAGAAGTCAGTACTCAGAATTTTAAAAATTTTCATTATAAAAAATTCCTTTAAATCAAACGGGTTTTCTTTAGCAAATGGTTAAACTTGAGATCATAAGGACTTACCATTCAAGAAAATTTCATATCATTTAAGTGTTTTATAAATTCAAGACCAATATGACTTACAATCGGCTGACTTTTATTTTAATCCAATGGTTCAGTCGCAGCAACCGAATTTTTTCGTTGTGACTACCGAATTGTTATTGCGGCAACCGAAATACTGTTGTCACAGTCAAATTACTTATGTCTCAATTGTATTTCAGTTGTCACAACCGAAAAATTCGGTTACCTAAATCGAACCATTCGATTGGCTACAAATTCGGTTGTCAGCACGAAACTGTTTTCTCTGTGATGAATTAATATCTCTGTTCTATGTTCTCACACTACTGATCATTTTTTTTTTATGTAAAATTGTTACACAAAAAATCACCATCCAAATAATTTCTAATATTTTATGAAAATCAGTTTCTTTTATTTTTATAGAAATATGTTTTTAACTTAAATATTTTTTCTTCTGTTGTTTTAGAAATATTTTGAATTTGTTTTTATATTTCTTTGTTATGAAAATTAAATTTATTTTTTGAAGTTAATGACATTTTGTTGAGATTACTTACGTGTTCTTAAAATTTGGTATTGCAACCAGTTAATTGGGTAAAATATATACTTAATTGTATTTAACGTAATTGTGAATATCGAATCCTTCTTTATGATTTATATCTTATCAAAATTGGTTGCAAACACCACATGGAATAGTGTATAAAAGAATCTATTAGTTGTGTTATTATAACAAAATATTTAGTGCATAGAATATTTAGAATATCTAGAAACAACTTTTTACTTTTTCCCAAAAAGTGGTCGAAGTAAACGTGGTTAAATGTTAAGAAAGTTTGTTATTTTATATTGCCAATTTTCAAAAAAATAAAAAAATTCAGAACTTCTTCTAAATTTTTGGTGTAATAGACAACTCAATTTAAGGGGAAATAGTAAAATTTTTATACCCTCCACCATATATGGTGAGGGTGTATATGAGTTTGTCATTCCGTTTGTAATATGTCGAAATATAGGTTTAAGACCCCATAAAGTATATATATTCGTGATCCTTATGCAATTCTAAGTCGATTTAGCGATGTCCGTCTGTCTGTTGAAATGGCGATCACGACGCGAAGACGCAAGCGGGGGTGCCTATTTTTACCCAGATTATTTAACATCCTCCCGAGCAGTTTGGTATTTAAAATGAGCAAAATCGGTCAAGCGGTTCAAATATTTGATCATATATCTTCGGATCCGAAATTTGAGGGTATATGGACGTATATGATCATATACGAGCATACATGAATAATATATGAGCATGTATGATAATATATGCACATATATCACCATATACCCTCAAATTTAGGATCCGAAGATATATGGTCATATATGAGATCATGTATGGACGTATATGAGCATGTATGCCCATGTATGATCATATACAGGCCCATGTATGATCATGTATGCTCATATATATTTCGATTTTCAGATGGGTAAGCAGACCTCTGTAAATAACATTACTAAAACTAAATAAATAACATTACTAAAACTAAATAACAAAAGTTCTGTTACATAAATTGGCAAAACATATTCATATTACAGTTCATGCAAAATTTAGTATATACGTATGTATATCATCTTCAGCCCTTATGATTGCCGGAGGCTGGGCTCATATAGAATGAGGTAAGGTCCAGAGGAGCTGGATCGTCGTTAATACGTCCATAAAGTATACCGACAGGAGAAAGATATGTAGATCCAGCCCAGATGGTGTTTTACTCGTTTTCGTATATTTGACTGACAAGCATATTATCGTGTAGCGCAAGTTTGTCAACAAATCTTGCTTGCAACGACATGGAGTACCTACAGAAGGGTAGAACATCGGCATTTTCATAGACGTAACTGTTTGAAAATAGTTTTATGAAATTTTCATAATTTCTTCCAATGCATTTTCTTAGGATCACTGCTGATACATGTATCACTGCTGATACATCACAGGTGATGCATCACTGGTGATGTATCACTGCTGATGCATCACAGGTGATGCATCACTGCTGATGCATCACAGGTGATGCATCAGCAGTGATACATCACCTGTGATGCATCACCTGTGATGCATCACTCGTGATGCATCACAGCTGATGCATCACTGGTAATGCACCACAGCTGATGCATCACTGGTGATGCATCACAGCTGATGCATCACTGGTGATGCATCACAGCTGATGCATCACTGGTGATGCATCACTGGTGATGCATCACAGCTGATGCATCACTGGTGATGCATCACTGGTGATGCATCACTGGTGATGCGACATGTCACATGCATCACTGCTGATGCATCACTGCTGATGCATCACAGGTGATGCATCACTGGTGATGCATCACTGGTGATGTATCACTGGTGATGTATCACTGGTAATGTATCACTGGTGATGTATCACTGGTGATGCATCACTGGTGATGCATCACTGGTGATGCATCACTGGTGATGCATCACTGCTGATGCATCACTGCTGATGCATCACAGGTGATGCATCACTGGTGATGCATCACTGGTGATGTATCACAGGTGATGCATCACTGGTGATGCATCACTGGTGATGCATCAGCTGTGATGTATCACAGGTGATGCATCACAGGTGATGCATCACAGGTGATGCATCACTGGTGATGCATCACTGGTGATGTATCACTGGTGATGTATCACTGTTGATGCATCACTGGTGATGCATCACTGGTGATGTATCACAGGTGATGCATCACAGGTGATGCATCACTGGTGATGCATCACTGGTGATGCATCACTGGTGATGTATCACAGGTGATGCATCACTGGTGATGCATCACTGGTGATGCATCACAGGTGATGCATCACTGGTGATGCATCACTGGTCTCATGTGACATGTCTCATGTGTCATGTCTCATGTGACTGTCACATGTGAGATGTCTCATGCGACATGTCACATGTGTCGTGTCTCATGTGACATGTCTCATGTCTCATGTGACTGTCACATGTGAGATGTCTCATGCGACATGTCACATGTGTCGTGTCTCATGTGACATGTGTCATGTCTCATGTGACTGTCACATGTGAGATGTCTCATGCGACATGTCACATGTGTCGTGTCTCATGTGACATGTCTCATGTGTCATGTCTCATGTGACTGTCTTATGTGACTGTCACCAGTGATGCATCACTGGTGATGTATCACAGGTGATGCATCACAGGTGACGCATCACTGGTGATGCATCACTGGTGATGCATCACTGCTGATGCATCACTGCTGATGCATCACTGCTGATGCATCACAGGTGATGCATCACTGGTGATGCATCACTGGTGATGTATCACTGGTGATGTATCACTGGTGATGCATCACTGGTGATGCATCACTGGTGATGTATCACTGGTGATGTATCACTGGTGATGCATCACTGGTGATGTATCACTGGTGATGCATCACTGGTGATGCATCACTGGTGATGTATCACTGGTGATGCATCACTGGTGATGCATCACAGGGGATGAATCACTGGTGATGCATCACTGGTGATGTATCACTGGTGATGTATCACTGGTGATGTATCACTGGTGATGCATCACTGGTGATGCATCACTGGTGATGCATCACTGGTGATGCATCAGTGCTGATGCATCACTGCTGATGCATCAGCTGTGATGTATCACAGGTGATGCATCACTGGTGATGCATCACTGGTGATGCATCACAGCTGATGCATCACTGGTGATGCATCACTGGTGATGTATCACAGGTGGTGCATCACTGGTGATGCATCACTGCTGATGCATCACAGGTGATGCATCACTGGTGATGTATCACTGGTGATGTATAACTGGTGATGTATCACTGGTGATGTATCACTGGTGATGCATCACTGGTGATGTATCACTGGTGATGTATCACTGGTGATGTATCACTGGTGATGTATCACTGGTGATGTATCACTGGTGATGTATCACTGGTGATGTATCACTGGTGATGCATCACTGGTGATGTATCACTGGTGATGCATCACTGGTGATGTATCACTGGTGATGCATCACAGGTGACGCATCACTGGTGATGCATCACTGGTGATGCATCACTGCTGATGCATCACTGCTGATGCATCACTGCTGATGCATCACTGGTGATGTATCACTGGTGATGCATCACTGGTGATGCATCACTGGTGATGTATCACTGGTGATGTATCACTGGTGATGCATCACTGGTGATGCATCACTGGTGATGTATCACTGGTGATGTATCACTGGTGATGCATCACTGGTGATGTATCACTGGTGATGCATCACTGGTGATGTATCACTGGTGATGTATCACTGGTGATGTATCACTGGTGATGTATCACTGGTGATGTATCACTGGTGATGCATCACTGGTGATGTATCACTGGTGATGTATCACTGGTGATGTATCACTGGTGATGCATCACTGGTGATGTATCACTGGTGATGCATCACTGGTGATGTATCACTGGTGATGTATCACTGGTGATGCATCACTGGTCTCATGTGACATGTCTCATGTGTCATGTCTCATGTGACTGTCACATGTGAGATGTCTCATGCGACATGTCACATGTGTCGTGTCTCATGTGACATGTCTCATGTCTCATGTGACTGTCACATGTGAGATGTCTCATGCGACATGTCACATGTGTCGTGTCTCATGTGACATGTCTCATGTCTTATGTGACTGTCACATGTGAGATGTCTCATGCGACATGTCACATGTGTCGTGTCTCATGTGACATGTCTCATGTCTCATGTGACTGTCACATGTGAGATGTCTCATGCGACATGTCACATGTGTCGTGTCTCATGTGACATGTGTCATGTCTCATGTGACTGTCACATGTGAGATGTCTCATGCGACATGTCACATGTGTCGTGTGTCATGTGACATGTCTCATGTGTCATGTCTCATGTGACTGTCTTATGTGACTGTCACCAGTGATGCATCACTGGTGATGTATCACAGGTGATGCATCACAGGTGACGCATCACTGGTGATGCATCACAGGTGACGCATCACTGGTGATGCATCACTGGTGATGCATCACTGCTGATGCATCACTGCTGATGCATCACTGCTGATGCATCACAGGTGATGCATCACTGGTGATGCATCACTGGTGATGCATCACTGCTGATGCATCAGTGCTGATGCATCACTGCTGATGCATCACAGGTGATGCATCACTGGTGATGCATCACTGGTGATGTATCACTGGTGATGTATCACTGGTGATGCATCACTGGTGATGTATCACTGGTGATGTATCACTGGTGATGCATCACTGGTGATGTATCACTGGTGATGCATCACTGGTGATGCATCACTGGTGATGTATCACTGGTGATGTATCACTGGTGATGCATCACAGGTGACGCATCACTGGTGATGCATCACTGGTGATGTATCACTGGTGATGCATCACTGGTGATGCATCACAGGGGATGCATCACTGGTGATGCATCACTGGTGATGTATCACTGGTGATGTATCACTGTTGATGCATCACTGGTGATGCATCACTGGTGATGCATCACAGGTGATGCATCACTGGTGATGTATCACTGGTGATGCATCACTGGTCTCATGTGACATGTCTCATGTGTCATGTCTCATGTGACTGTCACATGTGAGATGTCTCATGCGACATGTCACATGTGTCGTGTCTCATGTGACATGTCTCATGTCTCATGTGACTGTCACATGTGAGATGTCTCATGCGACATGTCACATGTGTCGTGTCTCATGTGACATGTGTCATGTCTCATGTGACTGTCACATGTGAGATGTCTCATGCGACATGTCACATGTGTCGTGTGTCATGTGACATGTCTCATGTGTCGTGTCTCATGTGACTGTCTTATGTGACTGTCACCAGTGATGCATCACTGGTGATGTATCACAGGTGATGCATCACAGGTGACGCATCACTGGTGATGCATCACAGGTGACGCATCACTGGTGATGCATCACTGGTGATGCATCACTGCTGATGCATCACTGCTGATGCATCACTGCTGATGCATCACAGGTGATGCATCACTGGTGATGCATCACTGGTGATGTATCACTGGTGATGCATCACTGGTGATGCATCACTGGTGATGTATCACTGGTGATGTATCACTGGTGATGCATCACTGGTGATGTATAACTGGTGATGTATCACTGGTGATGTATCACTGGTGATGCATCACTGGTGATGTATCACTGGTGATGTATCACTGGTGATGTATCACTGGTGATGTATCACTGGTGATGTATCACTGGTGATGTATCACTGGTGATGTATCACTGGTGATGCATCACTGGTGATGTATCACTGGTGATGCATCACTGGTGATGCATCACTGGTGATGTATCACTGGTGATGCATCACTGGTGATGTATCACTGGTGATGCATCACAGGTGACGCATCACTGGTGATGCATCACTGGTGATGCATCACTGCTGATGCATCACTGCTGATGCATCACTGCTGATGCATCACTGGTGATGTATCACTGGTGATGTATCACTGGTGATGTATCACTGGTGATGCATCAGTGGTGATGTATCACTGGTGATGTATCACTGGTGATGTATCACTGGTGATGTATCACTGGTGATGCATCACTGGTGATGCATCACTGGTGATGTATCACTGGTGATGTATCACTGGTGATGCATCACTGGTGATGCATCACTGGTGATGCATCACTGGTGATGCATCACTGGTGATGCATCACTGGTGATGCATCACAGGGGATGCATCACTGGTGATGCATCACTGGTGATGTATCACTGGTGATGTATCACTGGTGATGCATCACTGGTGATGCATCACTGGTGATGCATCAGTGCTGATGCATCACTGCTGATGCATCACAGGTGATGTATCACTGGTGATGTATCACTGGTGATGCATCACTGGTGATGTATCACTGGTGATGTATCACTGGTGATGTATCACTGGTGATGTATCACTGGTGATGTATCACTGGTGATGCATCACTGGTGATGTATCACTGGTGATGCATCACTGGTGATGTATCACTGGTGATGCATCACTGGTGATGTATCACTGGTGATGCATCACTGGTGATGCATCACTGGTGATGTATCACTGGTGATGCATCACTGGTGATGTATCACTGGTGATGCATCACAGGTAACGCATCACTGGTGATGCATCACTGGTGATGCATCACTGCTGATGCATCACTGCTGATGCATCACTGCTGATGCATCACTGGTGATGTATCACTGGTGATGTATCACTGGTGATGTATCACTGGTGATGAATCACTGGTGATGCATCACTGGTGATGTATCACTGGTGATGTATCACTGGTGATGCATCACTGGTGATGCATCACTGGTGATGTATCACTGGTGATGTATCACTGGTGATGTATCACAGGTGATGCATCACAGGTGATGCATCACTGGTGATGCATCACTGGTGATGTATCACTGGTGATGTAACACTGTTGATGCATCACTGGTGATGCATCACTGGTGATGTATCACAGGTGATGCATCACAGGTGATGCATCACTGGTGATGCATCACTGGTGATGCATCACTGGTGATGTATCACAGGTGATGCATCACTGGTGATGCATCACTGGTGATGCATCACAGGTGATGCATCACTGGTGATGTATCACTGGTGATGCATCACTGGTCTCATGTGACATGTCTCATGTGTCATGTCTCATGTGACTGTCACATGTGAGATGTCTTATGCGACATGTCACATGTGTCGTGTCTCATGTGACATGTCTCATGTGACTGTCACATGTGAGATGTCTCACTGGTGATGCATCACTGGTGATGTATCACTGGTGATGTATCACTGGTGATGTATCACTGGTGATGTATCACTGGTGATGCATCACTGGTGATGTATCACTGGTGATGCATCACTGGTGATGCATCACTGGTGATGCATCACTGGTGATGTATCACTGGTGATGCATCACTGGTGATGCATCACAGGGGATGCATCACTGGTGATGCATCACTGGTGATGTATCACTGGTGATGTATCACTGGTGATGCATCACTGGTGATGCATCACTGGTGATGTATCACTGGTGATGTATCACTGGTGATGCATCACTGGTGATGCATCACTGGTGATGCATCACTGGTGATGTATCACTGGTGATGTATCACTGGTGATGTATCACTGGTGATGTATCACTGGTGATGCATCACTGGTGATGTATCACTGGTGATGTATCACTGGTGATGTATCACTGGTGATGCATCACTGGTGATGCATCACTGGTGATGTATCACTGGTGATGCATCACTGGTGATGTATCACTGGTGATGCATCACTGGTGATGCATCACAGGGGATGCATCACTGGTGATGCATCACTGGTGATGTATCACTGGTGATGTATCACTGGTGATGCATCACTGGTGATGCATCACTGGTGATGCATCACTGGTGATGTATCACAGGTGGTGCATCACTGGTGATGCATCACTGGTGATCATCACTGGTGCATCACTGGTGATGTATCACTGGTGATGCATCACTGGTGATGTATCACTGGTGATGTATCACTGGTGATGCATCACCAGTGATACATCACAGCTGATGCATCACTGGTGATGCATCACTGGTGATGTATCACAGGTGGTGCATCACTGGTGATGCATCACTGCTGATGCATCACAGGTGATGCATCACAGGTGATGCATCACAGGTGATGCATCACTGGTGATGCATCACTGGTGATGCATCACTGGTGATGTATCACTGGTGATGTATCACTGGTGATGCATCACTGCTGATGCATCACTGGTGATGCATCACTGGTGATGCATCACTGGTGATGCATAACTGGTGATGTATCACAGGTGATGCATCACTGGTGATGTATCACAGGTGATGCATCACTGGTGATGCATCACAGGTGATGCATCACTGGTGATGTATCACTGGTGATGCATCACTGGTCTCATGTGACATGTCTCATGTGTCATGTCTCATGTGACTGTCACATGTGAGATGTCTCATGCGACATGTCACATGTGTCGTGTCTCATGTGACATGTCTCATGTGTCATGTCTCATGTGTCATGTCTCATGTGACTGTCACATATGAGATGTCTCATGCGACATGTCACATGTGTCGTGTGTCATGTGACATGTATCATGTGTCATGTCTCATGTGACTGTCTTATGTGACTGTCACCAGTGATGCATCACTGGTGATGTATCACAGGTGATGCATCACAGGTGACGCATCACTGGTGATGCATCACTGGTGATGCATCACTGCTGATGCATCACTGCTGATGCATCACAGGTGATGCATCACTGGTGATGTATCACTGGTGATGCATCACTGGTGATGTATCACTGGTGATGTATCACTGGTGATGCATCACTGGTGATGCATCACTGGTGATGTATCACTGGTGATGCATCACTGGTGATGCATCACTGGTGATGTATCACTGGTGATGTATCACTGGTGATGCATCACTGGTGATGCATCACTGGTGATGTATCACTGGTGATGTATCACTGGTGATGTATCACTGGTGATGCATCACTGGTGATGTATCACTGGTGATGCATCACTGGTGATGTATCACAGGTGATGCATCACTGGTGATGCATCACTGGTGATGCATCACTGGTGATGTATCACTGGTGATGTATCACTGTTGATGCATCACTGGTGATGTATCACAGGTGATGCATCACAGGTGATGCATCACTGGTGATCACAGGTGATGCATCACTGGTGATGCATCACTGGTGATGTATCACTGGTGATGTATCACTGGTGATGCATCACTGGTGATGTATCACTGGTGATGCATCACTGGTGATGCATCACTGGTGATGCATCACTGGTGATGCATCACTGGTGATGTATCACTGGTGATGCATCACTGGTGATGCATCACAGGGGATGCATCACTGGTGATGCATCACTGGTGATGCATCACTGGTGATCACAGGTGATGCATCACTGGTGATGTATCACTGGTGATGCATCACTGGTGATGCATCACAGGGGATGCATCACTGGTGATGCATCACTGGTGATGTATCACTGGTGATGTATCACTGGTGATGTATCACTGGTGATGCATCACTGGTGATGCATCACTGGTGATGCATCAGTGCTGATGCATCACTGCTGATGCATCACAGGTGATGCATCACTGGTGATGCATCACTGGTGATGTATCACTGGTGATGTATCACTGGTGATGCATCACTGGTGATGCATCACTGGTGATGTATCACTGGTGATGCATCACTGGTGATGCATCACTGGTGATGCATCACTGGTGATGCATCACAGGTGATGCATCACAGCTGATGCATCACTGGTGATGCATCACTGGTGATGCATCACTGGTGATGCATCACTGGTGATGCATCACCAGTGATGCATCAGCTGTGATGCATCACTGGTGATGTATCACTGGTGATGCATCACTGGTGATGCATCACTGGTGATGTATCACTGGTGATGTATCACTGGTGATGTATCACTGGTGATGTATCACTGGTGATGCATCACTGGTGATGTATCACTGGTGATGCATCACTGGTGATGCATCACTGGTGATGCATCACTGGTGATGTATCACTGGTGATGCATCACTGGTGATGTATCACTGGTGATGCATCACTGGTGATGTATCACTGATGTATCACTGGTGATGCATCACTGGTGATGCATAACTGGTGATGCATCACAGGTGATGTATCACTGGTGATGCATCACTGGTGATGTATTACTGGTGATGCATCACTGGTGATGCATCACAGGGGATGCATCACTGGTGATGCATCACTGGTGATGTACACTGGTGATGTATCACTGGTGATGCAACACTGGTGATGCATAACTGGTGATGCATCACAGGTGATGCATCACTGGTGATGCATCACAGGTGATGCATCAGCTGTGATGTATCACAGGTGATGCATCACAGGTGATGCATCACTGGTGATGCATCACTGGTGATGTATCACTGGTGATGTATCACTGTTGATGCATCACTGGTGATGCATCACTGGTGATGTATCACAGGTGATGCATCACAGGTGATGCATCACTGGTGATGCATCACTGGTGATGCATCACTGGTGATGTATCACAGGTGATGCATCACTGGTGATGCATCACTGGTGATGCATCACAGGTGATGCATCACTGGTGATGTATCACTGGTGATGCATCACTGGTCTCATGTGACATGTCTCATGTGTCATGTCTCATGTGACTGTCACATGTGAGATGTCTCATGCGACATGTCACATGTGTCGTGTCTCATGTGACATGTCTCATGTCTCATGTGACTGTCACATGTGAGATGTCTCATGCGACATGTCACATGTGTCGTGTCTCATGTGACATGTGTCATGTCTCATGTGACTGTCACATGTGAGATGTCTCATGCGACATGTCACATGTGTCGTGTGTCATGTGACATGTCTCATGTGTCATGTCTCATGTGACTGTCTTATGTGACTGTCACCAGTGATGCATCACTGGTGATGTATCACAGGTGATGCATCACAGGTGACGCATCACTGGTGATGCATCACAGGTGACGCATCACTGGTGATGCATCACTGGTGATGCATCACTGCTGATGCATCACTGCTGATGCATCACTGCTGATGCATCACAGGTGATGCATCACTGGTGATGCATCACTGGTGATGTATCACTGGTGATGTATCACTGGTGATGCATCACTGGTGATGTATCACTGGTGATGTATCACTGGTGATGCATCACTGGTGATGCATCACTGGTGATGTATCACTGGTGATGTATCACTGGTGATGCATCACTGGTGATGTATCACTGGTGATGCATCACTGGTGATGCATCACTGGTGATGTATCACTGGTGATGCATCACTGGTGATGCATCACAGGGGATGCATCACTGGTGATGCATCACTGGTGATGTATCACTGGTGATGTATCACTGGTGATGTATCACTGGTGATGCATCACTGGTGATGCATCACTGGTGATGCATCAGTGCTGATGCATCACTGCTGATGCATCACAGGTGATGCATCACTGGTGATGCATCACTGGTGATGTATCACTGGTGATGTATCACTGGTGATGCATCACTGGTGATGCATCACTGGTGATGTATCACTGGTGATGTATCACTGGTGATGCATCACTGGTGATGTATCACTGGTGATGCATCACTGGTGATGCATCACTGGTGATGTATCACTGGTGATGCATAACTGGTGATGTATCACTGGTGATGTATCACTGGTGATGCATCACTGGTGATGCATCACTGGTCATGCATCACTGGTGATGCATCACAGCTGATGCATCACTGGTGATGCATCACTGGTGATGCATCACTGGTGATGCATCACTGGTGATGTATCACAGGTGGTGCATCACTGGTGATGCATCACTGCTGATGCATCACAGGTGATGCATCACAGGTGATGCATCACAGGTGATGCATCACTGGTGATGTATCACTGGTGATGTATCACTGGTGATGTATCACTGGTGATGTATCACTGGTGATGCATCACTGGTGATGTATCACTGGTGATGTATCACTGGTGATGTATCACTGGTGATGTATCACTGGTGATGTATCACTGGTGATGTATCACTGGTGATGTATCACTGGTGATGCATCACTGGTGATGTATCACTGGTGATGCATCACTGGTGATGCATCACTGGTGATGTATCACTGGTGATGCATCACTGGTGATGTATCACTCGTGATGCATCACTGGTGATGCATCACTGCTGATGCATCACTGCTGATGCATCACTGCTGATGCATCACTGGTGATGTATCACTGGTGATGCATCACTGGTGATGCATCACTGGTGATGTATCACTGGTGATGTATCACTGGTGATGCATCACTGGTGATGCATCACTGGTGATGTATCACTGGTGATGCATCACTGGTGATGTATCACTGGTGATGCATCACTGGTGATGTATCACTGGTGATGTATCACTGGTGATGTATCACTGGTGATGCATCACTGGTGATGCATCACTGCTGATGCATCACTGGTGATGCATCACTGGTGATGTATCACTGGTGATGTATCACTGGTGATGTATCACTGGTGATGTATCACTGGTGATGCATCACTGGTGATGTATCACTGGTGATGCATCACTGGTGATGTATCACTGGTGATGTATCACTGGTGATGTATCACTGGTGATGTATCACTGGTGATGCATCACTGGTGATGTATCACTGGTGATGCATCACTGGTGATGCATCACTGGTGATGTATCACTGGTGATGCATCACAGGTGACGCATCACTGGTGATGTATCACTGGTGATGTATCACTGGTGATGCATCAGTGGTGATGCATCACTGGTGATGTATCACTGGTGATGTATCACTGGTGATGCATCACTGGTGATGCATCACTGGTGATGTATCACTGGTGATGTATCACTGGTGATGCATCACTGGTGATGCATCACTGGTGATGTATCACTGGTGATGTATCACTGGTGATGCATCACTGGTGATGCATCACTGGTGATGCATCACTGGTGATGTATCACTGGTGATGCATCAGTGGTGATGTATCACTGGTGATGTATCACTGGTGATGTATCACTGGTGATGTATCACTGGAGATGCATCACTGGTGATGCATCACTGGTGATGTATCACTGGTGATGTATCACTGGTGATGCATCACTGGTGATGCATCACTGGTGATGCATCACTGGTGATGTATCACTGGTGATGCATCACTGGTGATGCATCACTGGTGATGCATCACAGGGGATGCATCACTGGTGATGCATCACTGGTGATGTATCACTGGTGATGTATCACTGGTGATGCATCACTGGTGATGCATCACTGGTGATGCATCAGTGCTGATGCATCACTGCTGATGCATCACAGGTGATGCATCACTGGTGATGCATCACTGGTGATGTATCACTGGTGAAGTATCACTGGTGATGCATCACTGGTGATGTATCACTGGTGATGTATCACTGGTGATGTATCACTGGTGATGTATCACTGGTGATGTATCACTGGTGATGCATCACTGGTGATGTATCACTGGTGATGCATCACTGGTGATGCATCACTGGTGATGTATCACTGGTGATGCATCACTGGTGATGTATCACTGGTGATGCATCACTGGTGATGTATCACTGGTGATGCATCACAGGTAACGCATCACTGGTGATGCATCACTGGTGATGCATCACTGCTGATGCATCACTGCTGATGCATCACTGCTGATGCATCACTGGTGATGTATCACTGGTGATGTATCACTGGTGATGTATCACTGGTGATGCATCACTGGTGATGCATCACTGGTGATGTATCACTGGTGATGTATCACTGGTGATGCATCACTGGTGATGCATCACTGGTGATGTATCACTGGTGATGTATCACTGGTGATGCATCACTGGTGATGTATCACTGGTGATGCATCACTGGTGATGCATCACTGGTGATGTATCACTGGTGATGTATCACTGGTGATGTATCACTGGTGATGTATCACTGGTGATGCATCACTGGTGATGTATCACTGGTGATGCATCACTGGTGATGTATCACTGGTGATGTATCACTGGTGATGCATCACTGGTGATGCATCACTGGTGATGCATCACAGGTGATGCATCACAGCTGATGCATCACTGCTGATGCATCACTGGTGATGCATCACTGGTGATGCATCACTGGTGATGCATCACAGGGGATGCATCACTGGTGATGCATCACTGGTGATGTATCACTGGTGATGTATCACTGGTGATGCATCACTGGTGATGCATAACTGGTGATGCATCACAGGTGATGCATCACTGGTGATGCATCACAGGTGATGCATCAGCTGTGATGTATCACAGGTGATGCATCACAGGTGATGCATCACTGGTGATGCATCACTGGTGATGTATCACTGGTGATGTATCACTGTTGATGCATCACTGGTGATGCATCACTGGTGATGTATCACAGGTGATGCATCACAGGTGATGCATCACTGGTGATGCATCACTGGTGATGCATCACTGGTGATGTATCACAGGTGATGCATCACTGGTGATGCATCACTGGTGATGCATCACAGGTGATGCATCACTGGTGATGTATCACTGGTGATGCATCACTGGTCTCATGTGACATGTCTCATGTGTCATGTCTCATGTGACTGTCACATGTGAGATGTCTCATGCGACATGTCACATGTGTCGTGTCTCATGTGACATGTCTCATGTCTCATGTGACTGTCACATGTGAGATGTCTCATGCGACATGTCACATGTGTCGTGTCTCATGTGACATGTCTCATGTCTTATGTGACTGTCACATGTGAGATGTCTCATGCGACATGTCACATGTGTCGTGTCTCATGTGACATGTCTCATGTGTCATGTCTCATGTGACTGTCACATGTGAGATGTCTCATGCGACATGACAACTCAATTTAAGGGGAAATAGTAAAATTTTTATACCCTCCACCATATATGGTGAGGGTGTATATGAGTTTGTCATTCCGTTTGTAATATTTCGAAATATAGGTTTAAGACCCCATAAAGTATATATATTCGTGATCCTTATGCAATTCTAAGTCGATTTAGCGATGTCCGTCTGTCTGTCCGTCTGTCTGTTGAAATGGCGATCACGACGCGAAGACGCAAGCGGGGGTGCCTATTTTTACCCAGATTATTTAACATCCTCCCGAGCAGTTTGGTATTTAAAATGAGCAAAATCGGTCAAGCGGTTCAAACATTTGATCATATATCTTCGGATCCGAAATTTGAGGGTATATGGACGTATATGATCATATACGAGCATACATGAATAATATATGAGCATGTATGATAATATATGCACATATATCACCATATACCCTCAAATTTAGGATCCGAAGATATATGGTCATATATGAGATCATGTATGGACGTATATGAGCATGTATGCCCATGTATGATCATATACAGGCCCATGTATGATCATGTATGCTCATATATATTTCGATTTTTAGATGGGTAAGCAGACCTCTGTAAATAACATTACTAAAACTAAATAAATAACATTACTAAAACTAAATAACAAAAGTTCTGTTACATAAATTGGCAAAACATATTCATATTACAGTTCATGCAAAATTTAGTATATACGTATGTATATCATCTTCAGCCCTTATGATTGCCGGAGGCTGGGCTCATATAGAATGAGGTAAGGTCCAGAGGAGCTGGATCGTCGTTAATACGTCCATTAAGTATACCGACAGGAGAAAGATATGTAGATCCAGCCCAGATGGTGTTTTACTCGCTTTCGTATATTTGACTGACAAGCATATTATCGTGTAGCGCAAGTTTGTCAACAAATCTTGCTTGCAACGACATGGAGTACCTACAGAAGGGTAGAACATCGGCATTTTCATAGACGTAACTATTTGAAAATAGTTTTATGAAATTTTCATAATTTCTTCCAATGCATTTTCTTAGGATCACTGCTGATACATGTATCACTGCTGATACATCACAGGTGATGCATCACTGGTGATGCATCACAGGTGATGCATCACAGGTGATGCATCACTGCTGATGCATCAGCTGTGATGCATCACTGCTGATGCATCACTGGTGATGTATCACTGGTGATGTATCACTGGTGATGCATCACTGGTGATGCATCACTGGTGATGCATCACTGCTGATGCATCACTGCTGATGCATCACAGGTGATGCATCACTGGTGATGCATCACTGGTGATGTATCACAGGTGATGCATCACTGGTGATGCATCACTGGTGATGCATCACTGGTGATGCATCACTGGTGATGTATCACAGGTGATGCATCACTGGTGATGTATCACAGGTGATGCATCACTGGTGATGTATCACAGGTGATGCATCACCAGTGATGCATCACCAGTGATGCATCACCTGTGATGCATCAGCAGTGATGCATCAGCAGTGATGCATCACCAGTGATGCATCACCAGTGATGCATCACCAGTGATGCATCACCTGTGATACATCACCAGTGATGCATCACCTGTGATACATCACCAGTGATGCATCACCAGTGATACATCACCAGTGATACATCACCAGTGATGCATCACAGGTGATGCATCACTGGTGATGCATCAGTGGTGATGTATCACTGGTGATGTATCACTGGTGATGTATCACTGGTGATGTATCACTGGAGATGCATCACTGGTGATGCATCACTGGTGATGTATCACTGGTGATGTATCAGCAGTGATGCATCAGCAGTGATGCATCACCAGTGATGCATCACCAGTGATGCATCACCAGTGATGCATCACCTGTGATACATCACCAGTGATGCATCACCTGTGATACATCACCAGTGATGCATCACCAGTGATACATCACCAGTGATACATCACCAGTGATGCATCACAGGTGATGCATCACTGGTGATGCATCAGTGGTGATGTATCACTGGTGATGTATCACTGGTGATGTATCACTGGTGATGTATCACTGGAGATGCATCACTGGTGATGCATCACTGGTGATGTATCACTGGTGATGTATCACTGGTGATGCATCACTGGTGATGCATCACTGGTGATGCATCACTGGTGATGTATCACAGGTGATGCATCACTGGTGATGCATCACTGGTGATGCATCACTGGTGATGCATCACTGGTGATGTATCACAGGTGATGCATCACTGGTGATGTATCACAGGTGATGCATCACTGGTGATGCATCACAGGTGATGCATCACAGGTGATGCATCACTGCTGATGCATCAGCTGTGATGCATCACTGCTGATGCATCACTGGTGATGCATCACTGGTGATGCATCACAGCTGATGCATCACTGGTGATGCATCACTGGTGATGCATCACAGCTGATGCATCACTGGTGATGCATCAGCTGTGATGTATCACAGGTGATGCATCACTGGTGATGCATCACTGGTGATGCATCACAGCTGATGCATCACTGGTGATGCATCAGCAGTGATGTATCACAGGTGGTGCATCACTGGTGATGCATCACTGCTGATGCATCACAGGTGATGCATCACTGCTGATGCATCACTGGTGATGTATCACTGGTGATGTATCACTGGTGATGCATCACTGGTGATGCATCACTGGTGATGCATCACTGCTGATGCATCACTGCTGATGCATCACAGGTGATGCATCACTGGTGATGCATCACTGGTGATGTATCACAGGTGATGCATCACTGGTGATGCATCACTGGTGATGCATCACTGGTGATGCATCACTGGTGATGCATCACTGGTGATGTATCACAGGTGATGCATCACTGGTGATGTATCACAGGTGATGCATCACTGGTGATGCATCACTGGTGATGCATAACTGGTGATGCATCACAGGTGATGCATCACTGGTGATGTATCACTGGTGATGCATCACTGGTCTCATGTGACATGTCTCATGTGTCATGTCTCATGTAACTGTCACATGTGAGATGTCTCATGCGACATGTCACATGTCTTATGTGACTGTCACATGTGAGATGTTTCATGCGACATGTCACATGTGTCGTGTCTCATGTGACATGTCTCATGTGTCATGTCTCATGTGACTGTCACATGTGAGATGTCTCATGCGACATGTCACATGTGTCGTGTGTCATGTGACATGTATCATGTGTCATGTCTCATGTGACTGTCTTATGTGACTGTCACCAGTGATGCATCACTGGTGATGTATCACAGGTGATGCATCACAGGTGACGCATCACTGGTGATGCATCACTGGTGATGCATCACTGCTGATGCATCACTGCTGATGCATCACAGGTGATGCATCACTGGTGATGCATCACTGGTGATGTATCACTGGTGATGTATCACTGGTAATGTATCACTGGTGATGTATCACTGGTGATGCATCACTGGTGATGCATCACTGGTGATGTATCACTGGTGATGTATCACTGGTGATGTATCACTGGTGATGCATCACTGGTGATGTATCACTGGTGATGCATCACTGGTGATGCATCACTGGTGATGCATCACTGGTGATGTATCACTGGTGATGCATCACTGGTGATGCATCACTGGTGATGTATCACTGGTGATGTATCACTGGTGATGCATCACTGGTGATGTATCACTGGTGATGTATCACTGGTGATGTATCACTGGTGATGCATCACTGGTGATGTATCACTGGTGTGCATCACTGGTGATGCATCACTGGTGATGTATCACTGGTGATGCATCACTGGTGATGTATCACTGGTGATGCATCACTGGTGATGTATCACTGGTGATGCATCACAGGTGACGCATCACTGGTGATGCATCACTGGTGATGCATCACTGCTGATGCATCACTGCTGATGCATCACTGCTGATGCATCACTGGTGATGTATCACTGGTGATGTATCACTGGTGATGTATCACTGGTGATGCATCACTGGTGATGCATCACTGGTGATGTATCACTGGTGATGTATCACTGGTGATGCATCACTGGTGATGCATCACTGGTGATGTATCACTGGTGATGTATCACTGGTGATGCATCACTGGTGATGCATCACTGGTGATGCATCACTGGTGATGTATCACTGGTGATGTATCACTGGTGATGTATCACTGGTGATGTATCACTGGTGATGCATCACTGGTGATGCATCACTGGTGATGCATCACTGGTGATGCATCACTGGTGATGCATCACTGGTGATGTATCACTGGTGATGCATCACTGGTGATGCATCACAGGGGATGCATCACTGGTGATGCATCACTGGTGATGTATCACTGGTGATGTATCACTGGTGATGTATCACTTGTGATGTATCACTGGTGATGTATCACTGGTGATGCATCACTGGTGATGCATCACTGGTGATGTATCACTGGTGATGTATCACTGGTGATGCATCACTGGTGCTGTATCACTGGTGATGTATCACTGGTGATGTATCACTGGTGATGCATCACTGGTGATGTATCACTGGTGATGCATCACTGGTGATGCATCACTGGTGATGTATCACTGGTGATGCATCACTGGTGATGTATCACTGGTGATGCATCACAGGTGACGCATCACTGGTGATGCATCACTGGTGATGCATCACTGCTGATGCATCACTGGTGATGCATCACTGGTGATGCATCACTGGTGATGTATCACTGGTGATGTATCACTGGTGATGCATCACTGGTGATGCATCACTGGTGATGTATCACTGGTGATGTATCACTGGTGATGCATCACTGGTGATGCATCACTGGTGATGTATCACTGGTGATGTATCACTGGTGATGCATCACTGGTGATGCATCACTGGTGATGTATCACTGGTGATGTATCACTGGTGATGCATCACTGGTGATGTATCACTGGTGATGTATCACTGGTGATGTATCACTGGTGATGCATCACTGGTGATGTATCACTGGTGATGCATCACTGGTGATGTATCACTGGTGATGTATCACTGGTGATGTATCACTGGTGATGCATCACTGGTGATGTATCACTGGTGATGCATCACTGGTGATGTATCACTGGTGATGCATCACTGGTGATGCATCACTGGTGATGCATCACTGGTGATGTATCACTGGTGATGCATCACTGGTGATGCATCACTGGTGATGTATCACTGGTGATGTATCACTGGTGATGCATCACTGGTGATGTATCACTGGTGATGCATCACTGGTGATGTATCACTGGTGATGCATCACTGGTGATGCATCACTGGTGATGCATCACTGGTGATGTATCACTGGTGATGCATCACAGGTGACGCATCACTGGTGATGCATCACTGGTGATGCATCACTGCTGATGCATCACTGCTGATGCATCACTGCTGATGCATCACTGGTGATGTATCACTGGTGATGTATCACTGGTGATGTATCACTGGTGATGCATCACTGGTGATGCATCACTGGTGATGTATCACTGGTGATGTATCACTGGTGATGCATCACTGGTGATGCATCACTGGTGATGTATCACTGGTGATGTATCACTGGTGATGCATCACTGGTGATGCATCACTGGTGATGTATCACTGGTGATGTATCACTGGTGATGTATCACTGGTGATGTATCACTGGTGATGCATCACTGGTGATGTATCACTGGTGATGCATCACTGGTGATGCATCACTGGTGATGTATCACTGGTGATGCATCACTGGTGATGCATCACAGGGGATGCATCACTGGTGATGCATCACTGGTGATGTATCACTGGTGATGTATCACTGGTGATGCATCACTGGTGATGTATCACTGGTGATGTATCACTGGTGATGCATCACTGGTGATGTATCACTGGTGATGCATCACTGGTGATGCATCACTGGTGATGTATCACTGGTGATGTATCACTGGTGATGTATCACCAGTGATACATCACTGGTGATGCATCACTGGTGATGCATCACTGGTGATGTATCACTGGTGATGTATCACTGGTGATGCATCACTGGTGACGTATCACTGGTGATGTATCACTGGTGATGTATCACTGGTGATGTATCACTGGTGATGCATCAATGGTGATGTATCACTGGTGATGCATCACTGGTGATGCATCACTGGTGATGTATCACTGGTGATGCATCACTGGTGATGCATCACTGGTGATGTATCACTGGTGATGCATCACTGGTGATGTATCACTGGTGATGCATCACAGGTGACGCATCACTGGTGATGCATCACTGGTGATGCATCACTGCTGATGCATCACTGCTGATGCATCACTGCTGATGCATCACTGGTGATGTATCACTGGTGATGCATCACTGGTGATGTATCACTGGTGATGCATCACTGGTGATGCATCACTGGTGATGCATCACTGGTGATGTATCACTGGTGATGCATCACTGGTGATGCATCACAGGGGATGCATCACTGGTGATGCATCACTGGTGATGTATCACTGGTGATGTATCACTGGTGATGCATCACTGGTGATGTATCACTGGTGATGTATCACTGGTGATGCATCACTGGTGATGCATCACTGGTGATGTATCACTGGTGATGTATCACTGGTGATGTATCACTGGTGATGTATCACTGGTGATGCATCACTGGTGATGCATCACTGGTGATGTATCACTGGTGATGTATCACTGGTGATGCATCACTGGTGATGTATCACTGGTGATGTATCACTGGTGATGTATCACTAGTGATGCATCACTGGTGATGTATCACTGGTGATGCATCACTGGTGATGCATCACTGGTGATGTATCACTGGTGATGCATC